>HG995382.1:30000000-30600000 GCA_905333075.3 Atethmia centrago | reverse complement strand
ACAACGTCAACGTAGAGATAAAGAAGAATGACCATTTTTCACCTGACTATGTATAGAAATGAAATAAGTCTTAAAATTCAGCTAATTCAATTGTATATTAATTACGCTTATCACAATGTTAAAAGAAACGCAGGATTATTTTTGTTTAATTTTTCTTAATGCTTACTCTACGTCAAGAGTAAACTTTTATCATGTTTTGAACGCATCTCAATTACCCTGAACGCATCTCAACTACCCATTTTTTACGACGTTCCATTGTACACACTGCTACTTGACTTTTTTCAATTCTAATTCTGAGTGTTATACATTATTTTACATTTTATTTAATCAGTAAGTACTTTTTTATTCGTCTGTGTATAATAAAGATTAATTAAAAACAACAAAATAATTAAATAAATTAATCATGCGGTATGTAATTGTGTTCGCACGAGTGAAACGGATTTTGACATTTGACAGTTCTGCGATTGGCATCGGCGCAGTCCTTCGTTGTTGCGCTTGCGTCTCGTTGTGTACTGTGCCATTATGTGTGTGTTACTACTTTTTACCCGACTGCCTCAGGAGGGTAATATTTTTCGAGAGTATGTATGTATGTATGTATGTATGTATGTATGTATGTATGTATGTATGTATGTATGTATGTATGTATGTCTATTTCTTTGGCACGCTCTGTAGCCTAAACGGCTTGATGGATTTTAACATATGAGGTGTCCTTAGATTCGTCTTAATTGTGGGAGTGACATAGGCTATATAATATTTATAAATTGCATCTGCAAATATAAAAAAGGAGGGGAAGGGTTTTTTTTAAATTAATTGCAACAATATTGGTATCAAATAAAAGCTAGTAATGAGTAATTTTCAAATATATATCTTAATAAAACTAAAAAGCTTGAAATAAAATATATTATTTAAAAAACAAAAAACCCGACTGCAAAAACACATAACTGAAAAGGGAAAAACAAGCATTATAATCTATATAATTTTGGTCTTGCAGGCGGGGACAGTCGAATAACCTGAAATATGGTGTAACTGTTGATTGTCGCCGCCTGCGATACCAAAATTCTATAGATTATAATGCTTGTTTTTCCCTTTTCAGTTATGTGTTTTTGCAGTCGGGTTTTTTGTTTTTTAAATAATTTATTTTATTTTTACGACCCTATTTACCGCCCCTGGACCTCGATATCTTCCTCATGTGACTAATAATGTGTCTGGCAGAGCTGGTATAGTCGCGCTCTCTGGCGCTGCGGCCAGCCCGCCGGTTGAGCGCGGCCCAAAGGGTCATGGCCATCCGGATGGTCCGGGGATACCGCACGGTCTCCTGTGAGGCAGCGAGCCTCCTTGCCGGATTGCCGCCATGGGATCTGGAGGCAAAAGTCCTCGCGCACGTATGGAAGTGCCGCGAGGAGGCGAAACGCCGGGGCGTTAGTCCGCTGCCGCGAGAAATCGCGGCATAGCGGACGGACCTCCGGCAGGATCTCATGGCGTCATGGAAAGTACGGTTGTCGCAACCCAGTGCTGGGCACGCCACGATTGCGGCTATAAGTCCCCTCTTTGAGGAGTGGCTGGAGAGGCGCCACGGCGTCCTCACCTTCCGCCTGACGCAGGTCCTCACCGGACACGGCAGCTTCGGGAGGTTCCTGTGTCAGATAAGGCGGGAGGAAACGTCCGGGTGTCACCACTGTGTGGATCGCCCGGAGGACACGGTGGAGCATACGGTGGAGGTCTGCCCGGCTTGGGCAGAGCACCGCCGTGTCCTCGTGGAGGCGATCGGCGGCAGAGACCTCTCGCGTCCGGCCCTGGTTCAGGCCAAGGTACGGAGCGAGAGGGCATGGACAGCCGTCACCTCCTTCTGCGAAGCAGTAATGCTCGCGAAGGAGGAGGCGGGACGGTTGAGGGAAAGGCAAGTTTCGCACCCTCTCGACCCTAGCCGCCGCAGGAGACGCCCAGGGCGTCGGGAATCCCGGGCGGATTTCCGGCCACCGTAGGCGCGGGCTTGCGGACGGTGAGCAATGGGTAGCTCACCGTCCGGTAAGGACCAGGCCCGGGTCGACGGTGCGTTGTATTCCACGCGCGCCTCAAAGAGATGTCGTCAGCACATATAGTAGGGGTCCACTAGGGCCGATGCCTGCCGGGGTCGCGGGAAGGTACTTATGGGTCACCGAGGCCCCCGCACAGGCAACAGGGAGGTATACGGGTGGGTTTTAGTCAGTAAGAGTCTAACACACCCTCCCGCTCCGCCCAGAGCGGGAAAAGTTATTTGATGATTGCCCACCCTCAAAAAAAAAAAAAAAGAACTATACCAGTCGAATATTGTTGTAATTGTTTGGTTGGTCGACGGACCATAGGATATTGCGCTCACGTCATGACATTAGTGTGGTACCTTGATGGGCTAGGTATCAAGAAAATATCTCTGCTCCAGCAGAATTTCTAGATGACGTAGTTATAAGAGATTGAGATGAAAATGATGATAACTAATAAACCATTGCACTTTAACATAGTGTTTTATTTGTTTTCCCCGTTTTGATCATCAGGTAGGTACCTAAGTATGTAAGTGTGTACCGCGGCCAAGAAAAGTGTTGGGTAGATAAGTGAACACTTTTGACAATACAAGAACTAAGTTAGACTTTCTTTAAATAAATAAACTTTCACGCTTGCCTATGCCGCAGTGTCCTTCTTTTGTGCTAAGTCCTATAGGTGAAAATGAGGTCAAAAAATCTATTTGTGCTATCTCCTCCTCTGCAGTTGGTAATGACAATCTTTGCTCAAGAATGATTTCTCCTATCCTCCCCACATTGCTTCCCATCTTGACCCCCTTTTTTAATTTCTCCTTGTTTTCTTGTACTGTTCCTGAGGTCTGGAAACAAGCTCATATCATCCCCTTACCCAAAATTCCTAACCCGGTCTCTCCGACCGACTTCCGACCCATTTCTATCCTCCCATTTCTCTCTAAAGTTCTTGAGCACATTGTTCATCAGCAACTTTCTGCCTTTCTATCCTCGAATTGCCTTCTTAGTCCTTTTCAATCTGGTTTTCGACCCGGTCATAGCACAGTAACGGCTCTTCTGAAGGTCACTGATGAAATTCGCTTGGCTATGGACAACAAATCTCTCACCTTGCTTGTACTTCTGGACTTTAGCAGTGCCTTTAACTCTGTCGATTTCGACATCCTTCTAGGGATCCTTAAAAGTTTCAATTTCTCTTCTTCTACTGTAGATTGGTTCGACTCCTATCTTAAAGGCCGGACGCAGCGGGTTCATCTCGTAGAGACTTCTTCTGACTGGTGTACTCTTACCGCGGGTGTGCCTCAGGGTGGCGTTCTCTCTCCTCTTCTCTTTTCTATTTTCATTAACTCCGTCACCAGAGTTATCTCTTCCCACTTCCATCTCTATGCCGACGATCTGCAGCTTTACTATCACTTCTTTAGGCAAGATGCGGAAGCAGCCGTGTCTGCCATGAACCATGACCTGGATTTGATTAGCGAGTGGTCGCGGTCCTTTGGACTGCAAATCAACCCTAAGAAATCCCAGGCCATAATTATCGGTGGAAGGTATATGCGGAATAGGCTCGATATTGCGTCGCTGTCTCCACTCTGTCTGAATGGAGTTCAGATTGAATACGCAAATACAGTTAAAAACCTGGGGGTGACCTTGGACTCTTACCTATCGTGGACTACCCATGTTGCTCAAGTCAGTCGCAAAGTGCACTACACGTTCCATTCGTTGAAATGCCTCCAGAGCTTCTTGCCCTTGAATACCAAAATCTCCCTTGCTCAAACTCTCATACAGCCCATCATAGACTACGCTGATACCTGTTATTTGGATGCCACCGAGGAGCTTTTAAATAAACATGAGCGTTTGCAAAATATCTGCATTCGTTTTGTTTTTAACCTTAAAAAGTATGATCATGTTTCTAACTTTCGCAAGATTCTCAAGTGGCTCCCCATTCGTCTTCGCAGGAACTCTCGGATATTGTGTCTGCTATTTAACATCCTTCATAATCCTAGTACGCCATCCTATCTGCGGGAACGTTTTTCCTTCGCCCGTCCTTCTGATGCACCTTGCAGGTCGCATCTTAGAAATCTCCTTAAATCCCCTCCCCACTCTACCGACTTCTACTCCTACTCCTTCACTGTGCACGCGGTTCGGCTGTGGAATTCACTTCCACCTGACATTAGGGACTGCCAAACTGTTGCTGTTTTTAAAAGAAGAGTGAAAGAACAATATCTTTCCACTTTGCCATAGTTGCATATTATGTATTTATTATTTTATACTATTAATTATAAGTATATAAGTATTTTAGTGATATTTATTTTAGAAGTATGTATTTATGTAAGTGTATTCTCATAGTGTATAATTAAATTAGTGAATAGTTTTATTTTGTTTTTATGTATTTTGTTTTCTCTTTTACCTTACACAGGTTGTCTACATCTCTATGTCTACTGTCCTATTGCAGGTATGCTGGAAGAGATTTCATTAGAAATAAGCATCACCTTTGTACGTTTTTTTCTGTTCCTTTCTTTTTGTCTGTTTATATGTGTGTACATAAACTGTTAAATAAATAAATAAATAAATAAATAAACTATCACATCTATCGTTTTTTACTAAAAACGTAGTTAGTAACTGTTAAGTAACACACATAAGTACCTATGTGTTGGTTTCAAGGAATTCACAAAATAAAAAAGACGTTTTACCATAGCTAGATAAGTATTCTTATTTTAGACTAAACTTCGAGCTTTAATAATACGTTCTAGCACATTTATTTCTGTATTATCTATATGGTGACGGCAAATCCTAACCTAAAAAGAGTAAAAAGTAACATTAATATTTTTTGGTCTTCGTAGCGTTTAAATCGTAAAAATAACTATAAGAGATTATTGTCTAAACTTATAGGTAGTCTTTCTACTATACCTCATAACTATACATTAACTTTCATTATCAGGTTTTTCAATGGTATGGGAAGTGGGCATTGTTCTTTCGGTATTGTGTTTATAAAGTGTGTCAATATAAACTCGTTTAGATGTTCATTATTTGAATTTTACGATATGAGAGTAGATAAAAGTAATTTCTTACCCATTCATTTATGCTCGTGAAGAAAAAATACAACATAACCTCGCTTCACAACTTCAAAACAAAATCGTGGTCGTTTAAGTCGTCTGAGTGAAACCACGAGCCCACCCGATTCCACGAAGTTAGCCGAACGATAATGCCGAGCTTTACGAAATAGGCCGAATGACGCACGACAATTGACGAACTTCTGATTTTAGGCTTGGCCAAAGCGGCCAAAAACAAAAATATGACCGAATCATGACACTCATGTCTGTCTGTCTGTCTGTCCGTCTATCACAGCCGATTTGCTTGCGAATTTAATGCACCGATTCAGTTGAAATTTGGTACACATATTAATTTCTGTGACCCAAACACGGATGCGTAACGTAAATAAATGAAAATTGGGAGGCAAAATAGAAAGTTATGCAAACTGACATTTCGAATGAAAGGTCCTTGTTGTAAGTCTCAAATATTTTTATTAATAATTTTAAAATAAATGCTTTTAAAGTTATGTAAAAATTTACCATTACCCCTCCCTTATCTACAAAACTACTGATCCTAAAATTTTGAAAAAAATACAGGTAGTTCTTTACTTATAGATTACAGGTATACTTATAAGAAGTCTATGGTGATAAAATAACACGGTAAATCTCTCAATATTGTGCGTACAAACTTACATTTGCAGTTGTTATGTATGAAAGAAAGTGAAAAGAATATACATTTATTTAGCACAGACTAAAAGGCACACAATATAATATACCTACAGCAGATTAAAAAAAGTGTAAAGAGTAAGTAAGTAAGTGTGCCTCACGGCTGCGCGAAAAAGGCCCAGTTCAGCAAAAATGCCAGACAACTAGTGCCTAACGCTGGTAATTCAACTGGACCTGAAGTGTGAGGTGACGGATGTAAATCAGTTTTATACTGCAACGTGTGTGCATACACACGTTGCAGTATAAAAATTATTTTATTTCAGTATGCATATACTGAAATAAAATAATTTTGTGTCAAATAAAAATAATAACGAATACGTACATAAATAGTGTGATTTTAAATAAAATTGATAACAAAACATTACAAAGACTGGTAAATAAATGAGACGGACGCAAGATACACCTTTGTTAAAATGTAAGTAAGAAATCCTTCGAAACGAGTCAGAACAATCAAGTTTTAAAAAGGCGTGTATTTAACGCGGCGACAAACTAATCTGATTTAGGGTTTTAAAAATAATTAAAATGAGTAGCAAAAATAATAGGTAGGCAGCTACAGTGAAGTGGCATTTTAAGTATAAAGTAGCAGCGTCACCCACAACCGAGGGGATCTGACGCTCGGCAGCCGGTACCGCGGCACGCTCGCTTCGCTCGCTCGCCTTCGCGCGCTAGTGGTCACTGTTCTAACCTAACTTAACCCAAATGCTTTTATACTCAAAATGCTACTTCAGTGTTTACTTACCTATTATTGTTGCAATCCATTTTATTTTTTTAGTAGCAAATAGTTGGTCGCCCTTTAAGTTGTTAGTCGCCTGGAAAATAACTGGTCCTGAAACATTTCTCCGACATTCGTTTTGCCGTTGAACGGTTCACCGACAGAACGATTCACTTTTTATTTTTTCACCGATAGAACGTTTCAACGGCGAAAGATTCGCCGACAGAACCTTTCATATAGCGAAGGATAATGTTGGATTAGGTTAGGTTAGAACCGTGAGCATTAACGCGCGAAGGCGAGCGAGCGAAGTGAGCGTGTCGCGGCAGCGACCGCCGACCGCCAGATCCCCTACTCTCGTCGAAAGTGACGCATATAAATGGTTCTGTCGGCGAATCGTTCGCCGTTGAAACGTTCTATCGGTGTAAAAATGAAAAGTGAATCGTTCTGTCGGTGAACCGTTCAACGGCGAAACGAATGTCGGAGAAATGTTTCAGAATCAAATAATTAGCCTTTTAAAAACGATCCCCCAGAGTTCCACATTCCAACACATTGTCATATTTTAATCCGTGCACTTCATCACACAATACGCCGCAAGCAGCCGAGCGCAGCGGACTATTTACGGACAATTTGCAACTTTTTTTGTTTTAAACTTGTCTTAGCTATGGTTTGGATTAAGATTGACCAAGGATCGACCCAACAGGATGGGTATAACATACGTATAACCGTACGTGTACATATAACGGCAGCTTAACATTGTTGGCGAAAGTGGAAAAGAAAGTATCAGTCGTAGTAACAGTCGTAGATCAACGAAAAAAAAGATAAGGATGAAAAAACTGGTGATGCGTGTCGGACCACGGACAATGAAGGGTTCCGTAGTTGGGATTACTTGGGACGAATTTATTCCAAAAACAAACTTAACATTTTAGTTGAAAAACCTGTTCTCCCATACATCGATATATGCCACGGTCAATTCTCCAACTGCAAATTTAAGTTAATAATAATAATAATAATGATATAACAATATAATAACTATTTTGATGACTGCGAAGACCTCACTGATACTCATTCGATTCTGTACTGCGCGGCTGTAGCGGCATGTCATGTAGCTCATGTTAAATTTGCTAATGATTCTAGAGCTACACGACCGAAACCAACCGTACCAGTTTGGCAGTGCAGAATTGAGCGTCGTATTGGTGAGGCCAGAGTGCTTATCGGCAAACTAATCTGCTTTAGGGAGGGCAATACTCGCCCTAGAGTGATGCGCTTTGTGAGGCGGTCGTTCTCAGGGACTGATATCAGCCCTCAGGACTATATTTCCCGTGTCACAGAGCGCATCGACTTCCTGAAGCAGAAAGTATATGCATGGGCGAACCGTATTCGTAGGTATAAGCGGCGAGTAGAACGATACACTCAGAATCGCACCTTCCAGAGCGATGAAAGGTGGGTTTATAGGGGTTGGGAGCGACCGGACCAAGGTGTGACTAACACGTGCCTGCCGGATGATGATGCAATGTTTTCTTTCTGGCGCAGTATCTGGTCGGTGCCTGTCAGTCACACCGAAGGCTCGAGAAGTCGAGCGAGCCTGCGATCCAATACCAGAAATGGGGGCTATTACTATCTGCCCCCAAGATGTAGCGCGTGCAGTCCGTCCGTTACCTAACTGAAAGTCCCCAGGGCCGGACGGGCTGCACAATTTCTGGCTCAAATGGTTTCTAAGGTCGCACGTTCGCTTGGCGGCTCAGTACCAGACTGCTTTGGAGTCTGGTTCGCTACCCCAATTTCTAACGACAGGAGTTACCCACCTACTCCATAAATCAGGTAGCACCGCGGAAACCAAAAATTATAGTCCGATCACGTGTTTACCGACGGTCTATAAAGTTCTTACATCCATTTTGAGAGCTAAAATTAACAAACATATAGACACCATCATCTCTGCCTCTCAGAATGGATGTAAGAACGGGTCCCGCGGTACTAAGGAGCTACTCCTCATTGATATGGCCATTAGCCAACAGGTTCGTCGTTCCAGAAAGGATCTGTCGACATGTTGGATAGATTATAAGAAGGCCTATGACTCGGTGCACATACATGGCTCATGAGGGTGCTGGGGTTATATAAAGTAGATGCCACTCTGCGCTCCTTCCTGATGTCATGTATGGGGCAATGGAGGACAGTCCTTCGCTATCCAGGATGTCGAAATATCCAGAGGAATAGCGAGCCGATAAGGATCGAGCGAGGCATATTTCAGGGCGATAGTTTGAGTCCGCTTTGGTTCTGCTTAGCCTTGAATCCTCTAAGCACACTGCTGGAGGATTCAGGTCTAGGCTATCGGTTGAGGAGAGGTGGTCAGGTTATATCTCACCTCCTCTACATGGATGACCTAAAACTCTTTGCTTCTAATAATTTGCAACTGATGGAGCTACTGAAAATAACTGAAACTTTCAGTAGCGCCATCAGGATGGAATTTGGAGTGGATAAATGTGCGGTCATGCATGTAAAGCGAGGGAAGATTGTGGAATCCGTGGGAACCCAACTCTCGGATTCCATAAACCTTAGAGCTCTCTCCGCATCCGAAACCTACAAGTATTTGAGTATGTCGGAAGCGTTGGGCATCAATGTTACTGACATGAAGCAATCGTTGAAGGAGCGCTTTTTTGGCCGCCTGAAGAAAGTATTTAATAGTCTTCTATCAGGCGGAAACAAGGTGCGCGCCTTCAACGGTTGGGTCATGCCCGTTTTGATGTACTCTTTCGGCATACTCAAATGGACTCAGACTGAACTCGACGCCCTGGATAGGAGGGTCCGTACGCTGCTGACTGCATATCGAATGCATCACCCACGGTCGTCGGTAATGAGACTGTATATCCCGCGAAAGTGTGGAGGTCGAGGCTTTTTAAACGAGACCCTCCACAATCGCCAGGTATGCAGTCTAAGGGAATATTTCCTAGAAGCCGACGTGGGGATGCATCGAGATGTGGTCGCGGTGGACAAGGGCCTCACCCCACTCTCCTTGGCTAAAGGGAACTGGCGCAAGCTTGTAGTGCTTGACACTAACGAACGCAGGGAGGTATGGCAGAGTAAGGAACTTCACGGACGCTTTTTCGGGGCCCTACATGAACCCGATGTAGATTTCCAAGCGTCCGTAGCCTAGCTACGTTTCGGTGACCTCTTTGGGGAAACCGAAGGTTTTGTCTGTGCAATTATGGACGAAGTTATCATGACGAAGAATTACCGGAGATTTATTGTGAAGGACGGCACGGTTGACGTGTGTCGGGCATGCCACCGTCCGGGAGAATCAATCCGACACATTATCTCCGGGTGTTCTCGTCTAGCTAACGAAGAGTAGTTGCATAGACACCTTGTAGCCAGGATTATCCATCAGCAACTTGCTCTGAAATACAGCCTTGTAGAATCTGAAGTGCCGTACTACAGGTATGTGCCCGACCCAGTTCTCGACAATGGAAATATCACATTGTACTGGGATCGATCCATCATCACTGACAGGACTATTGTTGCCAATAAGCCTGACATAGTGGTGGTGGATCAAACAGAGCGGCGCGCAATGATTGTTGACATAACAGTCCCTCATGACGGGAATCTCGTGAAAGCCGAGAAAGATAAACAGATCAAGTATCTTGACTTGGCTCGCGAGGTTGTCGACATGTGGGATGTGGATTCAGCAATCATTGTGCCGATAGTCGTATCAGCCAATGGCTTAATTGCCAAGAGCCTCGACCAACACCTAAAGAGGCTCACGTTGGACGGTTGGATTAAGGGCTTGATTCAGAAAGCGGTACTTCTGGACACGGCTCGCATTGTCAGGAGGTTCCTCTCTCTGGAGCCCTGACCACCGGTAGCTTGGACCCTGTTCCCGATACCGGTGGGCTACCATTTTTTTATATTTTTAAATGTTTTATATATTTTTTATATCCTAATATTTAAAAATAAAATTATAATGTGTAAATAGTGAAATAAAAGATAATAATAATAATAATGATAACCCTACCACGACGTCAACGTAGAGAACGCTGACGTCGTGGTGGGGCTTGCGCGCTCCGAACTCTGGGTCTGTGCCAGTAGAGTTTACTTTGCCAGAACGGGTCTAGGGTAAGGAGCCAAACCAAGAGAGATACAGAAACCCGCAGGGCAGCATGTGGCGAGCTGTTGGGCAGTAGCGACCCCACGGACCCTATCTCCTGGGAGAAGTCTTGTTCCTCATCTCTGGCTTGCCTTTAATGGCCGGCTGGCGTGAACACTGACGAGGAACAGATCTCCCACCTCATTCTTGCCTTTATTGGCCGGCTTGAGTGGAGATTCGCAAGAGCAATGCTGCTCGGAGGAAGGAAGTATTCCAGTAAGATGCTGGTAGGGATCTTGACCGTACTTCCGGGATTGTCCTGATAGCCGTGGAATACCTCTCCACTCCTCAAGCACCTCAGGAAGTGTTGCCCCCTTGTCACTACATCACTATGTGCTAGCGGCCGTTTTCGGGGGCCCATTATTGAGTGTGCAAGTCACCAACTGCCATTTTATCGGTGTATTTTATATAAAGCATTGGTCAGGTAGGGGCCATAGCCTTTCTGTAGTCTTAGGAAACCGATCCACTATAGCTTCCCAAACCCATAGCCCAATATGTTTTGTTCCCATGTTCTGCAATAGCCCTGCATCAACCGGGGGTTGTCCTTGGGTGCACCTTCATAGAGCAAACAGGGATAATCGTCGGTCGGTGCCTCATCCCATTACAATTGTCCAAAGGGCCTCTGCGAGTTGGCTTCGGCCCCTCGTACGCCTTCCAAAGGTCCGGGACCCATGGTCCCGAGATATGTAAGGACAAATAATAATAATAAAATCTATATTTATCTCCACAAATTACATATCAACGTGAGCATAAATTACAGTCAGACACAGAAATTTTGGCAAAGTGTAATTTGTGGGAGATCTGGAGTCTAAACTAAGCCTTTTTTTTTTTTTTTGAGGGTGGGAAATCATCAAATAACTTCTCCCGCTCTGGGCGGAGCGGGAGAGTGTGTCAGACTCTTACTGACTAAAACCCACCCGTATTCCTTCTTGTTGCCTGTGTTGCGGGGGCCTTGGTGACCCATAAGTACCTTCCCGCGACCCCGGCAGGCATCGGCCCTAGTGGACCCCTACTATGTGCTGACGACATCTCTTTGAGGCGCGCGTGGAACACGACGCGCCGTCGACCCGGGCCTGGTCCTTACCGGACGGTGAGCTACCCATTGCTCACCGTCCGCAAGCCCGCGCCTACGGTGGCCGGAAATCCGCCCGGGATTCCCGACGCCCCGGGCGTCTCCTGCGGCGGCTAGGGGCGAGAGGGCGCGAAACTTACCTTTCCCTCAACCGTCCCGCCTCCTCCTTCACGACCATTACTGCTTCGCAGAAGGAGGTGACGGCTGCCCATGCCCTCTCGCTCCGTACCATGGCCTGAACCAGGGCCGGACCCGAGAGGTCTCTGCCGCCGATCGCCTCCACGAGGACACGGCGGTGCTCTGCCCAAGCCGGGCAGACCTCCACCGTATGCTCCACTGTGTCCTCCGGGCTAACTAAGACTAGGCCTGTATTTTAGAGCTCCAGGCCCCTCATTAAATTAAGTTGCTCAGACTGTCGACGTCGTGAGTAAGCAGATATGTGAGTGAAAGAATGAGCTAAATATGGCATGCATGCGCGCAAGTGCGCTTGTGTGTATGTACGTGTACGTGCGTGTGTGTGTCAGTTGGCCGACTATAACTCGTTAACTCGTAAAGCCTACTTAGCCGTGATAGTTTTCCTTTTAATTTCATTATATGTACTACTGCCATGATTTTTTTCACATCTCCATAAACAACCATTTAGCTGACAAGGGGGGGGACACTTAACTCTAACAAAAATGTGCACTTTAATGCTTAATATTACGCAAGTGGATCCTTGAATCGAAAAGTGGTGTTCACAGACCCGCAATATTTTTGAACGGCCTATCCACACCATGGGGTAGACTAGAAAAAAAAATATTATCCCCACATTAAGTGCAAGAGAAGTACGTCAAAAAAAATATTTGCGCTTTGTCGGCGTGATTAATATGTATACGTATGCCAAATTACAGCTTTCTAGTACTAAGCGTCTCTGAGCTACAGTAGGGTCAGACAGACAGACCGACAGACAGACGGACAGACGTACATGGCGAAACTATAAAGGTTCCTTGTTTACTACGGAACCCTAACAAGGGAAGCGCGAGTCAATAATAGTATTATTTGTAGAAAAAAAGTCATCATGAATTCGTATCCGAATTAAAATTGTGAAGGCACCTACGCATTTTTTTTCCGCAGTCTTATGCTTCTCTATGGGGATGACAAATCACAAACTGCATAGAGGTTGGTGAAGGATAGGTGAAATGACGCCATCCCGGCATCGTACGTCTGTCACGTGCAAGTAGGCCAGGCACATTGGGTACGTATGGGAGAACATGTTTTTCAACTACAATTTTAAGTTTGTTCTTGGGATAAACTAAATTGGGATAAAAAATATGGTAGGTAACATATTCATTGTACGAATCCCTCACCACGTGAGTTCATACCTCCCCGACATACTCCAACTGAATGAAACCAAATTTAAATCTTGTATAAAACGCACACTATGCAGCCAAGCATATTAGGTAGCATATACGTTGGAGGATTACATAGCTGACAAAAATGCTTGGCTGAACGCTGGTCCTTCCTGCTCCACAAGGGCGCAGAAATTAATTGATTAGCATTCAAAAATAAGCTGCTGAAGATTGTAAAAACTATCTTTGTGTTGTATAAATTCAATCTCTTATTATCTATTATCTCTTATTTCTCTTATCGATATTGTATAATTGCATAGCACATGTGTGAGCACTATGTGCCTACCGTAAAGCTACCATTTACTGGGTCTTTTATTGACTTGAATGTGCCGGCAGCTGAGAATATGTCACGCCACCCTTTTGTGTGCTCACACAAATGTGTGGCGTTGGTGTTGGATCATTGAGGCGCTGACACAAAACATACAGACACCTACGCTTTAGGGCGCTGACAAGACCCAATTGACCAAAATTGGCTTCTCTTCAGAAAAAAAATTTGCCAGATCTGTACAGTTTGTGATAGCAGAAAAATATATGTGTTAATTTTGAACATATTTCCCAGAAATTGTTGACAGGTAAAGATGTTCATGTAATTAATTAAATACGTAACGTATGTTGATATTTAATGAAGATATTTTGGATTAGAACTCAAGGTAAGAGGTTAATTTAACGTTAATTTGTATCGAGATTTTTTTCAAAACGTGTTTTGGTAACAAACAAGTTCTGGGAAATATGTTCAAAATTAACATATATTTTTTCCGCTACCACAAACTATACAGATTTGGCAACTTTTTTTTAAGACAAGCCTATTTTGGTCAATTGGGTCTTGTCAGCGCCTTAAAGCGTAGGTGTCTGTATGTTTTGTGTTAAGTATAAATCCTAAATGAATTGATTTATTCATCGTACGCACTCACCGCACACTACACTACAACTCTCTATTTAATTAATTTATCGTAGGCATTCACCGCACACTACACAACAACTCTCTACTTAATTTATTTATTGTAGGCACTCACCACACACTACACAACAACTCTCTATTTAATTTATTCATTGTAGGCACTCACCGCATACTACACTGCAACTCTCTATTGAATTTATTCACCGTAGGCACTTACCGCACACTACATTGCATCTCTCTATTTAATTTATTCATGGTAGGCACTCACCGCACACTACACTACAACTCTCTATTGAATTTATTTACCGTAGGCACTCACCGCACACTACACTACAACTCTCTATTTAATTTATTCATGGTATATGTGGATCGCCTGGAGGACACGGTGGCGGTGCTTTGCCCAAGCTGGGCAGACCTCCATCGTGTGCTTGTGAAGGCGATCGGCGGCGGAGATCTGTCACTTCCGGCCCTAGTCCAGGTCATGGTATGGAGCGAGAAGGCATGGGAAGCCGTCACCTCCTTTTGCGAAACAGTAATGCTCGCGAAGGAAGAGGCGGAACGGGTGAGGGAAAGGCAAAGTTCGCGCCCTCACGCCCCTAGCTGCCGCAGGAGACGCCCTGGGCGTCGGGAATCCCAGACGGATTTCCGGCTACCGTAGCCGCAGGCTTGCGGACGGTGAGCAATGGGTAGCTCGCCGTCCGATAAGGATCAGTCCCGGCGCGTTGTATTCCACGCGCGCCTCAAAGAGATGTCAGCACAAGTGTAGGGGTCCACTAGGGCCGATGCCTGCCGGGGTTGCGGGAAAGTCCGAAAGGGATAACGAGGCCCCTGGCAACACAGGCAACGGAAGGAACACGGGTGGGTTTTAGTCAGTAAGAGTCTGAAACACTGTCCCGCTCCACCCAGAGCGAAAAAAGTTATTTGATACAATATCTGCACACTCAAAAAAAAAGAGGCGCTTGCCGCCCACCCACACTACTACTCTCCATGCCTACCCTTCGAGTTTATCTTTCCATAGAAAACGTATCGTCTTAAACTATAATGATGTACAGGGGCGAGCCGTCCATAGAGGCAATTAGGCCTAGCCTACCCTACCAACAACGCCAAATGCATTTATTTTAACTATGTAATATAATAACACAAAATATATTTTAAAAAGTTAAACTCCTCTTATTACACTTATAGCAACTTGTCGCGCCCGTGTGACGTAACTCACAGTTCGACGTAGCTTGGTACGCACTATTATATATATTATAGGCAGGAACACGACCAGCCTAATTCCTATTGATAAATTTACGCACACTGGTGTATATTTTCAAGTGCACACATGGTTGACATGGTTTTAAATTATGGGCGTAACTACAGCGGCTGGAGCTGGCCACCGCGTGTTGTGATTGGCTGTGTGTAAAGTCAATATTTATTTAATTAATTGAAGACCAGGGTTCCCAATTTTTGGACAATTCCCCGAATTGCGTAGAATTTGAGAAACAGACTACACACAGACACGATAGTTTCCTTAATGACTACTAGAGACAATTAACAAAAACAGGGTGGTATTGTCGAATTTATGCCTTCCAAAAAATTTTAAATTGTAAGGAATAGCAAAAGCCCTATAAAAATAATTAAAAACTTCATAATTTTTTATTTTTCTCCTCATATATGGGAAATTTCGCTTTGCTTTTTGAGGAGTTAGGAAAATAAGTATCAGCTAACGGTAACTTCTCCCGCTCTGGGCGGAGCGGGAGGGTGTGTCAGACTCTTACTGACTAAAACCCACCCGTATTCCTTCCTGTTGCCTGTGTTGCCAGGGGCCTCGGTGACCCATAAGTACCTTCCCGCGACCCCGGCAGGCATCGGCCCTAGTGGACCCCTACATTTGTGCTGACATCTCTTTGAGGCGCGCGTGGAATACGACGCGCCGTCGACCCGGGCCTGGTCCTTACCGGACGGTGAGCTACCCATTGCTCACCGTCCGCAAGCCCACGCCTACGATGGCCGGAAACCCGCCCGGGATTCCCGACGCCCAGGGCGTCTCCTGCGGCGGCTAGGGGCGAGAGGGCGCGAAACATGCCTTTCCCTCAACCATCCCGCCTCCTCCTTCGCGAGCATTACTGCTTCGCAGAAGGAGGTGACGGCTGCCCATGCCCTCTCGCTCCGTACCATGGCCTGAATCAGGGCCGGACGCGAGAGATCTCTGCCGCCGATCGCCTCCACGAGGACACGGCGGTGCTTTGCCCAAGCCGGGCAGACCTCCACCGTATGCTCCACCGTGTCCTCCGGGCGATCCACACGGTGGTGACACCCGGACGTTTCCTCCCGCCTTATCCGACACAGGAACCTCCCGAAACTGTCGTGTCTGGTGAGGACCTGCGTCAGGCGGAAGGTGATCGGCAACCCTGGACTGTATTATCCGGAAAAATTTTGTTATTCCTTTTGTACACGGTATGACAACGATGCCATTTTAATTGGTAGTGTTTTTTTATTAAAGTGTTATTGGGTTTTTCTATCCGCAATTTCTCAGTATCAGCCCGGAGTGTGGATTTGTGCCCGGTTGAAGGCAATAAATAAAAAAAAATCAAAATCAAAAGTCCTTTATTCAAACTAGGCTGAAAATCAGCACTTTTCGAACGTCAAAGTTACATAAGACAGTCCCCCAAAAATGCCCGCCCTTCACCACCTTTTAGTGCATTAGCAGGGAAAAAAAAGTGGCGGAACAAACTTCCCAGCAGCACACCTGTCTGTTTAGTTATATAAACTTGATTCTATACAAATCGTATGCAAAGTAATTAACATTACGAAACACAAAAAAAAAAAAATACTTGCCATATGTTAGCTAGCACACGCCAATATACCAACAACAACAATAGGCTCGCTCCCTATTACATGGGACTTAAAAAACATAACTGGCGAAATGTGGGTATACTACAGGCACACCTCTGCCTAACCCTTCGGGAAAACAAGGCGAGATGTTATGTTATGTTTTTTTATCGACAAATTAAAAATTATATTTTTCTTAGAGAAGCCATATTGTTTTTATGTGACAAGCAATTTATATCCGATCTTGAATGTTTTGCTTTTTTATTTACATAACCAAATTACAAGATGATTATTAACATTAACTAAATTAAATTAAAACTAAGTTAAGCTTAAAAAAGGCCCTCGGGGCATTGTACCGAGGATGCTGGCGGCATTTCCTCGCTGAATTGCAATGCTGATGCGTTGCGCGAGAAAGCCGCCAGCTTTTCGGTCACCAGTTACATCAACTAGACGTTTAGCGATTTCCGCAAATACGAGTAACTTATGCGCACTGGGACCCCACGGACCGTGGGTCTCGACGCCAAAGGGTACAAAGTTGTACTCTCTGCCAAGGCCTCCATATTTAATAAGTTTCAGATTTTCGGCATTTTCTGCCGCTGCACCCGCTTTAGAAGTAGTCCGTTGGAGGTGGGACGGTGCCAGTGTGTCTACACAGGTAGCGTCCCACACAAGCATCCGTCCCAAACTCCACGGCACCAAAGACACACCATCAGGTCCTTTTGCCATCATCTCTGACAATGCCAGTCGGCTCAAGAAGAGCAGGCACATTGATGCTGGCAAAAGACCGGCGGATTATGTCATTAAGTGTCGCATGTCTTGAAAAGCGGCCTGCACTTTTTTGACAACAAAGTCCGTGGTGACCCAGTCGGTCCACGTCCGTGCCACAAGGGCATGTGTGTGGAGTGCATACCGTGACCCCAAGCCGCAGACCAGTCGCCAGACGAAGCGAGGTCGGATCCAGGAAGGTACCGGTATATGGAGAAGGATGGGCATGTAGCCAATGATCGGCCTCTCTGGTTCCGACTGCCAAAAGTCTTGCGCGATCCGGACCTGAACTGCGGCTCAGAATCGATTTGTATGTTAAATCGCAATAAATATCGTCCCAGCTCCTTTAAGATTTTAGGTTGTCTGGAAATTCTTTACCCGGGCAAGCAAAGCATTCTTGGCATCCTCCAAGCCCGCAGTCTCATAGTTTGTGGGCAAAGCCCTTAGGACAATACCTATGAGACGTGACGTGCTATGGGTGGACGACAAAAAGGCTGGGGAAGCAACACTCGAAATTTTGCGGATTCCTAAACCGCCAAACCGAATAGGGAGGGATGCTTGTAACCAAGATGGTTCATTGAGCTGAATATTTAAAATCATTTCTAAACTAGTTTTGACTAAATCGTCTATTGGTGAAAGCAAATTTGGATGTTTCCAAAAAGGGCTACAGCGAAGCACATAAGTAAATTTAGGGACAAAAAGGCATACTTTATAATTGTAAGAGCATAATGAGGACTGATTTCGAGTAAACAATTTGCGTGACCTTGGAATTTAGAAATAGTGTTAGTAATATAATCAGGAAAAGATTCTTCAAAGATGGTAGAACCGAGGAGGCAAAGTGACTTTCTGTCTACTATTTTGATATTGGGTGCCAAAAAATTTAATTTGGATTTTAAATTATCCAAACCGTAAGAAGTTTTTTGAATAAAGAGTTCACATTTGCTAAAATTTAATTCTAAACCAATATTTTCGAAATTTGTTTTAATATCTGATAAGTCAGATAACACAGTGTCCACATCGCCTCCCAGGGTTCCGTCATCCAAATACCAAACGTTAAATTTCGATTTTAAATTTTGAATAATCGGATTTATAGCCAAGCTAAAAATTGCTGGCCCGAGGGGATCGCCCTGCTGTGACAGCCGACCTCCGAAGAAAGTTCATGGGAACGGTAAATTAATTTTGAAGGTTCTGCGTAGCAGGTAAGCAGGTATTGATAGAGTTCCAGAATTTTGTTCTTAACTTCTGTCAGCATGGCATCCCTGTTTACTCAATTGAAAGCATTTTTGACGACAATTTTGACTACAATTTCGCAATCATCATACGCAAGGTAGGTTCTTAAGGCATGGACGGCTGCCTCACACCCACCTTTAGTGCCAAATCCTAATTGTATAAGTTCGAAAACAGACTGTAATTTAGATTTGATATGTCTCACCGCAATTTTGGATGCCAAACGTCTTAAAGTTGACCCCACAGCAATGGGTCTCACCCCTCCGTCCCTTTTAGTCCTTTTTTGCTTTTTTATATCTTATTAAGTTATAAGGAATTCGATTTGAAACTTACAGTGGTGTGAATATTATTTGTTGTGTTTATTATTTGTTTTAAGAATCGTGTTCTATTGTGATGTTTGCGCCGATAATGTGTGTTTGTTAGGAATTAAAAACAGTAAGTTGTCGCAATTATCGTTTAATGATAATATTCAAGTTGTGGCTAAAGGTAGATGTGTGCCCGAATTACGGAATTAATCCAAAAATATGATAATTCATCTCGTACTCGTTATTTCAATCCTCAAAATTATGCAACATATAACTGGCTGTGTGGCTGTATACACACAAATAAATAATTTATTTTTCCGTGCATTTTGTTTAATACTTCCAGTAAGTGGAGTGAGGGATATATTGTGGGAATCCAAATGTTAGGAATCTAGATCCCAACATCGTCTTAGATAATGGGGTGCTTGAAAGTGTAGACTCGGCAGTTTTTCTTGGTATAACAGTAGATGCCAAACTTCAGTGGGGCCCTCATATATCAAGCCTAGCGGGCAGGCTCAGTTCGGCCGCCTACGCCGTCAGAAAAGTAAGACAATAATACACTGACGTTGATACAGCTCGATTAGTTTATTTTAGTTATTTTCATAGCGTTATGTCCTACGGTATTCTGCTGTGGGGCAAAGCCGCTGACATTCAAAATGTATTCGTTCTTCAAAAACGAGCTGTTCGAGCTATTTACCAGCTTGGTGCCAGAGTTTCTCTGAGAGATTTGTTAAAGATGTTGGTATTCTCACGGTGGCATCACAATTCAACTTCGCCAACATCTTTGTATATTAGGCAAAATATACACTTATACACTAAAAATAGTGATATTTACAATATTAACACCAGAAATAAGGACAAATTACGAGCTCCATTTTACCGGCTTCATAAGGTACATAACTCATTTGTTGGGCTTGGTATAACTTTTTATAACATACTGCCCTCTTCTTTGCTAGATTTGCCTTTTAATGCGTTTAAAACTAAAGTAAAATCCACCCTTTGTTCAAAGGCATACTATTGTATCAATGACTACTTAAACGATAAGAATAGTTGGTCGCTGTGATTAACTCAAGACAATGTTCACTGTTTATGTTCTTTCTCCAGAATTAGCTTACCTACTGACAGGTTATATGAGTTCATATAATTGATTACTTTTTTATTTGACTGTATAAGTCAATGTAATTTAATTTAGTTAAATTTTAATTTATTAGTGACATAATCTACTCATTACAATGTGTGTTTTATGAGTTGTGTTGTATTGCAATAAGTGGTTAGCTAGCGTCCTCGACTATTGATTATACTATTCTTGCCTGAGCAACCGGCAGCAAGCTCGTCATGCTGCCTTAGATGTCACTGCCTGCGGTAGCGTCGGGGGTCGGGTTGCCTCATTCCCTCCAATATGGCGAGGGGGGTGATGGCTGATCTTTGCGTTATGCTCGTGAACAGGTGCTGCTTATGGTGACTGGTTGTCTTGCTGATCATGGTTTTAATTGTTATTAGTAATTGTTTACTTATTTTACTTCGATGGGGCTAGTTTATCATTTCTCACTTCGAGCTACAGCAATTGCCTTATGTAAGCGGGCACGCCCTTTATGCCTGGCGGCTTTTATTTAGGTATTAAATTCTATTTACGTTTTTTTATGTTGTAATTTTTATCAGCTTGAGTACAGTTTGTTCATTGTTTTGTTGGTATACTGGCGCGTGCTAGCTAACGTATGGCAAGTGTGTAATTTAATCCAATGTTTTGTTTTTGTGTTTTGCATACGATTTGTATAGAATCAAGTTTATATAACTGAACAGACAGACGTGCTGCTGGGGAGTTTGTTCCACCACTTCTTCTTCCCAGCTAAAGCACTAGGAAGTGGTGACGGGCGGGCATTTTTGGGGGACTGTCTTATGTAACTTTGACGTTCGAAAAGTGCTGATTTTCAGCCTAGTTTGAATAAATGACTTTTGATTTGATTTGATTGATTTGCATAATTTTCATTCCTCGGCAAAAAAGCATGACCTATCAGAAAAACATCTAGAGGCTTGCTTAAAGTTAAATACGTTTGGTAAATCACGTATTGAAACTAGTATTAACAGCCAGTTAAGATTAGATATAGAAAGGCAAAATTCTAAAGTAGATAGGAATAGAAATATTTTTCAAAAACTGATCGATGTCGTATGCTTTCTGGGAAAACAAGAATTAGCATCTCGCGGCCACGATGAATCATTATCATCACTGAATAGAGGTAATTATTTAGAAACAGTAGATTTATTAGTTTTAGATGAGTTTTAGAAGCCCACTTACAAAATGCAAGTACCTCATTCACGGTCATGTCGAACAGAACGCAAAATGATTTGATCTCGAGCGTTGCATCTGTGATGACTGAGGCAAGTGACGTGTTCTGTAATTATCACCCACCCACTTGGTTATGATATTTGCGGTGGCCGAATCTTTCTTCTGTTTGTATTCGTCAGAAAATCCGAAATCGTGTTTTGAACCTTGAATAAAAGTGGTGAGTTCTTGTATTTAATTTTTTTTCTTTTTACAGGATTATTTTCAATGTTTTTTTTTTCAAATATTATAAATCAATAATGACTACTTTGAGGGTCATCATATGTAGACGCTGTGATGTTGCGCGAAAAAGTTTTTTTTTTGATGTCAATATGCGTGGCCTACCCTCCGTGGAGAACCACTGCATGCCACTGATGATGTGCACCAAGAGCTTATTGCCGCCACCATAGATTGCATCCAAGTTCATTGTGCACTCAGTCTATCAGTATTCCTGGCTAACGAAGGCTTCGCGTGACTAGTACTCTGTGTGGTTCGGAACCCAAACATGGCGATCGCTTCCGACGGCTAACGACGCACTCTCACTTAGTTCTCACTGGGCGCAGGAGCACAAGTCGAATGCGCAAGTACGCAACAGTGTTACTCAATGTTAGGTCACCTAATGACGCTAAATTATGTTCGTTTGGAATAAAATAATAGCGGTACTCGTAGCCACTGCTCGCGACTTCGTCCGCGCCTTTCTTGTTCCCCCGTCCCACCCCGTCGGTTCGCATCGCCCGCCCGCGCTGTTGCTTCGTTTTCGCTTAGCGGTCTTTTTAACTTGTTTTTGTCTCAGTTCCTAAGGGTAGTAGCGACATGTTAAGTAAGAAGAATTGGGATATCAACTGCAAAAATATTTTTTCAAATCCGTCTGGATTGAAAAAAACAAACTCTATGCTATGCTACGCTGCTATGTTATTATAAGCATATACATATTTAACTAACCATAAGTTGTCTGTTTATGGTATGCATAAGCGTCTGTTGACGAACTACGAGCAACCTGTTCTATGATCATCATTCATTTTCTAAACTAATCTAATGCAATTCCAAAATGTAGCTATACATTGAGTTTGAGTTTGAATTTGATATGACCTAATAGTAAATACCATCACTTCACCGTTCTCCTCCGCCAGCCGTCATTCGTCCGTCCCCTTTTTCTTTCATATCGTCCCTCACAAAATCCATCCATTTTTTCTTTGGTCTTCTTCAGCTCTCTTTCCATCAACATTAATATTCATCACTCTCACCCATCCTGCCTCATCGTCTCATCCCTCCTCACCAAATGCCCATACCAAGACAAACGATTCCCCATCAACTTTTCTGTCACTGGCGCCACTTTCAAACTTCCACTAATATATTCATTACTTACATAATCCAGTCTTGTCACTCCACATATCCATCTAGATATTTCCATCTCCACTTCATCCAATCTTTTCTCACACACACATTTTCCCCTTTAACTTGAGGGTTATCCGTGGGCGGCCAGTTAAGTATATAGTGAATGAGTATTAGTAGACATGCTCTTGCCTGACCAACAACCGTTATACATCAGATTCATACTGAATCTGATATAAAACATATCCTGTTCGCGAATATTGATACTAGTTGCATTATTTGGAGGTCGAAGCCCACATAGTTCTGACTATTTATTTTATCTCAGATTCGGACAAGGCTAGATTAGTCATCATGATTACATTTGCAACAAATAATAGATAGATCTAGGTATACTCACGACGTGCAGGCAGTTGGGGGCGCGGCGCTGCGCGGCGGCGGCGGCGAGGTACACGAGCGCCGCCAGCCACACGCCGGCCGCGAACACGTAGGCCGCCGACACGCGGTACTGCGCCGCGCACAGGAACCGGAACCACGTGTAGGTGCTGGGGTCCCACGCCAGCCGCGCCGCCGTCGCCAGCAGCGCGCCGCTGTACATCTGCACGAGCACCACCACATCGTCAACACAAGCGTCTCTCGAGGGGGGCCAGCGCGCATCACATGCATGTTTACGGGTCTAAAACCCGATTAGTGGCTGATGCGCCTCTTATTCATCAAACTATAAACGGTAAGCAGGCACCCAAAATACCTTTATGTACAATCTTTAAACCTGTATCTAGGCATAAGTACTATAGGTACCTACCTAATGAATATGTAAGTAGTCAATTGAATTATTTTAAATGACATTCTCATTTTCATTATTCCTAACACTTGACGCTCATCTTATTTAGCTTATTTGCTAGCTGCTGCCCGCGGCTTCGCCCGCGTGGCTTTTCCTAAAATAAAAGTAGCCTAAGATACTCCTTAGTGACCGATCGAAGCTTCGTTTTCAGCCAGAAAATCATAATTCGGCAATATTTTCGTATTTGGCCATAAACCAGCCGAAGCTTCGGCCAAGCGTGAATTGTCGCGCGTTATTCGGCCTACTTCGTAAAGCTCGGTATTATCAGATAACGTTCGGCTAACTTCGGGGTGAATCGGGTCGACTCGTGGTTTCACTCAGGTGACTTAGATAGACGCGATTTTATTTTGAAATTGCGAACCGAGGTTATGTTGTATTTTTAGGGTTCCCTACCTCAAAAGGAAAAAAAGGGAACCCTTATAGGATCACTCGTGTGTCTCTCTGTCTATCTGTCACAGCTAATTTGCTCCGAATCTGCTGCACACCAAAAACGGAATCTTTGATACGAAACTTTATCTTCGCCCCGAACCCCGAACCTGTTTAGACATTGGTAACAAGTTGTGTTATATAGTTCCCAGAACATGCCAGGGACGCGAGGTGCGTGCACGACCTGTATTCGCCACTACAACCAGTCGTACGAATGCCGGCTTGCGTGCACCTCTTCGTCGCCTTACGAGCAATTTTAATAAGAATTTCTGCAGTTTGGATTTGTTTGCTTTACCGCAAGGAAAGTTTAGACTCATGTTACTCAACATTTTGAAAGAAAAATAATAATTGTTCCACATATACGGCACTATTGGCGGCTTTATGTTATGTTGATACTGTGCTATTGATATTAATGTCCCTTTTTTTTTGTTTTTTTTATTGCTAACAACGCTAGTCTTAACAATTACCAAATTGTCTCATTGTGTATCTGTGGAAAACGTAGTTGATTTCACATTTGTATCATTTTTGTACCCTATCTTTCTGTAATTCTTAATGTGTGATTGTTTGTTTTCCCGAATAAATAAAATAAAATAAAATAAAATAAAACCCTATTGTTTTTTAAATATATATTATGATGTGTATATGGCGCCCCAATCGCCCCAATGCGAGGAGTTCTTTAAAACGCGCGTTTTGATATCTGGTTCGTGAATCGTACGTGTCGTGTAATAGCGTACTAACCCCCTTTGACCGGGCATGTCCTCATGATAAAAAAACAAACAAAATTTTGAGTGTACAGCCAAAATATTAATAGGTTTTTTTAATGTCTAAATTATTTTCGATTTCGGACGAAAATAAGACTAAAGCCGAGGCTTCTTTTGCGTTTTCTTTTTGGCTGAAAATCCATTTTCGGTTGGACACTACAATTTATAAGTATAACATCAGCTAGATTAACCAATCGTCAAAATCGGTTCAGCCGTTTTGGAGATTACCGGAACAAACAAATAAACAGACACATTTTTTTTAATTGTATTTTTTTCATGAGTACCGTAACTATATACTTTCATACACATTTAGTAAAAAGCTGTTATTTTAACATTACAAACACACTTAAATTTCATTTATTTAAAACAATCTGTACATAGGTAGCAACCTATGTACAGATTGTTTTTTATACATAAGCAATGAAAGTGCAGCATAACTGATAACCTTTTTAAAATATGTACATATATGCAGATAAGGAGATAACCCGGATGACCTCGTGCTCGCATGTCATATACATAGTGACAATAACATTACAGTGACTCCTGGTGCTTATCGGAAGATGCGACTCTCAGGGAAACAAAGATTCTTTGGTAAAATCAGTAAAGCGATAACTATAGAATGTGAATAGGTAATTTGGTAGCGTACAGAAGCAGTCGTTGTGTCGCCCGCCCGGGCAGCCGCGGCGCGGCGGCGGTGGCCCTCGACGTGGCCAACATAACAGCGTTGTTCGACATTCTTGCGACGAACCGGTGTGCACAGGCGCTGACAGTCGCCGCTTTCATCGACAGACGGTCTGTCGAACGATGAAATAGTTGTTATCGCGACGAGAGTCCATTGAGCACATGACACTACTTTATCTAACTCTGATGAATGGTTCACTGTTGGACTGAGCTCACCGAGCCAGGTGTTCGCTGAATGCCAACTGATAGTGGACTTTTGTTCTATTCACATAAAATTAACCGTTAATTAAATGTTGGATGTAGATAACATTGGACTGCCTAGAATAGTTAATTTTTAAATTACATTCCCGATATTAGTGTTCTTGTAAACAAGCTCCTTATTGCTGTACATGTAGCTTGTTGACTACATAACATAGTATCACTCTTATTTGCAAAATGTTCTCAAGTACGTGAAATCCTTGTAATAAAACTTTTTACAAAAAAACAACTGACTTCCAAAAAAACTACAAAGTGAAAAATAACTTTAATTTAACTTTACTTTCTGTGTCTCTGGATCTGTATTTTAGTTTTTTGCCACCGACATCCGAAATTAAAGTTAATTTTCACTTTGTAGTGTTTTTTTTGGAAGTCAGTTGATTTTTTTTTTTTTTTGTAAAAAGCTTTTTAGTGGGTCAGTTCGTAATTTATCTAAGTTACAATAGCCTAATGTCAACTGCTCATCACCTTCTACAAAATATTGCTTTTCCCGATGCAGAGACGTTATTTGTTGAGCAGTTCTCCTGGTAAGAACCCAGAGAACTGCCTCTCAGCATATGCATTGTGACGAGCATAAATGGTTTAGTAACCATATTAAAGTACCTAATCGAATCGCAACCCGTTAAATACTTACATTAAGTAGTTCCGGTCCCATCTGTGGTTTTCACCATCAGTTCCACTTCACCAAATGGTGCTTACCGAGAGCAAATGCACAAGTTACTATAAAAAATACCCAAATCTATACTGCTATAGGTGTGCCTATAAAATTTGAGGATTTCCCTCGATTTCCATGGCATCCCCTCATCAGATTATGACTTGGTGACAATGAGACTACCTCGAGACACAACATTTAAAAAAAAAAAAATCAATATCGGTTCATAATTGACGGAGAAATCGGTGAACATACCGAGCCCTCACCGCCGACTTATCGAAACCACATTTTTACGAAAAGGCATTTTTTATCATACACCTATCGTTTTCAATGTCGCTTAGGATAATATTATAAATCGCATTTTCGTAAAAATGTCGCTTACGATAAGTCGGCGGTAAGGGCTCGTACATAAAACAAAATAATATTTTGTTATATTATTTTGTTTATATACATATTATGTATATAAACATCCGAATTGAGAACCTTTTTTGGAAGTCGATTATGCTCTCCACCAAGCGAAACGCAAGACCGCGGTCAAACAAGACCAATTAAATCACGACGTTAATGCATGCGACAATATTTACCTGTTGCTAATCACCATGTAGGTGTACTGAGTTGCTATGGAACAAGAACAATTAAATAATATTACTTGGTTTTTTCTGCTGATAATCATCAAGGACAACATTAAATGTCTATTTAGTTACTCAAAAACTACGTCCTCGATCTAACTTCTAATATTAGCAAGTGGCAAAAGGGCGGAGTCGAATTCATCCAAGTCGAGGTCGAGCGCGTTCTATATACTCGTAGAGTCAGACGAGCGCCGAGTGCCGTCACCCTACTTACTAAGCACGCCTGCTGTATGCTTACCCTGCCAAATAATAATGCGTCTAACTTGAACACTCGCCAGAAGGCCGCATTGTAATAATATCGCACTCCTAGCACAACAAACTGTCCAAGCCTCAACAGTTCAATGTATTGGCGAAAGTATCCTAGAATGATTGAAAACAATCCTGCCTGAAGGTAAAGGATGACATCACGAAACCACAAACGACTCTTATATAACATATGTTGCATTGATAAACTTATACATTATTGCAAAAAACGTCAGGGTCAACGCAACGCATTTGGGCTAACGTCAATAGATGGAAACTATAATTTATGTTAAGTATAGGGTTAGGTGTAATCGCTCCGATTCGTCTGGTTCCGGACTTCCGGACCTTGCGACTAGGGTTGCCACCTTTTTTTAAGTTAATGGAGTATATTTACTTTTCTAACGTAAAAAAAATAAAATACAACATCTGAAAATAAAGTATTTTTTATTGGCCCTGCTATTTTTTCCCATGAGACAACTAAGAACATATTCTTTCTTGTCTCTAGCAACATCTTACAAATGTTTGTTACAAGTAATTTTTTGTAACAGCATCTTTACAGTCCATGTCTAAATTCAAGTACCTACTTAATATGAATGAAATGAAATGAAATTGTTTATTCTGTAAATAGGATATGAGAATCACTTTTACACGTCATATTAAAAAATAAGCTAGATGGAGTCGACATTTCCTATCTGACTACCCCTGAGAAGAAATGGCGAAACAAACTCAAGGGTCAAAGTCTCTTTTAAAGTCCAGACATAATCTTGGTCAGATCATGTGAGGACCATGTAGATCTATGTCTGAAATGGTCTTTTGAGAAAAGAACCACACAAATTTGAGTGGACCTGTCCAGTCAGTGCAAGCATTTGTCAGTAATCGTGTAGCTCAACTCAAAACTTAAGGAGCTCAACGACTCGACGAACAATACCAAGGAAAGGACAATTGGGTTGGCCGCATAAAGAACTCAAAATGCCAGACCATCAATAAAACTAAGAGAAAAAAAAAAACAACAAGAAATAAATAAAAATGACCCACATAGTGCTCACATTCACAATAATTAAAGTAATATAATACTTTTCAAGGTACATAAATATTCACTTAATTTTGCTTATAATATTCATCAATGTCAATATGTACATATAGTTGTATATAATGATGATTTTGCATAATTTAAATATCAAATTTTATGGTTTTAGCACAAAGCTTATCAGAGCGAGCAGCTCAATCCCAAGCTTTTTTGTCTTCTAAATAATCTGAAATTTTATAGTACCCTTTTTTACAAAGTTTGGTTTTAATACAGCTTTTAAATCGTTTAATGGGTAAATTTCGAATAGCAATATTTAGTTGTAAAAGCGTATACATTAGAAGTTTGTTGTAAAAGCGTATACATTGACCCATGAACGAGTTGCCTACTCTGTGGAGGCGAGTGTGAAGTACAGCAAGATTATGTTTATTCCTGGTATTTAAACTGTGGATATCGGACATTTTCTTAAAATTTGATATATTTTTGTGTACATACATAAGATTATCAAATATATATTGAGAGGCTACAGTCAGAATATCTATTTCTTTGAATTTTTCTCGAAGGGAATCTCTTGGACCTAGGTTGTAAATGGCTCGCACAGCCCTTTTTTTGTAAAACAAAGACGGTATTAATGTCCGCACAGGTTCCCCAGAGATGAATCCCATATGACATAAGACTATGAAAATAACTAAAATAAACAATTCTGGCCGTATCTACATCGGTTATCTGTCGAATTTTTTTAACAGCATAGGCGGCCGAACTTAGCCTTCCTGACAATTTTTCTATGTGTGGGCGCCATTGTAATTTAGCGTCAATAGTTATTCCAAGAAAAACTGTCGACTCAACAGGGTCCAACTCTATTCCATTAAGTTGAACATTGGTAGTTAGCTGCCTGATATTTGGCGTTGAAAATTTAATAAGTTTAGTCTTTTTTTCGTTCAGGAGAAGATTATTTACATTAAACCAATGGACAACTTTAGAGAGTGCATCGTTAACATGTTCAAAGTTGACCAGCAGTCGTTTGATTTTAAAAATGAGGGAAGTGTCATCTGCGAACAATACAATCTTGTGATTATCCCTTATGTGATAAGCAGTGATAGGAATAGGTAGTGCCTATTTGCCTAAACTTCGAAGAACAGAGACAAGAAACGGAGACTTCCTTAGGACTAACTTTTTTTCCGAGACATCTGTCCCGAAATTTCGAGACAACACATAAATACATAAAAAAAAAATGTTATTTGGAATAAGTAATTCGTCTATATTTACCTAAAGTTTGCGACTCGATATATCATAATAAATAACATACACAGTCTTTACAACCATAAAATTTTCTGAATTTTTTTTTGGAGAACATTTTGTAAATGACTTGTTGATCGTAATACACAATGAATCACAATGTTTGAATAAGAAGCCGTACACGTTTCGAAGTAAATATCTTCTTTCTAGCTCACTCTCGGCTACGTTTAATGAGATTTCTAAAGTTCAAGTGTAAAAAAGGCATGACATGTAACACATAATATGATTTAAAAGAGTGTCCATGGAGTTTCTTGCACGTTCTTCTCCATAGAGACCTACTCTTTGGAACGTGCAATTTAGCTTCACTTTTCTTGGACTGACCGACATTTGACTATTCAAAAGTGCCCGTAAATGGTCTATTTGAAATAAATGCTTTGATTTTGATTTTATCGGTATTTAAAATAAATAAATAATTCATTTATTTGCCAGAATGTAGGTATACAAAGTGGTATGATCTTAATATACCTTTACATTCTACCGTTATACATGATGTGCAAATATTTAGTTACAAATGAAAATACAAATACCTTTTTTCTTTCATCTTAATGAAATATATTTCTAAAGTATATTTAAAAATGTGCATGATATTAAAATAATTGCATAATAATGGTATCACATTATCACATTTTACGGCAGCGCGTTTCGTTATCTATTCTTAGAAATTACAAAAGGTAACCGCCATGGTCGCATACCTGTGCGGCGCGGGGAGGGTCTACATACCCCCTCCCCCCCTACTCCTTACCGCCCCGCGTGCGCGCGGGTACCTTCACTTCAATCCTGTACTTCGGTTTGTAAAGTGCGCATCTTCCTGTATTGTTTTTGTGAATATTGTTTTTCACCCTCGCTCGTTTTTTGGTTCATTGGATCTTCTTAATACGACTACTTTGGCTTGAATTTATGGATTACGATTTGCTGCAATAACATTGTTCCTGTCTGTCTACATCAAATAATACGGTAAGTCAACATTTATTACTCTTTAATGTTTTGGCTAAAGTTATTTATTTTATTTCTTGTAGGGAAACAAACAGTAAGTTAGATATAAAGAAGAACATTAATGTATATATTATTTTATCTTAAACTGGCAATTTGACAGTCTAGATTGATATGCAATTGTATGAACTTGATATTTTTTAGTGGAGTTTTTAAGATAATTATTGTGTATGAAACGTAGTTAAAGAAAAAAAACATACGCATTTAACTTTTGGTTCAAATATAAAAGTGAACTTCAATACTACCAAGCATAGTAATGTTATATCTTTGGTGTCATAAAGAATTGCTAAGGTGTACGAATTCTATCAAAATATATTATTTTTCTGGCCGGTTCTTTTAATATTTGAACCAATGTTCATATTATCTAACCGTTTTTCTTTATTAGAGCGTAAAATGAAAGAATAAAATCTTTAAATCGATGCACCTAGCTGGAATGCGCGCACCTCTCCCGCTTTCCTTTCCACCTCCCTGTATCTATAAAGGTTCATTATTCCTTTTGAGGCATGGAAAACTTAAAATTTTATTTTATTTTAGGTACTTGACATCGTACATCTTTTTGGAGACAAGTAAGATTGGAGATGGCGAACAAGCCTAAGAAAGCAACAGTACAAAGTTGGATTGGACTTCATCCTGAATTATATTACTGGCCGGGTGCCAGTAATTTGATTTACTGTTCTAAGTGCGAGAGCAGTATAACAGCTAAACTTAGTAATGTCAAGAGGCACGTTAAAGGTCCGAAACACAAAGGGACAAGTAAAAAACCAAATGAAGAATTTTATTTGGACCTAGTACAATTTCTCATATTATGTAATATACCTTGGATTCAAGTAAACAACCCCGCTTTCAAAAAATTCTTCCATAAATATATTTGCTGCAATTGTACAAATCGACAAAAGCTTCCTGAGCAATCATTGCTGAGAAAAGTTTATTTAGATAAGATTTTTAAAACTAAAATTGACTCGATTTATGAACAAATTGCAAATCAAAAGCTGTGGGTATCTTTAGACGAGACAACTGATTTTTTAGGCAGATACATGGTACATTTACTTGTAAAACCTTTAAATGCGATCACACAAAAACCATTTTTAGTTGCTTGCAAAGTACTAGAAATTGTTAATGGGAGCACAATTGCCCAATTTGTAATAGACTGCTTTGAAAATATGTGGTGCGATTTGTATGAATCCAAAGTAGGAGACGTAACTGTATTATGCACTGATAGTGTAGCATATATGCTAAAAGCGGGACGTGTGCTGAAAAATTATTTGCCCAACATGATACACGTCACTTGCTTAGCACATGCACTGAATCTCGTGGCAGAAAAAATAAGATACGAATACTCAGATGTAGATGAATTAATTTCAAACGTAAAAAAAATATTTTTAAAATCGCCTAATAGAGTGCGCTTGTTAAAAAACACCTTTCCCCACATGCCGCTTCCTCCAGAACCCGTTATTACAAGATGGGGTACTTGGTTGGAGGCAGTGTCATATTATGCAAAATATTATGATCAAATTAAAACAATTGTAAATCTTTTAAGAAGTTCCGACGCGCTATCGATTAGGTGTGCCAAAAATGTTCTTCAAAAGGAAAACTTGAAATCGGACTTGGACTACATTGAGGAATATTTTAAAGATATACAAATTGGATTAAAGAAATTACAAAAATCGAATTTAACTCTAACGGAATCCTTTGAAATATTTGATCACGTGAGAACTGTGCTTAGCTGGTGTTCATCTGAGCTTATAAAAAATAAACTCGTAAATGTCATGGACAGAAATCCCGGTTTAGATAAAATTAGAGACATATGTGAAGCGATAACAGCAGGAAAGGATGAGCGATCATACTATATGTACGCGCCTTTAACCTCAGTTGATGTTGAAAGGTCATTTTCAACTTATGTTGAAATTTCATATCATTTTCAACGTATGTTTAATGGATTCTTAACATAAAAAGAAATCGCCTGACAGTTGAAAAAAAAGAAAAAATTATGATTGTGTATTTTAACTTAGATGACTCATCTGACAAAGAAAATTTCGGTTCTGATACTGAACTTGACGAATGGAATCACGATGATTAAATTAAAATCGTTCTTTATTTTTTATGGTATTTGTAACACAGATAAAGATTTTCAAATTCTTAGCAATTTTTGATGCATCAAGTTCTTTATCAAAACCGAACAGTTAGTAGTTCAGTATTAAAACTGATTGTCCTAAATGCTTCAAATATTAATTTGTAAACTTCAAAGGTTAATTTGTACTTTGATTTGAGTAAAAATTGCATCCCTCAACGTCAGTAAAATAAATATGACATAGATATTTAAAGATAGATAAACATAAATTTGTTTCTTAAATCTTTCCTTCTGTACATTTTGTTTCATGGTTTCCAATTACGTCATATTTTAAAATAATATAAATATACATATATTTGTTACAACAATATTCTGTGTTTTATTTTTCCTTTAGAGCCCATTAATTATTTAATGAACCTAGACCGATATCGACCGGCGATTTTTGAGCATTTTTCTTTCGTTTTTTTTTGCATAGAAATCTCCAAAAATCGCCAGACAATATCGGTGGTGTGAAAGGACCCTTACGTTTTTTTTTTTAACTAGTTAATGCCCGCGGCTTTTCCCGCGTGTACTATTGTTTTTGTATCCCATGGGAACTATACTTTTTTTTAAATAGGAAGTAGCATATGTGCTATTCCACACCTTAATCTATATCACTACCAAAATCAGCATTTTCAGTGGCATTGAGTAATGGACATCCATACAAACTATCACATTTATAGACAAAATTTAGATAAATATAGACGAATTACTTATTCCAATTAACACATTTTTTTAAATGTATTTAAGTGTTGTCTCGAAATTTCGAGACAGATGTGCCGGAAATAATTTAGTCCTAAGGAAGTCTCCGTTTCTTGTCTCTGTTCTTCGAAGTTTAGGCTAATAGGCACTTCCTATTCCTATCACTGGTGATAAGGTAAGTCATTTATATAGATTAGAAACAAGAATGGACCTAGAATTGAACCCTGCGGAACGCCCATAGTGACCGCAGATCCTGCAGATCTCTTGCCATTTATATCAATCCTCTGAATTCTATTATTAAGATAGGAAGTCAGAAGGTCGAGAGCCCTGTCCCTCATACCATAGTGGTGCAGTTTCCTGATGAGAGTATCATGATGGACGCAATCGAAGGCCTTAGACAAGTCGCAGAAAATGCCAAGAGCATCCTGCGACTCCTCCCAAGCCTCGAAAATGCTCTTCAGCAATTCCACGCCCGCGTCTGTAGTTGAACGACCCTTCGTAAAACCAAACTGTTTCAGATGAAATAAATTACATGAATTGAAATGTCCTAACATTTGTTTTAAAATTATTTTTTCAAAGATTTTGCTCAATGTAGGTAATATCGAAATACGCCGAAAATTCGTGGGATCAGTTGTGCTGCCAGATTTGAACAGTGGAATCACTTTGCTAAGTTTCATCAGATCAGGAAATATACCAGATGCAATACAAGAGTTAAAAACAATTGCTAAAAAGGGTGAAATAACATCAATTACACAGGTCAACAAATGAAATATTTTTTTTTGGTGCCGAGATCTTATTAGTAGTTTTGTGTTAAGTGTGCATTGGAAACACTAAAAATATTTTTTATCTTTTTTTCCTACGTGTAGTTTTGTGTCTACCCTCTGTTTTTTAAATTTGCTCTAATTAGTACTTTCGGGAACACGGTTTTAAGTCTTATTAGTACCTTTCTATAAATAAATCGATTTTGATACCATGTCTTCATCGCGAAGAAGTTGTCTAAACGATCCGAATGTGTTTTGTTACATTTGTGGGGAATATATAATCAAAAAGTTCAGGAAACCTATAACAGATTTTATAAAAAGTGCATATTTTTCGTACTTCAAGTCGCAAATTGTAGACGAAAAAAAGCCGTGGATACCTCAAAATGTTTGCAAAACGTGCTATGAATACTTGAGACAGTGGGTAAGAGGTAGAAGAAGCCGTATGAGGTTTGGGGTGCCTATGCAATGGAGAGAACAAAAAAATCACTTCGATGACTGTTACTTCTGCTGTGTCAATTTGCGTGGTATTAATGTTAAAAAAATGACTTATCCAAACTTACAATCGGCTAGAAGACCTTTACCACATTCAGAAGAAGTACCTGTTCCAACATTTTGTTCTAACCGTGATCCATCATTTGAAGAAACCTGTAGTAAAGTGTCTAGCGATAGTGATATTGAAGAAATAGCATCTACAGAGCCAAAACCTTTTACCCAAGAAGAACTAAACGATTTAATAAGGGACCTTGAACTACCTAAAGAATCTGCAGAGGTGTTGGCTTCTAGATTAAAAGAAAAAAACTTGTTGGCATCTAGTACAAAAGTGACTTTCTATCGTACAAGAGAGCAAGATTTGCTATCATTTTTTAATTCGGAAAATGATCTTGTTTTTTGTTCAGATGTGCAAGGCTTTCTTCTCAAAATGGGTCTTTCAGAATACCAACCAAATGAATGGCGTCTCTTCATGGACAGCTCTAAACGAAGCCTAAAGTGTGTTCTTTTACACAATGGCAACCAATACGGTTCTGTTCCCGTTGCTCATTCAACCAAATTAAAGGAAGAATATCAAAATATTGCATTTGTTCTCGAAAAAATCAAATATAACGAACACAAATGGAGCATTTGTGTAGATCTAAAGATGATTAACTTCTTATTAGGGCAACAAAGTGGATACACGAAATACCCATGTTTTTATTGTCTGTGGGATAGTCGTGCTAAGCATCAACACTGGACAAAAAAGATTGGCCTGTACGTGAGACGTTGGAAGTGGGAAAGCAGAATGTAATAAATCCACCTTTGGTTACAAGAGATAAAATTATATTGCCTCCTTTGCACATTAAACTAGGTTTAATGAAACAATTTGTAAAAGCGTTAGATAAAAATGGGCAATGTTTTCTTTATATAACGATAAAATGCCTAGTCTAAGCATAGAAAAGATAAAAGCGGGTGTTTTTGATGGCCCACAGATAAGAATATTGATAAAAGATACTAATTTCTCAAGTTCAATGACCAGTTTGGAACAACTTGCGTGGAATTCGTTTGTTGAAGTTACTAAAAACTTTCTGGGAAATCACAAGTCAAGTACCCACTCCGAAATTGTAAATAACATGCTGGAGAATTTCAAAAACTTAGGATGTAACATGTCAATCAAAGTGCATTATCTCCACAGTCACCTTGATCAGTTTCCAGATAATCTAGGTTCGTATAGCGAAGAACAAGGGGAACGCTTTCACCAGGACCTAAAAACTATGGAGGAGAGGTACCAAGGCCGATGGGATCAGCATATGATGGCTGATTACTGCTGGGGGATGCAACGTGATTGTCCTGCTACACCTCATTCGCGAAAATCGCGTAAAAGAAAGTTTTTATGTACATAATAATTTAATAAATGTTTGATTTTGGTGTAAATATATATTTTTCTATTCAATTAAAAATCTAGAAAACTACACGTAGGAAATAAATATTTTTGCTATAAATGTAATCAGTATATGGCCCTAAATTAAAAAAAATATTACAGCTTCTTGGCACCAAAACCACTGTTGACCTGTGTTATTGAAGACATTGTAAGTACTGATAATCCCCAAAGATCAGTAGTTTTTTTTACATCAAGTTCTTTAAAAGATTCCAAAATGTCTTTAGGGCTAACAACTGTGAATTTAAAGTGTTTATCACATTCTGGTACACATTCTTTTAGAATTGAGTAAGCAGAAGTGGAGGACGACGATGACAGAGTTTTGGTTGTTAAAAAGGGAATATTAGTGAAGAAGTTTTCAAACTCTGTTGCCACCTCCACGTCTGCCCTAATATCTGCATCATCGATTTTTAGATGGAAGTCACGATTCCGTACTGTCGTTCTTCCCGTTTCAGAATTAATAATATTCCAAGTTGTTTTAATTTTATTTCCAGAAGATTTTATTTTATTTTTAATGTGTATGGCTTTTACTGAGGAACAGGCTCTTTTAAAAGTTTTAGAATAATTCTTAACAAATTCTTTAAAAGTTTCATCATGGTTATATGTTTTTTCATGATACAGTTCATATAACCTCAACCTACTTTTGTAAATACCTGGTGTTGCCCAGTCACTAAATATAACGCGATCATGAACAGGCAATGTTTTTGAGGTGAATACCTTCCTAAATTCACAATTGATGAGATTAAATAGTAAAGTATATGCTTGGTCCGGGTCAGTGTGATAAGGCAAACCCGGTAGTTTTTCCATTAAATTATTTTTAAATTGTTCTAAGCGACTTTTGTTAACAGGAACAAAACTCATAAGTTTTCTTTGAACTCTGATTATTTTCTGAGGGAAAGTGACCAACTGGCCACAGTGATCAGAGTACACAATTGAATGGCTAGAAGGTCTTAAATTTGTAAAAACATTGTCAATACAGGTAGCGCTAGTGGCAGTTATTCTAGTTGGCTCAAAGAATGTATTGTACAAATTATAGGATTTTAATAAAGTTATAAATTTATTTACTGCAGCAGATTTTTCCAATATATTAATGTTGAAATCTCCACAGACAACAAGTGTTTTATTACTGTTACAAGTCTTTAATAATACTTCTTCCATATATTTCTCGAAAATATCATATGAAGCACATGGGGGCCTGTACACGCTCATTACAATGAACTGCTCAAGCTCAATGCAAGCTATTTCAATAACTCGCTCAACAGAGAGGCTCACAATATCCTTACGTTCTTTAAATTTCATATTGTTACGAACAATTATTAGAGAGCCACCACGTATCATATTAACTCTGCTGAACGAGCTGGCAACCTGGTGGTTGTTAAAGCTGAACATAAACTGGTGGACTTTTAACCAATGTTCAGTTACACATAGGATATCAATATAATTACAGTTCATGAACAGCTCCAGTTCCAATTCCTTACCTATCACACCCTGTATATTTTGATGAACGATTTTTAGAGTATTATTATTATATTTATTTAGGTTACTGCAATTTGATGGGTGTGATATTAAAGAACTTTGTGTAACATTAAGATGATTTAAACCTTTATTTAAATTATCTTCATTTGTTAAGCAAGAGGTTTCCTCTATTGTCTTAATTTCTAATTTAAATGATAATCAATGTCATTAGTTGATGCCAAATGAATGGTAGAATTATTTAAAATATCATTGCATTGCTCAAAAGAAGCAAGTTGTTTAGCCAAATTTTTGGCTGAGATAGAAAAAAAATATGATAGCGACACAGCTATCTGTCTTTTGTAAAAGTTAGAAAGATAGTACATAATAATATTATATCTATCTTTTGTCAAATACAAATTATACCAACATAATTGTTAGTATCAATTAAATGGAATTGATTATTATTAAATGTCAAATTATGCAATGTCAAATTAATATCAAATCTTAACTTATTTTCTTCCTGTGGCAAACTGTTACTATAAGGAAATGTACACAACACAATTTTTCTTAAACTAAGATTACACAATGTTCTATAATATTGGAGCAATTCTCCTTTGTTCACATTTCCCCTATTACCCATAAAAATTAATAAAGTAATGTCCTTATTGAAGTTATATTTAATAATTTTTTTCATAATATCAAATAAAGAACAACCAGGCATACAGTAAAAACCAGGCATACAGTGGTAATTTTATGTGTTTTTTTTAATTACAATGGTAATTTTCTATTTCGTTCGTCCCGCTACTTAGCATTCGTCAGACAAAAAGTGGCGGGAGTGGATAACCCAAATGACACAATTTTGTATATAAGTATTCACGATATCATTACTATTTAGATTTTTTTGCCACTTTTGTGAAGTGGATAGTTCCGACAAATCTTTAGAATTATTAACTTGTGGATATAACTCCTTAAATAAAGTAATTTCTTCCAGGTTATCCATGTTAATATTAAGTTTATGCAGTTTCAAAGTTTTAATGTAAAGAAATGCTTAAGGCTCCTACATACTGGCGCGACTTGTCGCGCGACGCGTCGCGACACGAAGGCACCGCTTGTAGCGCTACACGCGGTGTCTTTGTGTCGCGTCGCGTCGCGCGACAAGTCGCGCCAGTATGTAGGAGCCTTAAGCATTTCTTCACATTAAAACTTTGAAACTATGTAGGAGCCTTTATATTCAACATTACTGTTTAAATGTACGTTGCTCAGTGGAAAGGGTCAATTTGTATGACTAAAATCGAACCACTTATCCACATACCCTAAGACTTTGTCCAAGTTTTATGACTAACTTCAGGCGAATACATCTCAATTTCTTGAAACTTTTTTCGAATTTCATATCCACAGCAGAAATCGTCTTCTCTTGTCATTAATTATTTCCTTAAATTGTACTTAATAATGTGTACATCCAAAATTGTAATGTTATTCCCATCCAAGAACTTAACAGTTTTATTAAACACATTCAGTATGTGACTACAAACATCTATCAAGTCATAATTATCATTGTAAAGCTCCATTTACAAGGTGCAAGTTTATGGCCTGTGGCATACCATACAATTGAAAGGCAACTAACACTAACAGGCACCATCTAAACAGCATGTAGGTACAATATTGTCGCACGATACGGGTAAGTTAGTTGCCGTTCAAAACTGGCATAGGTGTAAACAGCACGTACAATAAAATCTATACATCTAAAATTATAGATAAATAAAATTGGAGTGTCTGTTTGTAATATTAAAATAACCGCTTTTAACTAAATGCATGGGTATGGACACCCACCCGTGTATACACATACACGGTACATTTACCAAAACAACATGTTTTACAATTTTTGTCTGTCTGTCTGTTTGTTCCGGCTAATCTCTGAAACGGCTGCACCGATTTTGAAGGGACTTTCGCTGGCAGATAGCTGATGTTATAAGGAGTAACGTAGGCTATTTTTAGAAAAAGCCACGCTGGCCAAGCCGCGGGCAACAGCTAGTTGCAAATAAAATCACATTCGAGTCTACAAGTAGGTATGAACGAATGAAACAAGTTAAAAATAAACCTTGAGAAGACGTTCAATAAAATTTTAATACAATATTTGGCAGCGCAAATACGGGCACTACTTGTATAAATTGTAGAAGGACGTACACACGGCTACACATCAAGCTATACATTACCAGTATAAGCTGATCTCGCATTGTATAGGATTTCCGTACAATGCGAGGTCAGCGTAAACTGGACTAAAAAACTTGCATGCAATTCTTGAATGGCAATAAAATTTGACGTGCTTTGTGGCATGCAATGATTGCTCTTGAACGTTCCATAAACCTGCACCGTGTAAATGGAGCTTTATTCAACAATAAAAAATGTAATATTATTGGGCAGTGTTCTTCTAAGCTTAAAAAATAATATAATATAAATAAGTTCTCTGATAGCTTTGCAATTTAACAATATTAATATTCCTGTATTTGTTTCTTTTCATAATCATAATCATTTATTTGGTAGAATATGATACATTATAATGATCTTAAGTTTAGTCAATGTTAACATCACATGCTGCCAAGTGTGGCGGGAAGTATTAGGTGCATACAATTATACAATTAGTAAACAATAAAAAAAACAAAAGTAAACATGTATATTACAGTATTTTCACGTACTTACTTATTTTATTGAAAGTACGAGTGGCAACCGTACCTACTTGCGACTCCGGTACATTTAAAAAAAAAAAACAGCTTTTTATCAGGACTTCTATAATTTCGAAAAAGGGATTCTGGTGGACGTTCCTGGATATAATTGTAAAGGTTTGGGTGCCCGGGTCGACGACCTCGCCACAAATGTGTCATACCGGCCGGCATACGTTAATGGGTAAGAAGCGAGAGTAGTACAATAAGATGTATTGCGTCCCCCGCCTCCCGCCGCCCGCCGCCCGCTGTCGGCCCACGCGTAACGCGGCGTCCAATGAAGATTCAACTGTGCAGAGTACCACAACAATATTCCTACGTTCCTCTATGAAAGTGCAAATCTGCACATACAATATTGATTTTTTATAAAGACACAAGTAATATGTGGAATCCGGGAAGGAATATAGTAGATTGTAAAACTAAAGTTCGGCCACTGCCTAAGATACCCAACCCCTCTCTTCCTAGTCACTTTCGCCCAATTTCCATCCTTCCCTTTCTGTCTAAAGTGCTGGAGGCCAGTGTTCATAAACAATTCTCCCACTTTGTTCACCTCAACTCCCTCATCAGTCCCTTTCAGTACGGTTTCAGGCCCGGGCACAGTACCGTTTCAGCTCTCCTTAAAGTGACTGACGACATAAGGCGGGGAATGGAAGACACTAAAGTTACAGTCTTAGTGTTAATTGACTTCTCCAATGCTTTTAATACCGTCAGTCACGAAGTCCTTTTATCCATCCTTTCTTATCATATTGTCTCTCCAGAGGTATTGGAATGGTTTCCTCTTATCTTCGGGGGCGTCAGCAGTCTGTTCATGCTGGAGACTCTTCGTCGAGTTGGTGTGATCTTGCAGCTGGTGTCCCTCAAGGCGGTATATTATCTCCTCTTTTGTTCTCCATTTTTATTAATCTCATTACCACCGAGCTTTGGGCTGCGTATCATCTCTATGCCGACGATTTGCAGCTTTACTGCCATGCAAGTGTTGATAACATTTCTGATGCGATTGACGAGCTAAACCGGGATTTAGGTGTGATCAAAAACTGGTCTGATCGATTTGGAGTGGCGGTCAACCCTACCAAATGTCAGGCTATCATAATAGGGAGCCCCCACAGCATAAGGAAGCTGAATGGCTTATCTTTGCCGCCTGTAATCTTTGACAACTCCGTCATTCCGTTTAGCTCCAATGTTAAAGATCTTGGTCTGCATGTCGACATTTGTCTTAACTGGCAAAAGCAGGTGACGACTGTTAGTAAAAAAGTCACCGGAACGTTGCGGTCGCTCTATCGGTTGAGAAATCTTCTCCCATCACACATAAAGGCAATGCTTGTACAGTCCTTAATCTTTCCCATAATTAACTATGGTGATGTGTGTTACTATGACCTGAATGCAGATCTCCTCAATAAACTTGACCTACTTCTCAATAATTGCATTCGATTCGTTTTCAATCTTCGTAAGTATGACCATGTATCCGCACACCTAAAGCTGTGCTTCTAAAATGGTTACCCATTCGTCAGCGCAGAGAGGTGAGGGCTCTGTCTATGTTGTTCTCTATTCTCAACAAACCCACTTCTCCTTCTTACCTGACTTCCCATATTCAATACTTGTGCTCTGCCCATAGTAAAAATCTTCGTTCCACCAACAATCGTCTTCTTCGATATCCTTCTCCTTCACCGCTCTTTCATTCGCTCTTCTTTCTTTCCCCAGGCTGTCTTTCTTTGGAATGCGCTCCCTCTGAACATCAGGACGGCGACCAGTCGGTTGTCTTTTAAACTGAAGGCACGTGAACATATACGTAAGAAGTTGGCAGAAACATCCCAGCGCTGATATTTTACTGGATTCGTTTTCTCCTCTACTGATCGTTATTTCTTCACTACCGATCGTTATTTTCCTGACAAAGTTTATTTGTTTATATGTATGTATCTACGTATCTATTCTTGTATTGTATAGTTATTTTCGTGTTACCTATCTATCCCTTAAGTTGCACCTGCCATGTGTCTTCTCTGCATCACCTTAAGGTCGACTGGGAGAAAATGCCTCAGGCATTACGTCCGCCTTTGTACGGTATTATTTTTTTACTTGTGCATAAAGTTTTAATAAATAAATAAATAAAGTTCGTTTTTTAATCCCAGAGACTAATTATTGTTGTTTGGTTTTTCAATATGGAGTTTGACATTTGCGCCTGTCAAATTAGTCTCCGAGATTAAAAAATCGACTTTAGTGCATAAAAGAAGCTAATATTTCTTCAGCCAAGTTTTTCGCATTCTGCTCCATTAGCAAGTTAGGCGAGAGTGTAATTTCTTCGTCACATAAATATTCCATTGTTTTAGTTTAATCACTATTGACTGTTCAAAAATGTGTGCAAAATTGAAGAGTACTCTCTTCTTCCCTAATAAATCTTGGTACCTAATTTCCGACACGAACTTTTTTAAAACATTTTTTTTTTGTTTCAACATAAATGTCATTCGACTTGGGTACTTCATACTGCCAAGTCATTAAAACGTTTATTTGCGTTTTTAAATAATAAATTACAGCTATTTTATCTGGTATTATTAAATTAACGATAGAAAACACGAAAGTTATATAAATTAAAGCAAATTAAATAAAATAACAACCTCCATTTGCGACGTTTTATTGTGCGTGTGGCTGTTGGGCCTGATTATCTTAGCCTTAGAAAAAAAGTTTACTTTATGCACTAGAGCATAAAAAAACAATTGTAGGTATGTCGCCTACGTACAACATAAAGACGAACTTTTAGAGCGTGAGAAGTGAAAAGTGCATTAAGGATCAGTTCTTGCCACAGATCATAAAACCACTGTGTTTTTATGATCTGTGGTTCATCCAGTGTCTCCTGCCTGACTCTAACGTACAGAATTTGTAACCGTGACACCTAACGGATAACTTATGTATGTAGTAATACCGACATACATAATTATAGGCAAAATACTGGCGCATTCCTGCCGCATAACTTAAATATGTCTTGCACTCTTGCTTCATCGGTTTAGTAGGGTGTTCATTTCAGAGCACGATAACAAGTGTCAACCGTAGTTGTGAAGCTTCTATAAGTGTATGTTTAGTGTTTTGTTGCGAGGTGTATCGTCGTGTAAGGTTAGGTGGACGTTCAACCGGCGCGCTTGCTTGTCACACTGGTGGAGTCACACGCTCATCCACACGCGGCACTCACTCAAGTCGAGCGCTTTCTTCTCCCGGCGATGACTACTGTTGCGCACCTAAAGACCAGTGTCGACACTGAAGCGAATATCAAGCGAGTCAGGTTTGCAGGGCAACCACCTCGGCTGTACCATCTACACGGAAATAATGCAACCTATCCGTTCCAATCCCGGTTGCCCCGCTCCCAGGGGTCCGGCGCACAGCGGCGCGAAGGAGCGCTTCAGTTCACACTTGGAAATCATCTTTGTGAAGTAGGTAGGTAATGTATATCACATTAACGTTAGCACTTCGCCAAAAAACTCAGAATGTTCAGTTGCTCTTTCTACATGTCTAGACAAGAAGACCGTAACACATTTTGATACAGGTCAGGGACGAACGTAAGAAGGTCAAGTCTCGTGCCGAACAGTAAGCAATCTGTCGATTAGCTAGACATCAGCGAGGAGCAACAGTGAACCGAGCAGCACGCGCGGCCTGCTCCGCTCGGTCGACGACATCACGACAAAGCCCACGTCACGTGACTAACGTCAAGCTACCACACGCACGCCGTTTCCGATTTTGCATTGTTTGACTTATTCTCAAATTCATACATACACTCTACGAGTTCCTAAAGCCATATTTTCTTCCCGGCAGTGAGTGGCTACTGTTGGGACCACTATCCAACCTCAATTATTGTCCGCTGTATGGCTTTCAATAGCCATTATTGGAGCAATTCCATACAAGTACTTGTGCGTACTGCGTCCTAGCGACGCGATTACATCGGCCCGGCAACATAGCACGATATGGTCATGGTAATATTATCTATACAGTATTCCAACTTCATACAAACGGACGAAGCGCGAGCTATGCCGACGCGCCTCGATCTCGGCATGCGCTCGGTATGCAGACAGTCGCGACTGTGCCGCAGTGACGAACGGACGGTGTGTCGTTTTTTTAACAATAACCGCGCGATTTTTTCACTAGAAATAAGTTCAAGTACATATTTAATGTGACGAGTAGGATATATTGTGCTGTTTTTAGTTGCATGAATTCGTCAATAACGCATACAGAGATAACTTTTTTAGATTACCTGGAAACTCTGAAAGGTAAGACTATAAAATAATTTTACTTACTAGTAGGTAGGTATATAATGTGTCTTTTTAATGGATAAGTATTTCCTTTTATCTCTCGAAAAAAAAGATGTCTGGATTAATAAAGTCGTCTTGCTGACCATTGTTTTGTTTTGTTATTAGTAATTAATTGTTTATTTATTTTACTTTGATGGTCCTAGTTCATCATTTGTGACTGTTACAGCTATAGCTATATGTAAGCGGGCACGCCCTTTATGCTTGGAGGCTTTTATTTGGGCATTAAGTTCTGTTTACGTTTTTATCTCTGCTTGAGAATTAATATGTAGTTTTCGGTGTTTTCCTTTTCTTTTTTTTTGTTGGTTATACCATATGTCAGCTAGAACACCACTATAGTGGTGTTCTAGCTGACATATGGCTAATAATTTAATGTTTTATGTTGCACGTAATGTAAATTGTTTTGCATACTGTTGTATAGAATCCATTTTTTTTCCCTCTAACTGAATAGACAGCTGTGCTGCTGGGGAGTTTGTTGACCACTTCTTCTTCCCAGCTAAAGCACTAGGAAGTGGTGAAGGGTGGGCGTTTTGAGGGACTGTCTTATGTAATTTTGACGTTCGAAAAGGGCTGATTCTCAGCCTAGTTTGAATAAATGACTTTTGATTTGATTGATTGATTGATTGATAAAATAAAGTGAATAGAGTAAAGGAAAGTGAGTGACACGAGTGAAATAGGTAGTTATAGACGGTTCATGAATCATGATACGGTAGGTACGCTTGTGTTAAAACCTCGGGGCATGTGTGTTTTGTTTTGTTAGTTTGTATAATTCAAAGTAAAGACGTGGTATTTTATTATTAATAATAGTTGTTTATTGTACTGTGTGTATGAATAATACTAGAAAAAATAAATTTGACCGTCTGTCTGTCACTAGATAGTTGAAATTTTCTCAGATTAAGTATTTCTGTTGCTGCTATAACAACATATTCCACTAAAAACCGTTTTTTTTCTCGGTATTAATAACAACAACAATAGCTAGACTCATGAAATATTCACAGAATATTAATTTAGATGTTTGAGAGGGTTGTGATTTTAAATAAAAAAAAATATACTTACTAATTATATAAAAAAGTATATTTACAATCACAAAACTAAATGGAAACACAAAGTAGGCAAATGTAATTAAAATGCTGGAGGCGGGCAGCCCTATCGCATGTTTACGTACCGCGCGGCTGTAGGCATTTATTTCAAAGATACGGCCGAGTTACAATACTGTATAGAATTCTGATAATATTACCGTGATATAGGACGGGTCGATTTCAAATTTGGGGCCAAAAAAGTGTGAATTGCATGATATTTGAAAAATGTTTGAAAAATAATGTTTAAATATCTGGGTGCGTTCATTAGTTAAAAAAACACATGCTAATCAAACAAACCTTTAATTTCTTCCAATAACAGGGAAAATACAAATTTTTGAGTGACACGAATGAGCAGCATAATTTCTCTAATGATATTTTGTGATTTACTAATGAGATCTCTGGTTACACTAATGAAAGTTAATAAATAATCAACAAAACATAAAATATTTGTCATTAACATTATTAGTAGCAGGTGCAGTGGTCAGCGCTTCAACCTACCCTCAACCTACTGACAAATTTCTATAAAAGATTTTCAATTTACTGCAACAGTGTAAAAAGTGTCAAATTCCATTACCTGGAAACTTTGACAGGTTGGGGTACCATTTTTGTGCTGGTCACCGTACTACAGAATTTTAAACTTAATTCCAAACTTATTCAACTAAGCTAATCAATGGTATACATTTCTGATTTCAGTCTTCAAGATTCGTTAACGCTAATCGTTTTTCATTGCGAATACAATAACAATATTCATATTTTTAATACCTTCTTAATTTAATCAATGGGATCGTCATCATCATCTTCACATTTCTTTAAAAAATCAAGAAATTCTTTTTCATGATCTGTCGCTTTTGTATGATTATTTATAAAAGATTTGTTGGTCCACGAGTGTCGAACACTGCGGATACTTGAAGTTGATGGCATGCTGTCATGTAACATTGGATCATCGTTATTAGCATAACGAATGGTAACATCACTTAATACCTTAATTATTATGTTTTCCGGGATGACCTTTACATTTTCCATTGTAGATTGAATGGGAGTATTATATATTTTAAAAAATCTCATATGTTTGCCATGTTTACAAGCGACATTTAAACATTCGAAACAGCTCTGTTGTCTAAATTCTAGATAAGCAGAATCGGCAGCCCAAACGACCTGAAAGAAAAAAATATGTATTATTATTACATTGTGTATGGTAACATCAGTATATTTTTTAATGTTTAATTGTTGTATAAAATATACCTGATGAACTGTCATAGTCCCATTGAAAGTGGCAATATCTTTAGGCAACATTAATTCCTTTAATTTAATTTCGTGCTCTTGAATAATACCCATTTCTACGTTTTTTATATTTCTTCGAATGATGTTAACAAAGGCATCAAAGTCTCCGACATCATGATGACACCTTAATTCATAATCCGCAGTCCTTTTGATCACTGCTCCGATGCCATCAGGAGCACCCTTGCCGTGCCCAGCTTCTTGGTAATTCCATGTGATAAGATTTAGTTCTGGGAAGTCATTCCTTAATTGGGTTAAAATATAAAATATGTATTTATTTCTATACTGGCTTGAGGGACTATCTGTTAAAATGTGAATGCGATTAATTTGTGATGATCTGTTAAACACAAATTTAGTTAAATAATTTAGATGAGCCCACACTGCCGCTGCATCATGACGGGTGCATTCACTGGCTGTGCAAACAGAGTAGGCTTGAGCAGCATTGGAATCATTTTTTAAATAAACCACTGCTGTATGAAGTGAGACTTGACCACGGCTGCCACCAAAGTGCATGCTTTGTACTTCCTCCGCATATTTATAAGAATAGTTTTCCGAAAAATCCATATGAATCAAGGCTTCATTGGTAGTTAGAGCTTCTTTCAAACATTTAATAGTAGCGTACTGGTTGACAATGTTACTCGTGTGGGACAAAAATTTTGGCAGCATATTTTCCAGTTCAATTATCAGGTTACGAGCAGGTCTCTTTGCTTTCTTCTTGATTATTTTTATTTCTTTCGTATCTACTTTTTTGGTGTCTCTTTCCCATACCATGTACTGTATTTCTTTATCATTTCGGAATTCTTTATATGGTACTGTTTTATTTTTACATGAAGCGCATTTGCGATTAAGACAATCTAGGCTATATTTATTACAACAGATTTCCTTTGTCAAATTCTGACTATCTTTTACATCAAGAATATTATTCTTATTAAGAGCCGCTATTAATAAGTTAAAGTTTGTGTGCAATAAGCAGGCGCACGTATCACGGCCGTCAGTTGGAAGAGAGACCCAAAATGGTCTGAGTCTTGTAAAAGTCGTGTAACTAATTTTAATGTTAGTATTTTCAGCCAAAAATTTCTTTTGCAAATTTTTTATAGAATCTAAAAGATATCTGACTTGTTTAACGGTTCCATGTTTCTTCTTATATTGTTTCTTGCCTGGAGTAATGCGACTGTTAATGTCGTCTTCGTAAAACTTTTCCACTAATTTTTGAACGTTGATGTTATTTCGTGCATTCTTCTTAAATCGTTCTCGGAGATGAACTTTGCGAAGGTCAGTAGCAACCTTAATTTTTTTATACTTCTCTTTATCAATTAAGTTAGTGATAACGCGTTTGTCTTTCCTGTTTGCAGTTGTTGCAAATTTCCGTGTTATTTCAGCACTTAGAAGTTTATCAAATAATTGTTTCTTGTCTTCATTTTTTGTATTTTCTGATTCATTACTTATTTCTCCTGTTAGTGTAGATATTTTTCTTTTTAAATAATTTACCCTGAACCTGTACCTGTTTAATAATAATATATAATTTCGTTTTTCTTTCTCGTGTTGTATTTTCATTGTTTTGATTTTTTTTATTAATTTTTGTTCACGCATACTTAGTTTCGATTTTATTTCTTGGTTTTCTATGTTTAAGGGATCTGTATTCATGTTAACATTTTCAATATCACAACTTTCTTCAGTTACTGCAACGTTTTCTATCATCCTTTGACTTACTTTCTTTCTATAAAACTTTTTGGCACTCGTTTTCCATTTTCGTCTTTGAATTCTTTGCTCGCGTGGACTCATTTCGTTAATACTTTTATTTTTTTTATTCTCCTTCGCTTTTAAGTAATATTGTCTTTTTTTTTCTTGCTCAGCAGCATATAACTCAAGATTGTTTTTAATAGTTTGATATTTTTGTCTTCTAGCTATTCTACGTCTCTCTAATTCTTCCTCACTTTTTTGTTTTTTTGGTTTCGCCATTATATAATACTAAATCTAAAAGTTAAAAAAAAATCATTAGTGTGACTTTCAATATAATTTGTGTGACTCGTCAATCGACACAAATGAGAGTGACACGAATGAGATTTTTGGAAGTAATTCGAATTTATTTCGTAAATAGAACGTTCTAGAACGTTTTCGTACATTGGAAACAAAATATGCTCTCAATGGTTTGTAAGGCAGCCAAATCAAAAACAAAAAACACATTTAACTAAGCACGATATGTGACAAAACACTAATGATATAAATTTGTTACAAAAGTCAAAATCTTACCTGAAATTTGGAATTTCTCTTAAAATAACGCCACACACAATAGACGAGCACGCGCGTTCGGTCACGACTGAGCACACGGGATGCGCGCGGGGTAAAGGTCGGGTAAATCAGGGACGAATTCTATTTACTGGTGCATTTTGTTACGATCACACAAATGATACTTTAAAATGAAACAGTTTTAGAAAGCTAAAAAAAATCATTTTTTTTATACCCAGCATTGTTTTTAATATCTAATTATTCATCTTTGAAGTGTATACTTAAAAGTACCACGATAAAATTTGAATTTCCTCGACACGTTATTTCGTTTTTTAGAAAGATTAAGAAAAAATAAGACTTTGGAGCATTAACACTAATGAGAAATAGGTACTAGTTTTAGATCTATCTTTTTAATTTACAATTATAAAAGATTCGTTGTAACTGGCGTTTGGACGTCTCATAAGACTACATGATTTAAAATAATTTTAGTTACGATAAATTCTACACCATGAGAAATAAATGAAAATATATGCTTTTGGCCCCAAATTTGAAATCGACCCAGTCGGAGCCATCGAAACTGGTTTATCATGGCAGAACCTGTGCTTCAGGGTTGCCAGACGTCCCGATTTTAGCCCAAAATTAAATGATCCGCGCGGGACAGGCTGTCCCGCTTTTCGGGGATAAATAAAAGAGTAATTGTTATTTAATGTATTAAGTACTTATTTATATTATATGCCTCTGAAGACTTAACTGCCTTACAGAGCAACCCAGACAACTATTGTTATTACTAACGTATTTTCATAAAAACAAATTCCTATGGCTATCTACTTAACATTGTAACCTTAATTTGAAACTCAATCATAAGGATAAGTAATAAATGAAATACTACTGATTATTTACGTTTTTTTCATCATGTCCCGCTTTCGACGAAAGAATCCAGCATTTTTTACTCAAAAGGTTACAAAACCTGCTTTGCCCGAAAAAAAATCCGGCATCGCTGTTCTTTAACTACCTTTTCGTGGAAAAGATTTGGTTATTTATTTAAATAAATATTACGTGATTGGCTAAGAAAGGTAAGGTAAGATATTGAATAACGGGTCAGACAGAGTACCTCACGCACGCGCAGCACGCACTGCTGTACTGTGGCGGCGGCGGCGGTTCTGACTGCTGACGTCACACGCGGAGCAACATAGCAACACGACACAGGCGACAGCGACACGGCGACAGGCATGGCGCGGGTCACGGCTGACACCACCACTCAAACAATTCGGACGCACCAAAGCTGAAATGTACCGGTCGACCTATATTCCGAAACATTGGCAATATTACCGACAGAACTTCAAAGTTCAGCTTGTAGGCCGTACGAACAGAAATAAAGTAACAGTAGGTAGGTACCCGAAGTCTGGAATACGTTATACATTTATGTACTGTGTACCTAAGACTCGACAAATAATATACAGTTCAAGTCTAGCCTCTAAGGTAGAACGAGAGAGAGCACAAATTACTTTGCGCCAGTTTAAACGTGTCCGTATGGATTGAAGAGCCATGTCTCATAATTAAACGCGGGCAGCACTCACTACCAATATTTAGTAGTAAATTTGTCAATTTTGTAAGCCCGATCCTGGAATTTGTTGTAAAACCCCTAAGAAGTTTAAAGACGTTTAAGGCGCAGATCTATAATTTTAGTGACTTTTAAATCTGTTATTACGCCTTCTTAAAATGCAAGAAAGTTATGCAAATGTGTATGTTAAATTAGAACGCATACACATCAGTTCTACAAGTGTATGTTTTAATATTTATGAAATAAATTCAGGAAGTAATGTCTAACCAAAGCATAAAAAACGACATTACTTTCAAACTACTTAAGATATATTCATTTTTTTTTTTTTTGTATGAACAGACTATTTTATTAGCTGTTTTTTTAATTAAATATTCATATTTTCTTCAGTAAAAATAATATTTCCTATGAAATCGAACGGCGGCGCAGCGTGAGCGCGACGCCTATTGGTATGGTCAAGGTCATCGACGATTACCCGACCCTTATGGTGGCTCCTTAGAACTCGAAAATTAGCCGATATTTTCGAAAATTTCGTAGGATTTAGTAGTAATCTGTACAAAAAAAACCGGACAAGTCCGTGTCGGACCACGCACAATGAGGAGTTCCTTAGTTGGGATTATCGGGATGAATTTATTCGAAAAACAAACTTAACATTATAGTTGAAAAACATGTTTTCCCATTAATCCGTCTACGTCACGGTCAATTCTCCAACTGCAAATTTAAGTCGGTCGACTATTACTCGTTAACTTGTAAAGCCTACTTATATGTAATAGATTTCCTTTTAATCACACATCTCCATATACAACCATTTAGCTGGCAGGGGGGGGGGACACTTGACTCTAACAAAAACTTGCACTTAGCTGGCAGCTTAATATTACGCAAACGGATCCTTCAATGGAAAAATGGTGATTACAGACCCGCAATGTTTTTGAACGGCCTAACCAACGATACCTACCCCACAACATGGGATAGACGAGAAAAAAGTATCAGCCCCACATTACGTGCAAGGGAGGTAGGTACCTACTCTATATAAAAATATTTTGAAGTATTTTTTAACCACTTTGTCGGCTTGATTAATATGAATACCTATGCCAAATTACAGCTTTTTAGTACTAAGCGTTTCTGAGCTACAGCGGGGACGGACAGACAGACAGACATGGACATGGTGAAACTATAAGGATTCCTTGTTTACTACGGTACCCTAAAATGGATTTTGTACGGCTGCATTTGAGATATAATTTTTCATAAAAATCTATAAATTTCACCGCGCTGTTTCTCGGAAAGTCATCAACCAATTAAAACATTTTTTTTAGTATACTCGTAATTTAGTAGTACATGTGTTATGGGTTTGTAATTTGTTGTATGAAAATAAAATGGAAATCTATAAGTACTTATAATTTCGGCAATACAAAACATTTTATGTGGGAGCCACATAAAATGTCAATCCTGACGGTTTATAAGAAATATATTATGTAGGTACCGGGTACGTATCTTCTGCAGCAGTTGATCAAATCGGATAACAATAGCACCAATATTTAGTAGAAGACTACTAAATATTGGTGCTATTGTTGTCCAACAGCCTACACATTCAGTATTTTAAAAGATATGAATAATTTAAACATTACGAAGTTCAAAATCGAATGAGAAAATTGGTCAGTTTGTGGTAACTGGATGTGCTGGCGACTGTACACGAGTACGACTCTGAAGGTGTTGTGGTAACTGGATGAGCTGGTGACTAGCGACTGTACAGTTTGTGGTAACTGGATGTGCTGGCGACTAGCGACTGTACAGTTTGTGGTAACTGGATGTGCTGGCGACTAGCGACTGTACAGTTTGTGGTAACTGGATGTGCTGGCGACTAGCGACTGTACAGTTTGTGGTAACTGGATGTGCTGGCGACTAGCGACTGTACAGTTTGTGGTAACTGGATGTGCTGGCGACCAGCGACTGTACAGTTTGCGGTAACTGAATGTGCTGGCGCACAGTGGAACGAATGTATGGGAGCGGTTGGACGTAGACATGTCCGAAAAAAAAGAGTAAAATTATGCCAAACTAATGATGCCATCTTATTCGATTACTTAATGCCTTCATAACTTGTAGTGATGAATTTCTTCATAACTCCCATATTTCGGGAGTAATTTGAGAAAATGTGAAATTTTACTATGAAAATGAGTGTATCGAGCTCTCTCCCTCCTGATTCCGGGCTTGTTTCAAGTAGCGGTCTCTAATATCATAATGCTAATACTAAGAGCTATATTTAATACTAAGACACATAGTGCGCCAAATGTGCACTTTCTGGGATAAAGAGTGATGTTTATTTTATAACACAATTTTTTTATTTTTTGTTTATTTTGTTGATTAAAACCGTTTTTCTAAAGGTTTACCTTATTACAATAACATTTCTGAGCAGCCAATTAGAGAAGATATAAGCTAATTAGGATATATAATTAGGGACTTTTTTTTTTTTTTTTTTTTTTTTTTAGGGTGGGAAATCATCAAATAACTTCTCCCGCTCTGGGCGGAGCGGGAGGGTGTGTCAGACTCTTACTGACTAAAACCCACCCGTATTCCTTCTTGTTGCCTGTGTTGCGGGGGCCTCGGTGACCCATAAGTACCTTCCCGCGACCCCGGCAGGCATCGGCCCTAGTGGACCCCTACTTTTGTGCTGACGACATCTCTTTGAGGCGCGCGTGGAATACGACGCGCCGTCGACCCGGGCCTGGTCCTTACCGGACGGTGAGCTACCCATTGCTCACCGTCCGCATGCCTGCGCCTACGGTGGCCGGAAATCCGCCCGGGATTCCCGACGCCCAGGGCGTCTCCTGTGGCGGCTAGGGGCGAGAGGGCGCGAAACATGCCTTTCTCTCAACCGTCCCGCCTCCTCCTTCGCGAGCATTACTGCTTCGCAGAAGGAGGTGACGGCTGCCCATGCCCTCTCGCACCGTACCATGGCCTGAACCAGGGCCGGACGCGAGAGATCTCTGCCGCCGATCGCCTCCTCGAGGACACGGCGGTGCTCTGCCCAAGCCGGGCAGACCTCCACCCTATGCTCTACCGTGTCCTCCGGGTGATCCACACAGTGGTGACACCCGGGCGTTTCCTCCCGCCTTATCCGACACAGGAACCTCCCGAAGCTGCCGTGTCCGGTGAGGACTTGCGTCAGGCGGAAGGTGAGGACGCCGTGGCGCCTCTCTAGCCACTCCTCAAAGAGGGGACTTATCGCCGCAATCGTGGCGTGCCCAGCACTGGGTTGCGACAACCGTACTCTCCATGTCGCCATGAGATCCCGCCGGAGCACAGTGGAACGAATGTATGGGAGCGGTTGGACGTAGACATGTCCGAAAAAAAAGAGTAAAATTATGCCAAACTAATGATGCCATCTTATTCGATTACTTAATGCCTTCATAACTTGTGGTGATGAATTTCTTCATAACTCCCATATTTCGGGAGTAATTTGAGAAAATGTGAAATTTTACTATGAAAATGAGTGTATCGAGCTCTCTCCCTCCTGATTCCGGGCTTGTTTCAAGTAGCGGTCTCTAATATCATAATGCTAATACTAAGAGCTATATTTAATACTAAGACACATAGTGCGCCAAATGTGCACTTTCTGGGATAAAGAGTGATGTTTATTTTATAACACAATTTTTTTTATTTTTTGTTTATTTTGTTGATTAAAACCGTTTTTCTAAAGGTTTACCTTATTACAATAACATTTCTGAGCAGCCAATTAGAGAAGATATAAGCTAATTAGGATATATAATTAGGGACTTAAGGTTTACATATAAAACTGATGCACTAATGATTACTGATAAGAACATTGCTATTATTTAATTACTAAATGGCTCTTAATACACTAATTTAGCATGCATCATTTACTAATTATCACAATAACTAATTACCTTGCAATATTTAACAAAGGATACCTGGGATACCTGGATTTTATATAAATAGGTCACTATTAGTAACTTTAAAATCAGTGTTGATTTACACCTCGTTGTATCCAAGCTAATCTCGCAATGTATTTTCCAAATTTTAATACAAATCTTGATATTCACGTTGCTTTATGCGCACGCGCACATAAAGATTTACGCGACTTTAACTATTTGTTCAGTGTTTTAAAAGATAACAGTTGTGTTCAGTTATGTGAAAGTGCTGAAACAAGTTTAAAAGACTGGTGTCGTCGATTTTGCTACCGCATTTATGCAAAATGGACACAGTCTGGAAGAAGCACAGATAAGTTTCGGAAGAAACATGAGATTTGGCTACAGGCTGCAATTCAATGGCCGGAATTACAGAATGAAAATATGGAACCTTCTACAGAAAATATAAGTGACGTCATCGAGCCCATAATTTCTCCTGCTAAATCTGATGCTTCAACTTGTACACATCCTAGTCCTCGTAAATCTTTTGAGGACCTTAGTAACCGGCAAAAAAGAAGACGCACTGAAGATAGTCTTTCATGCAGCAGTAGCAGCGCTGAAATTATGTTTTCGGCCGAAAGGGCGCTTCAAAAGGCAGGACAAAGCGATACAGCTTATGTTATGAAATACTTGACGGAGAATCCAGAAGAGGCCTCAAAAATCAAAGCCTTCATTGAAGGTAAATCAATTCAGGTACGGGAAATATCCCCTTTGAAGGCATTGGCTCTTTATGTATCGATGAACTTATCGAAATGGCGCTATAACACTCTTCGGGATTTCAACACTCAAGAAGGAGCTCTTCAATACCCGAGTTACTACATGTTGGTTAAAGAAAAAATTAAGTGCTATCCGGCCAAAGAAGATCTCACAGTTACAGAGAGCTCTGCAAAAATCAAATTACAAGCCTTGATGGATTTAACCTCAAGAAGACTTATTAGGTCGTTAGAAACCCCTGTTGATCCCAATCAACAGCTCGTATTGACCAGCAAATGGGGTTTTGACGGATCATCTAGCCAAAGCATTTATAATCAAAGGACGAGTGAAGATGAGCAAATCGATCTTGCTAGTAATTTTATGATTAGTCTTGTACCACTGCGGCTCGTCTCAAAAGGTGTAACAATTTGGGAAAACGAGCGACCATCTTCCACTTCATTTTGCCGGCCAATATTGTTTAAGTTTATAAAGGAAACCAAAGAAAATGTGCAGAGAGAGATGGCTGAAATCGAAGCAGAGATTGAAGCCTTAACTCCATCCACCATCACTGATGGAATTAGTGTCAAACACCAACTGCTGTTGACAATGATTGATGGTAAAATTCATTCCATTATATCCAATACAGCAGCTTCAGTGTGTGACATATGCAAGGCTTGTCCTAAAGAAATGAATAATTTAGAGTTAATCAAAGATAAACACGCAAACGAGGACATGTATAAATATAGCTTAAGCACCCTTCACGCTTGGATTCGCTCAATGGAATGCTTATTACACATTTCCTACAAATTAGACATAAAATCATGGCAAGTAAGGGGTGATATAGCAAAAAGGCAAGTTGATGACAGGAAGAAAAGAGTTCAAGAGGCTGTAAGAAGAGAAACGGGCTTACTTCTCGATGTTGTGAAACAAGGCAGTGGATCCACCAACAATGGCAACTCGGCAAGGAGATTTTTTGAAAACTACACTAAATCTGCTGAACTGACCGGAATAGATGCTATGCTTTTAAGAAAAATCTGTGTGATCTTGCAGTGTATTTCATCAGGAGAGAAGATCAACGTAACTAAATTCCGAGAGTTCTGCTTTGATACTGCTAAGCTTTACGTGGAGTTATACCCATGGTATTATATGCCTTCTTCACTTCATAAAATTTTAATGCATGGGCCAGACATAGTTCAGAACATGTCAATTGTGCCCATTGGTTTTCTATCCGAAGAGGCATCTGAGGCTAGAAATAAAGATTTTAGAAAATATAGAGAGGGGCATTCTCGAAAGCATAGCAGTATCTCATGCAATGAAGATATTATGCACAATCTTTTACTGTCTTCTGATCCACTTGTTACAAGTATCCGTCCAAAAGGAAATAAGTTTGTAAAAAAATCTTCTTTTAAGGAATTTTATGAGCTTACGGATTCTGAGAAAAGTGATATCGAATTTGTTAACATAAATGATTTAGCGGACATCGATTCTGAATTTGAATTAATTGATGATGCTGATGATGACGAAGATAATTAAATGATGTTATTGTTTTAAAATGTGTAACTTAGTAAATTAGAGCTTACATCTTAATTATTTATTGTACTTTTAATGAAACTAGGTAATTTATTATCAACTTACTTAAAAGTCATACTCTCATCAGTTCTTGTGAATATTTTTGTTAATATATATTTCTGTATATATATAATATATTTATAGACCTCTTAATAAGTCTGTCTGCGGTTTAAAGTAAATACAAATGGGGAAAAAACGTTTTTTTTTTTAAATTTTCATTTCCTTTTATCCCAGAAAGTGCACATTTGGCGCACTATGTGTCTTAGTATTAAATATAGCTCTTAGTAATAGCATTACGATATTAGAGACCGCTACTTGAAACAAGCCCGGAATCAGGAGGGAGAGAGCTCGATACACTCATTTTCATAGTAAAATTTCACATTTTCTCAAATTACTCCCGAAATATGGGAGTTATGAAGAAATTCATCACCACAATTTATGAAGGCATTAAGTAATCGAATAAGATGGCATCATTAGTTTGTCATAATCTTACTCTTATTTTTCGGACATGTCTACGTCCAACCGCTCCCATACATTCGTTCCACTGTGTGGCGACTGTACACGAGTACGACTCGGAGGATGTGAAGTTACGTGCACGGTGCACGTGTGTCGTGAGTCGTGCACAGTGCGCGTCAACTTTATGGCAGCTCTGAAGTGCGCTACTCGCTCGCTGCGCAGGACCCCGCCCTTCACCCCCGCTGACACATGATTTCGCTACTGCGCAGCGACTCGCCTCATGTTCCGAGCCGCCATTAGTTTGAATCGAGCTGTAGGAACAGTTAGCCCAGCCGCGAGTTTTGCTAAGAATAGGTACAAAGGTCATTTCTCTAAGACTCGCCGAGGTGTTCCTTCAATTAGTACCAACCTATTCTACATTTCTCTAAGACTCGCCGAGGTGTTCCTTCAATTAGTACCAACCTATTCTACATTTCTCTAAGACTCGCCGAGGTGTTCCTTCAATTAGTACCAACCTATTCTACATTTCTCTAAGACTCGCCGAGGTGTTCCTTCAATTAGTACCAACCTATTCTACATTTCCTGCAATCTTAATTATCACTTAACTGTTTCTGCGCTCTCGTACCTACCTACCACAAGGATGCTGTTCATTTGCTAATCCTGTCTCTTTACAGTTTGAGTTCGGTTTGGATACCTACTTATAGGTAAGTATTCATGAGAGAACAAATATCTCGCGTTACCACATAAAAATAGTCATAAGTACTAGGTCGTGCAATGCAAATAAACAACTTTAATTAGACTCAAATTTACGACTAAGTACGTTTTTGGAAAAAACGGAACCCTTATAGAATCACTCGTATGTCTGTCTGTCCGTCTGTAAAAACCAATTTGCTCCGAATCTACTGCCTAATTTCGCAACACATTTTCTACAAATGATTCAGATTAATTGGCTTCATTGCGATCGCAATTTGCTTTATTTTACGACTTCCGAATTGCGTAACTCCACTATAGTGTGAAACCAACTGCAGTCTGTTTGAGACGCTAAAGAGTGAACGATAAGCGACTAAAAAGGCTATTAATTGAATCGCGTAACCATTTTGACAGCTGTTAGTTGGTTTGAACCAACGAATTTGTTTGAAACTAAACCGAGGGCAACGTATTGGCAGCTATCACTTTTCTTTGTACATTTTATGGGATTTACTCTGTATACGTATATAGAGGACGAACAAAAAAAAAGCAGTTTGAAGCATTTTATGTCAATGGATTATGTAAGGACTTCGATAAACATACACACCACCATAAATAGACCTATTTCCACATCTGTTCAAGGTAAATCAATATTATTAATTCTTTCTAAGTCTTGCACATTGAATGTGCCCAAAATAGGTAAGTACTTACCTAAATATTGTACATATCTTCAAAGATGTGTGTTAAGCACAACAAAACGTTACACACAGAATGGCATCCTCAATACTCAAAACTCAATATCTTTATTGCTTTACCATAATGTGTACTTACTCCTCACACGTAGGTACCATAATTATGTACATACCTACCTAACCTAATACCTTTATGAATATTTACTTAGCAAATACAACAAACTAAAATAAAGAAGTTAGGTAGGCAACTGAAAATACATACCTACCTACCTATCTTAAATGTTTTCAATTATTGTTATTATTATTAGTAAAAATAATTATCCAAGTCAATTATTCAATTTAAAATGTACCTAGTAAAAATGTATCTTCTCATAAACCTATGTATTTCACCAACATAACTGCGTTTAGTTTACGACTAAAACTTACTTATTAAAATCTTTTTTTTATATTATTAATTAATCCGACCTTCTAAAAATAGTACACTTACATGAAAATAAATGTTAGTTGCCTTAATATGCGGTGCAAATTCTATAACAAAACAAGAAAAAAAGTAAGCGGTACGAAATCTGCCGTTCACCTTTTCGTAAAAAAAATTACAAGTCCGTCCGTACATCCGTTTATTTGCTAAATTAACCTTGTGTGAATAAATTGAGCATAGTAATGGTAAACAAAAGCCATATCCAAGAAAAAAAATAATCGTCTTGTCATGTCTTCGAAAGCTGATTTTCGGGCCACCGTGCGACGCCCCGTTGACGGCGGCGCATGGCGCTGGACCAACGCGGCAACGGTCAGGCGGCACTCGGCACAAACAAGCACTTATGATTATGCTGCTGCACGCCTGATTCGTTGATGCCAGGAACGTCAGCTCAAAACTACGTGTTAAATTACGATGCACAAAGTTCTACAACCATCACAGTTGAACCCATATAAGCCATAAATCCAAATAATATACCTAAGTTTGTAACGATGTAGTCGAACTTGACGAACAAAGGTAACACAAGATGACGCTGAACGCAGTGCTGCTGCGCCTTGAGGCGTACGCGCTAAGCTGCGTACCTGTCAAGTAATGTGTACTAAGATAGCGTCATGTCATGTCGTACTGTAATGGATACAAAGTTACAAACAGTTCGACGCTGACAGGACGCGCCGCTGAGGTGTCGCCGAGGCTGCATTTGCACACAATTGTGAAAAACCTTGACTGAGATATTTAAGTGGGTCAAGTTCCCATGCCTCCAAATAAAAAGTAAACGAATCATGTGCGACACAGCACATACACATCCACTACGAATATTTGTAACTGACAATGTAAGATGTTCGGATCGGGAACGACAGCGATTATTTGTAACTGACAATGTAAGATGTTCGGATCGGGAGCGACAGCGATTATTTGTAACTGACAATGTAAGATGTTCGGATCGGGAGCGACAGCGATTATTTGTGACTGACAATGTAAGATGTTCGGAGCGGGAGCGACAGCGATTATTTGGAACTCACATTGTAAGGTGTTCGGAGTGGGAGCGACAGCGATTATTTGTAACTGACAATGTACGATGTTCGGAGTGGGAGCGACAGCGATTATTTTTAACTCACAATGTAAGATGTTCGGAGCGGGAGTGTCAGCGATTATTTATAACTCACAATGTAAGATGTTCGGAGCGGCAGCGACAGCGATTATTTGTAACGCACAATGTAAGATGTTCGACAGCGATTATTTATTAAAGTAACCTATGAATACCCAACACTTCGAGTCAGACTTCGTGCCTCTATTTCAAACAGTAGAACACCGCGAGCTATTTTTCTAAACATTTCTTACTTTTTAGGGTTCAGTAGTAAACAAGGAACACTTACCGTCTTATTACAAGAAGCGGTTTAATTAAAAACCCAGGTTTAAACGTCTATAAACTACGGTTTTAACAAAAACGATATTACAAATCGTGGTTTTTCGAAAAACCATAGACCATATCATGGTCTAACGCTAAACCTCGGCGGCCCCTAGTTTAAACGACCAAACCATGGTCTAAATCGTATCTGTCAAAGTTTCTCTTTTAGGATAAAATCATAATCATGTTGTTGTGTTGTTTTTAACCCGAAAATGGATATTAACATGGGCCATTTAATTGATATTGAGGATATTGAAGCCGCTGAGTTGTTGGGAACACCACGCCGACACAACATAAATTGTGTTCGAATCAATCCCTTCATAGAATTATCCGATGAAGATTTCAGGCAAAAGTATAGGTTTAATAAACGTTAATAGAAGATTTGACTAGAGAAGTTGTTTGCGTATTACGAAGCGATTTCATGTTCATCGAAGTAATTTATGTTTACTTACCTTTTCCTCGGTACTCCAATTCTCAGATCGTTTTTTCTTTTATTGGCCCATCACAACATAATATTAAAATTACTATAGAAGGTAATACTATTAACAAAGAGGCAATTGTTCTATTAGAGACTTCGATAATTTAAAAATCCCAAAGCTAAATTAACTTTGTTCAACTTGCGATGGTTTTGTTTAATGGTATGGTTTCATATAACGCGCAGGAATGTTACGTTTCGTTACACGTACTTAGGTATGTATTATTAGTAATTAATACGACATTAAGTAATATGCTTAACAAAAACCTATACAAAATTGTAATCGACTAAATAACTAATTCCATGCAAATTAACCGTCTGAATATTTTTAACACTCCTAAACATCATAATAATCATTAGCGTATCAACAAAAAGATTTCTTTTCTGAGCATATGGAACGTTGCGATAGAATGATATCATGGTGAACGAATAATATTTGTATTAATCTATGGTTGATATAAAGACCATGGTTCAAATGACGTTACTAAGAAGACCACGGTTCTTTAACTAAAGTTTTCTAATACGGACAAATTTAGAACACTGTCATGGTTTTGCAGATAAGCCTAGAATATAAACAGTCTTATTACAAAAAACTAAATAAACCTTGGTTTAAACCTGGCCTATCACCAGGTTTAAACCAAGGTTTATTTAGTTTCTTGTAATACTAATAAGACTAAAGGCTCCTATATACTGGCGCGACAAGTCGCGCGACGTGACGCGACACAAAGACACCGCGTGTAGCGCTACAAGCGGTGCCTTTGTGTCGCGACAAGTCGCGGCAGTATGTAGGAGCCTTTATAGTTTCGCCATGTCCGTCTGTCTGTCTGTCTGTCTGTTCCCGCTGTAGCTCAGAGACGCTTAGTATTAGAAAGCTGTAATTTGGAATAAGTATACATATAATCACGCCGACAAAGTGTAAAATGAAATCTCGACCACTTTTCGATTCGGATCCGGATGCGTAATATTAAGCATTAGAGTGCTAACTTTTGTTAGAGTCAAGTGCCCCCCCCCCCCCCTGCCAGCTAAATGGCTGTTTATGGAGATGTAAAAAAATTCATGGCAGTAAGTGCACAGCAAAGTGGGCTTAACAAGTTAACGAGTAACAGTCGACCAACTTAAATATGCAGTTGGAGAATTGACCGTGGCATTATGTATATCGACGTATGGGAGAACAGGTTTTTCAACTACCATGTTAAGTTTGTTTTTAGGATAAATTCTTACCAACTTTACGAAGTTTTCAGTACACTCGCACTACAAAGGGTTCCGTAGTTTCCCAACTACGGAACCCTTCGTTGTGCGGTGTGCGACACGCACTTGGACGGTTTTAATTTATTAATATTTGCCCGCAAGTGTGTTGAAAAGCGTCGTTTAATGCGCCTCCCACATTGTCATTAATAAATATCAAAATTTACTTTCTGAAGCTTTAAAATTAAATTTTAGTTGCGTTTGAGTGTTCGGTCGGCGCGGCGGCGCGGCGGGCTCCGCGCACAACAATAAAGTGCCTCAGATCGGTGCAGATGCACAAAGAGCTGGTTAAGCAAAGTTACGGCTTACCTACGTGACGTGATCGTGACATCATAATATCAGTCCGTCACAGACTCATACTCAAGTAATCAATAAGGACGCGGCACGTCTATCACATCGCACAGATGACATTGTCCTTCTATGAAAACATACATAATAATTACGAGCTGTGTTAAGCAATGCCAAATTAAACAAAGTAATTAATGTAAGTGTTATGCAATTATGAAGTAAGTAGTGTCGGTGATCAGACCGCGGGCTGCGGCGGCAGGCGGCCGTCGGCGTCAATTGTTCATTTACTTGATGAGTAGTCTGTAAGGCTACGTTTGGGGAGTCCTTACATCAAAAACGACCTAATTACACGTTGAATTTAGCATTATTATCACTTTTTTTTAGGGTTCTGTACCTCAAAAGGAAAAAACCGGACAAGTGCAAGTTGAACTCGCATGGTGAGGGTTCCGTCGGTACAATAGATATCTACCTACCATATGTTTTATCCCAAGAACAAACATAACACTGTAGTTGAGAAACGTGTTCTTCCAATACAATACAATACAATACAATACAATACAATACATTCCAACTGCAAATGTAAGTTTGTACGCACAATATTGACAGATTTACCATGTTATTTTAACGCCCAAGACTTCATATAGGCTGTAAGCTGTAATCTAGAAGTAAAGAACTATTTTCTGTTTTTTATTCAAAATTTTAGGCTCAGTAGTTTCGGAGATAGAATAGAATAGAATACTCTTTATTATGTACACCATAAAAATTACAGATACAAATGTTGAAATTTTACAAGGGGTGACACAATGGGCGGTCTTATCGCTAAAAGCGATCTTTTACAGACAACCTTTGGATGGATTAAAGGGGGGCGGAGAGATAAAGGGTGGGAAATGAGTAAATGTTCATGTACTTTCATAGATAACTTTAAAAATATTTGTTTTAAAATGATTGAACAAATATTTGATACCCTCACAATAAGCCCTTTCATTTGATGTCCTCGGTACAGTTTGCAAAACATTTATTTAAATTTTCTAATTTGCCCCCCAAAAGTGATCCTCATATTCAAAATTAATTTTTAAATTTACGTTACACGACCGTATTTGGGTTTGGTCCCTTATAGGATCTCACGTGTCTGTCTGTCTGTCTGTCTGTCCGTCTACAGATAGTGCAATTCACGAAGACGCGCCCCACCAATTTTTGGTTGAGGGGATCGCGGGGTGCGCGGAGTTTGCTCCGAGCGGCAGTCGCGAACCGTCAGCGGTTCGATGCACACGAATACTACACTCTATACTGCGAAAATCCAGACTCGTCACGAAAGTTGCTCTACTTTATATATTGTTAAAATGTCGAGAAAATCTCAGCGTGTTGTTCTTAAAAGCCAGGTATGTAAAGAAGTTTGCAGTTACTAAAACACATGAAATAAGCTAACGAAAGTAATTTAATTTTAATAAATAGCAAATTTTAGTAATAGTAGTGTTCATTTCATTTTTAAAAATAAGTAAAACTATTTGATATTTTTTTTATTTTAGACAAGAGAAATTACTTCTAAAGTTTATGATTTTATGAAAAAAGAAGCAAGTAAAAATTATGCAGAAAAACTCACTGATGCGCGATGGACAACCGCACAGGCTGTTGGAGTATCTGAAAGCACAGTGACTAGAATTCTACGCGAAAGAAAGGAATATACTAATACAATGAAGCAAACTACAGTACCTGCTATGGAATCGAATATAACTATGGAAACGGATGCGATAGTTCCTATAGCCCAAAGTGCGGAGCGTACAACAGAGCCGACTACGGAAGCGGATATTGAGTCTGAAAATGAAGCGAGTACGTCGCATTCGAATTTAGTATACAGAAGTGCTTCTATTTTTACATCACCTATTAAGAAGAGAAGGGTAAGACCACGAAAAATTAATTTAGACGAATTTGATATTGGTGTAGTCCGAAGAACTATCCAAAACTATCATATAGAACATCGTCAATTTCCAACATTATCACGACTTAATATTGCTTTGAAAGACCGTATACAATTTGATGGATGTATAACAACTCTAAGAACATTGTTACTTAAACTTGGTTATAAATGGAGAAAAACTGAGAATAACAGGAAGGTGCTAACCGAAAAACATGATATTCAAATGCTAAGATTGAAATATTTAAAACAGGTAAAGTCTTTTCGCAATGCAGGTAGACCTATAGTCTACACAGATGAATCATATATTCATAACAACCACGTGCAAAAAATGTCTTGGACCGAAAAAAGTTCTAAAACAGCAATAAAACAAAACTTAACAAAAGGAGTGCGCATAATTACAGTACATGGCGGAAGTGCCGAGGGTTTCGTACCAAATGCGTGGTTGACATACAGAGCAGAGATTAAATCCGGAGACTACCACGATAACATGAACACAGAAAATTACTTAAAGTGGCTAAAGGAGAAACTAATACCAAATCTCCCAAATGATGCCGTGGTAGTCTTGGATAATGCAGCCTATCACAATACTAGTTTGGAAAAAATACCAACATCCAACTCCAACAAATTAGTCATGCAGACTTGGCTGAATGAAAAAAATATCCATTTTGAACCAAGCTACAAAAAACCTGAACTTTATGACCTTATATTAAAAAACAAAGAAAACTTCCGCAAGTACAAAGTTGACGAATTATTGAAAGCACATGGATTCACAGTGCTTCGGCTGCCACCTTATCATCCAGATTTAAACCCAATCGAAAACATTTGGGGTATTGTAAAAAACGACGTTGCTAGCCGCAATATCAATCAAAATTACACTTCGATTATGCCCATTTTAAATGAAGCATTTGATCGAGGAAATAAAGATGTCTGGTTCAATACTTGTCAGCACGTGGAAAAAATAGAAGACGAATACATGAGACATTGTGATCTTGATTTTAGTTTTATTGTAAATGTCGGTGATACGTCAGACTCTGAATCAGATATTTCTGAAACGAGTGATTGACGATTTTCATTTCTCAATAAAGTTCAATAAAACTATTTCCGTATTTCATTTATGTCTATTATTACCTCCTATTATAAAAATAGTAATATTATCGATATTAATTAATAATCACATAAAATATCCACACCTAAAAATTAAATTAACATAACCTTTTCCTTGCGGTCGGGTAAAAAATATAAAATTGAAGTAGAGCATCTTTCACTTTGACCATGACGCTCTCTCCTGATTAGTCTATTCATTGTAGTGTGCGTGTGCACTCATAGGTAATTAGTGTGTACCGATAACACTCAAACATTGACGGAAGCTTGCACACATATGCTATAAACGATTAGGAGGTATAGTTGGGCGCGCCTTCGTGGATTGTACTATCTGTATCACAGCCGATTTTTTCCGAATCGACTAGACCGATTAAGTTGAAACTTGGTACATAGATGAATGTTTGTGCCTCGCACACGGAAGTGTAACGTAAATAAATGATTTTTGAGTGTGAAGGTGTATTTTGGGGGCAAAAAAGAAAATAAAATAAAAATGTTTTGCAAACTGTACCATGTGACATATCAAATGAAAGGGCTTGTGAGGATACAAATATATTTTTATTATAATTTATATTACTATAAGATATATATAGTTTTCAATCAGCATTAATAATTAGGTAGGTATCTATGTCAGTAATTTAATTCGGTATGATCGTCAGGTAGGTATTTTATTTTGGTTGTTAGTCCGAAACTGATTCAGCCTGGCCCACGTATGACGAACTAGTCTATGTAAACTGTACTGGCCCACGTGTGACGAACTAGTCTATGTAAACTGTACTGGCCCACGTGTGACGAACTAGTCTATGTAAACTGTACTGGCCCACGTATGACGAACTAGTCTATGTAAACTGTACTACGGTGGAACAGTAAGTGTCTTCGTTCGTTTAGCAGCTCAGCTAGCTTGTCAGTTGTCTGTCACTATTAGTGACTATTACCAACCCAGCTAAGCTGTGCATAACTCTGGACGGGCAGTGCCGCATACGTATGGCACTAGAAATAGATACGGCAGAGAGCATTCTGTCCCGATTAATTCGGGGAATCTGCTTTTAGTCATCTCAGTGCTCATTGTGATCTTACCAGAGGTATGATCTTTTTCACTTTTTACTATCCATCCATCATTATTTGGCCTGCTTCGATTTCTGACGTAGTATTTTACCTACTTCTAATAATGTAAGGAAGGAAGGGCATAATACACTCACCGGCACAAAATGTGGCCCAAACTTAAACAACCCGATATATGCTGAATGTTACTGACGCGTATGGTAACATGAAGTGGCAGTTTGTTGAAATGTTTGTTAACTTTAATTTATTATTAATAATAACAATCGTTTTATTAGGAACAAAAAACAAATACATTTAAAGACAAACAATGTTAAACGATGATAGCTGCAATAGTTAAAACTGTGGCGCAGTACCAGCGCCCGACTCCTAGTGAGAGGGTTGTTTCAAGACTAATAAGCAAGAAAAAAAGAAGAGTAGACAACATAATCGTTTCTTTAACGTTTTTGATACTTAGCTTCAATTCGTTGCTGGATCGCGAAGAAGACCGGTACATTAAAATTTCATACTAAAATGGATTTAAAGTTTATTGTTTTTTTTTTGTATTAATCTGCTTCAATTTAGCTTCCAGAAATAAAAAAAAAAATGCCTCTAACTACAGCTCAAGTCGTTCAAGCTATATTGCTTCGGAATCAAGGGCGAACGCTGCGAGAAATCGTTGCAACGTTAAATGTACCGCATACAACTCTCAGGTATGCATTAACCAGGTACGATCACACTGGTCTGTACACGAGGAGACCAGGACTTGGCGTAATTAGGTGCACTTCAGTACAAGATGACCGATTTATAGCTTTCGCAATTTTAAGAAATGGGTTCCTCACTGCAGTCAAGATACGGCAGCGCCTACAAGCGACCAGAGGGGTCAACGTAAGTGAGCGGATAATTAGAAGGAGAATAGAGGATCGGGACCTGCATGCTCAAAAACCAGTTCGAGGTCCAGATCTCCACCATGTAACTCGACTTCTGTTTGCTCGCGGAAACGCAAATTGGACTCACGACCAGTGGAGTAAAGTTCTATGGACCGATGAACGGAGAGTGGCCTTACGAGTTCCAGACGGCTGCGGACGTGAGTGCAGGAGGCGTGGAGAGCGGTTTCTGCCGATCACTACTAGGCTAACCATCAGGTTTCATCGTGGGTCTATTATGATTTAGGGAGGAATAAAATCGGACTCTCGCACAGGGTTGGCCGTAGTCGAAGGTCATCTTATAACAGTGCGGTACGTTGAAGAGATCATCCAAGAACATGTTTTACCATGCATGGGGTTCTTTCTGCTGGGACACAGGCCTCCTCTCTGTGAGAGGGAGTGTGGGCCATAATCCACCACGCGGGCCCAGTGCGGGTTGGTAGATATCACATGTCTTCGAATTTTTGGTTCTAGGACATGCCGGAATTTCTTTTAATGCAAGATAATGCCCTCCCGGACCCAGCACATTGCGTGGATAATTACTTTCAGAGGCTATAATTTCCAAATTGGAATGGCCCAGACTTGAATCCCGTAACATTTACTGGGCATGCTTAAAAAGCGAATCTGGACAAGTCTCAACCCTCCTTGACCCTTCATGATTTAAAAACCGCTCTAGTCCTACCGGGACGACATTAACATAATGGACATCATCCAGAGCAAGCAGGCGGTGATCAGACCTAGAGGTGGAATACACGATATTAATTTTAGTGAAATGTTTTTATTTTGTGTTTGTTTTGTAACAAAATCTTTATTTTAATGTTTGTGTTAGTTGCCATTTTTGTAATATAATTAAGTTTTGTTAAAGTTTTCAATGTTTTTTTTGGATTTAGTGATTTAAGTTTAGGTATCAGACTATCCTCTAAGTGCTTGCGCGCTGATCGACTGAAATTATGTATTGTCATTTCCTTAGTTTTTTTTTGTTGGTATAACTAATTAATGGGATTAAGTTGGTTTTACTGCACTCCTCTCCCCCTATCCCATTCCTGCACATTGCCTTTCACCCGCGTGTGAGCGAGACCGCTAACACCAATCAGCGTCAACCCGCGGAATGTCGTCGAAAATCAAGATGGATTCGTTTTTCGTGCGTCTTCGCGTGCGCATCCCATTGCGCCTAAAATTCATTTAACCAAGTGAAAATTCGTGGAAGTCGCTTGTATCGTCGTGAAAGTGCATCATCATCGTATCAAATAAGGTATCGTGCCACCTTCCTTTCGCCAACTACTGATTTGCTACCTAATTTCTATCCTAACAGTGGTTGTGCATTCGTTCATACTTTTTGTAGTAAAACCAATTCCAAAATACCGATTAAGTGTTGCCCCGCGCATTCATTTATGGTTCTTCGAGCCGGATATAATATATATTGTAATTGAAGTCGAATCAGTGCAATTTATATTTTGTATAATTCAAATTAGTGCGTTCGTAAGTACCTGGCCGCGTGCGTGCGTGTCGGAAGCGCCGTGTCGGTCGGTAGGTACGTACTTATTTGTCGTTAAAACCGCTTCATAATTATTGTCTAAATCGTAGATAATAATTGTAAAATATCGTTCTCGATCGCTAAATCCGCAACTACTTCAACTTATTTACTTGTAATATTTATTTTAGGTCAGGCCGCGTCAAGTTAATAAGTTAGTATAATTACATTCGTTATCGTTCATTCGTAACCAAACCTGAATAGTATTTAATTATAACATTATTTCGATCGACCCGCATATAATTAGAAACTAGGAAGTTAGGTACATTCATAGAATATTATAGATTCTTTCGTAAAGGAAACAGACGTAGCCTACCTAATAATAAGTAGAAGTGGGTACTTGTTGAATGCCTACACCTACATTTGAGGTATTCTGTTTACCATCGCATACCAACCAAATGGGTATTTCGTTAACAAATTAGTTTAACAATTCTAGGTACCTGGTTAGTATAATTCCGCCAAAATGGCACCTACAGATTCATCTGTAACTTTGAAAATGTTATATGCTAAGAGAGATAGGATATTTTCCCGTATGCAAAGTATTTGTAATCGAACTCGGGATATCGATACAAAATCATTTAACGTAGAAACGTTTCTATGTGAAATTGAAACCATAGATTCATTACGTGAGGATTTTGAAAGTGTGCTGGATAAAATAGCAACTATTGAAATAAAATTGGATCCTGATTACGCCGTTAATTACCAGTCGCTCTCGTCTTTTGAAGACCTATTAGGTTGCGTGAAACGAACCGCCAATAAGTTAAAATCGAACTCGAATACTGGCGATGACTGTAAGTCATCAAGTCAGCATAGGTATCCAAGACTGCCTTCTATTGAGATTCCCGAGTTTAACGGTGATATAAAAATATGGCCTTTGTTTTCCGCTAGTTTTCAGAATGCCGTTCACAATAACGTATCACTCACGGATTCAGAGAAATTGTAAATCGGAAAATTATTCGTTGATATTTGATTTGTTTGCTTATAGCTAAATATGGAGACAAACGACTTTTAGCCCCTTCATATGTAGACCAAATATTTGATTTTAAACCTATCTCGTCTGCAAACCCTAACAATCTAGAAACTTTCTTAGATAAATTCGCTTCATCTGTCGCCGCTTTGAAACATTTAAAGGTCGATGACCTCTCGGATTTTGTTTTCCTGTATATTGCGTTTAAGAAATTAGACTCTGATACCACACGCTCGTTTGAGTCCAACAGACGTGGCTGTGAACTGCCATATTTCGAGAATCTAGTCTCGTTTGTGCGCGATCACATTAAAATATTACAGCGTAGGTACTTGGTCAGTAAAGTCTGAAGCTACAAAAATTAATCCTCGAAAAATGGATAACTTCTAAATTGCATAAGTCGTCAACTACGTGTGCTTATGTGAATGCCACATCTAGCTCGGATTCAACTTCGTGTTCTTTGTGAAATAGTCAACACGATCAGATTTATAAATGTTCAGTTTTCAAAAATTATAAACCAAAAATGATCGTTTTAAGTTTGTGAAAGCAAATCATTTATGCATTAATTGTTTAAGTAGTGGTCATCGTGTTTCTGAATGTGGGTCTAATTCTTCATGTAGGAGATGTAATTCTAAGCACAATACTTTGTTATGTTTTAGTAGTGAACCCGTTGTGAATAGCTCGCATACACCGCGCGCGCTGGTGACGCGACTACTGCGCCCACGCGCTCCGCTCACACTGATGACGTATCCCTTTGCGCGTTATCAGATAGTACTAATCGCAACAGCGCTTGTTATTATTAGAGACAATCGTGGTTTAGAACATACTGTACGCACTTTGTTAGATAGCGCTTCTCAAAGTAACTTTATTACTAGCGATTGTTGTCGACGTTTATACGAAACGCACCATATTATCATGTGTCGCAAAAATATGGGACGTAATGGGATTTGTTGCACCCATCGTATTATATGCTAAGCTTTGGTTGTGCGAGTGTGATTGGGATGAAACCCCACCAGAAGACATTGTTAAATTGTGGACCCACTTCAGGGAAGAACTCCCCTTGCTTGCTGATATAGATCCCACGTCACGTTGGCATCGTCACTGATAGTGTCGTTACTATCTTGGGTTTCGCAGATGCTAGCAAAAAGGCATATGGTGGTGTTGTTTATTTCCACGTGCAGAACAGTGGTGGTACAACACTATTAACTTAATTATAGCTAAATCGAAGGTTTCTCCTCGAAAGGTTATTTCACTCGCTCGACTCGAACTTTGCGCTATTCTCGTCCTCGCTCAACTTATAAAAAATATTTTCGTTGCTTGTCAAACTCGCATTAGTTTTAGAAATATATTTGCATTTTCGGACTCAACAGTTGCGCTTTGTTGGGCACATGCGTCTCCGCATTGGTGGAACACCTTTGTGGCCAACAGAGTTTCGAAAATACAAAATGATTTATCGCCTAAAAATTTGTTTCATGTGTCTGGTATTGAGAATCCAGCCGACTGCCTGTCACGTGGGAAATGAAATGAAATGAAATGAAATGAAATGAAATGAAATTGTTTATTCTGTAAATAGGATATGAGAATCACTTTTACACGTCATATTAAAAAATAAGCTAGATGGAGTCGACATTTCCTATCTGACTACCCCTGAGAAGAAATGGCGAAACAAACTCAAGGGTCAAAGTCTCTTTTAAAGTCCAGACATAATCTTGGTCAGATCATGTGAGGACCATGTAGATCTATGTCTGAAATGGTCTTTTGAGGAAAGAACCACACAAATTTGAGTGGACCTGTCCAGTCAGTGCAAGCATTTGTCAGTAATCGTGTAGCTCAACTCAAAACTTAAGGAGCTCAACGACTCGACGAACAATACCAAGGAAAGGACAATTGGTTTGGCCGCATAAAGAACTCAAAATGCCAGACCATAATTAAAACTAAGAGAGAAAAAAAAAAAAAAAAAAAACAACGAAATAAATAAAGATGACCCACATAGTGCTCACATTCACAATAATTAAAGTAATATAATACTTTTCAAGGTACATACATAAATATTCACTTAATTTTGCTTATAATATTCATCAATGTCAATATGTACATATAGTTGTACATAATGATGATTTTGCATAATTTAAATATCAAATTTAATGGTTTTAGCACAAAGCTTATCAGAGCGAGCAGCTCAATCCCAAGCTTTTTTGTCTTCTAAATAATCTGAAATTTTATAGTACCCCTTTTTACAAAGTTTGGTTTTAATACAGCTTTTAAATCGTTTAATGGGTAAATTTCGAATAGCAATAGGAAGTTTGTTGTAAAAGCGTATACATTGACCCATGAACGAGTTGCCTACTCTGTGGAGGCGAGTGTGTAGTACAGCAAGATTATGTTTATTCCTGGTATTTAAACTGTGGATATCGGACATTTTCTTAAAATTTGATATATTTTTGTGTACATACATAAGATTATCAAATATATATTGAGAGGCTACAGTCAGAATATCTATTTCTTTGAATTTTTCTCGAAGGGAATCTCTTGGACCTAGGTTGTAAATGGCTCGAACAGCCCTTTTTTGTAAAACAAAGACGGTATTAATGTCCGCACAGGTTCCCCAGAGAAGAATCCCATAGGACATAAGACTATGAAAATAACTAAAATAAACAATTCTGGCCGTATCTACATCGGTTATCTGTCGAATTTTTTTAACAGCATAGGCGGCCGAACTTAGCCTTCCTGACAATTTTTCTATGTGTGGGCGCCATTGTAATTTAGCGTCAATAGTTATTCCAAGAAAAACTGTCGACTCAACAGGGTCCAACTCTATTCCATTAAGTTGAACATTGGTAGTTAGCTGCCTGACATTTGGCGTTGAAAATTTAATAAGTTTAGTCTTTTTTTCGTTCAGGAGAAGATTATTTACATTAAACCAATGGACAACTTTAGAGAGTGCATCGTTAACATGTTCAAAGTTGACCAGCAGTCGTTTGATTTTAAAAATGAGGGAAGTGTCATCTGCGAACAATACAATCTTGTGATTATCCCTTATGTGATAAGGTAAGTCATTTATAAAGATTAGAAACAAGAATGGACCTAGAATTGAACCCTGCGGAACGCCCATAGTGACCGCAGATCCTGCAGATCTCTTGCCATTTATATCAACCCTCTGAATTCTATTATTAAGATAGGAAGTCAGAAGGTCGAGAGCCCTGTCCCTCATACCATAGTGGTGCAGTTTCCTGATGAGAGTATCATGATGGACGCAATCGAAGGCCTTAGACAAGTCGCAGAAAATGCCAAGAGCATCCTGCGACTCCTCCCAAGCCTCGAAAATGCTCTTCAGCAATTCCACGCCCGCGTCTGTAGTTGAACGACCCTTCGTAAAACCAAACTGTTTCAGATGAAATAAATTACATGAATTGAAATGTCCTAACATTTGTTTTAAAATTATTTTTTCAAAGATTTTGCTCAATGTAGGTAATATCGAAATAGGCCGAAAATTCGTGGGATCAGTTGTGCTGCCAGATTTGAACAGTGGAATCACTTTGCTAAGTTTCATCAGATCAGATCAGGGCTTACACCTTCCCAAATTATCGACCATCCGCTTTGGTTCACGGGGCCCGCGTGGGCTCACTTAGACGTCTCACAGTGGCCTATTGTTCCCTTTAACCCTTCTGCAGTGTCGGATGCACCAGAGGAAAGGAAACATTCGTTGCTTACTTCACTACCAAGTGAAAAATCTCCTATATTATTGTTAGGACATTATTTTTCGTCTTGGACAAAATTATTGCGCTGTGTAATTTACGTATGCAGATTCCTAAAATTGTTACCTCGTCACTATCGTATGTCAGCGTCCGATTATGACTTCGCTGAACTATTAGTACTTCGTGAACTTCAACGTTTTCATTTCCCAAGTGAGTACTAGCGTACTCACTTGGGAAATGAAAAGCTTGAGGAAGGTGATATTTGTAGTCGTCCATTTAAACACCTTAAACCGTTTCTTAAAGACGGACTTATCAGAGTCGGAGTCCGTCTGAGGAACTCTGATTTAGATTATGATTCGAAATATCCAATCCTTCTTCCTAGTAAGGATCCAGTTCTGAATTTGTTGACTGATTATCATCGCAAGTCGAACTGTCATGCAGGTCCCGACTTGCTGTTGTCGCTCTTACGTCAGAAATATTGTATACTTTCTGCACGTAACCTTATTAGGAATAGGATCCATAAGTGTATTCCGTGCTTTCGGCTTCGCCCCAAGCCAACCTTTCCTGAGATGGCAGATCATCGTTCTTGCCGTGTCTTTCAGTCAGCTAAACCGTTCGTACACACGGGCACTGATTACGCTGGCCCGTTTAAAGTTACAATGACTCGGGGCCGAGGTGTTCGTTCAACTAAGGCATACGTATGCCTATTTGTTTGTTTGACTACGCGTGCTGTACACGTTTCTATCGAGACGCGGTTCCGTTGGTAAGATTTACTCGGACAATGGAACCAACTATATCGGTGCTAAACGCAAACTTTCAGAACTGTACTCGTTTTTATGTTCGAAACATCATAGTACTGAATTTGGTCCAATGTTAGCTGCAAATCGCATAGATTGGGCTCTCAATGTCCCGGCTGCTAGCCATTTTGGTGGGAATTGGGAGGCTAATATCTAAAGCTTGAAAACTCACTTATATCGCGTGATAGGTGAAACAGTTTTATCGTTCGAAGAGTTAAGCACAGTGCTTGCTCACATTGAATCCGTAATGAATACTCGACCTCTATGTAGAACTTTGTCCAATGATCCCTCGGAACCTCTTGCTTTAACTCCAGCGCACTTTTTTAATCTCACGCCTTTAAAGTATTTACCCGCTGGAGAAATAGATGAAAATTTAAATACCCTTTCACGATAAGATTTTTTGGACAAATTAGTTCAGTCTTTTTGGAGGCGTTGGAGAACAGGTTACCTCCATACTCTACAGTCGCGTCGTAAATGGAATACGCCAGTGGATCCAATCGTTATCGGTACAGTCGTGATTCTTTTGACTGAGAATTCACCTCCACTCCATTGGCCGTTAGGTCTCGTGGAGGAAGTTTTCCCTGATTCCACGGGAATAACACGTATAGCTCGGGTCAAAACAGCTACTGGATCGTACTTGCGTCCAGTCGTGCGGCTATGCCCGTTACCTAATCAGTAGTTCGCGTATTCTTCATTTAGGTTAGGTTAGGGTATTAGTAAACTAGTTTAGTTCGATTTCATATAGCTTAGTTAGCTTTAATTCAACTTTGTATTTCATTGATAAATTTTGAAGGTGTCCCTTCAAACCCGGGAAGATGCTTGCGCGCTGATCGACTGAAATTATGTATTGTCATTTCCTTAGTTTTTTTTTGTTGGTATAACTAATTAATGGGATAAGGTTGGTTTTATTGTACTCCTCTCCCCCTTTCCCATTCCTGCACATTGCCTTTCACCCGCGTGTGAGCAAGACCGCTACACCAATCAGCGCCAACCCAAGGAATGTCGTCGAAAATCAAGATGGATTCGTTTTTCGTGCGTCTTTGCGTGCGCATCCCATTGCGCCCAAAATTCATTTAACCAAGTGAAAATTCGTGGAAATTGCTTGTATCGTCGTGAAAGTGCATCATCATCGTATCAAATAAGGTATCGTGCCACCTTCCTTTTGCCAACTACTGATTTGCTACCTAATTTCTGTCCTAACAGTGGTTGTGCATTCGTCCATACTTTTTGTCGTAAAACCAATTCCAAAATATCGATTAAGTGTTATGTGTCATTTTATAAAACAAAAAACATGTCCTTCTTCGTGATTAATTTTGACAATAAACTACATAATACGCTTGGGCCACATTCTGTGCCGCTGTGTGTAGAAGAAAAAGCCCGCGAGTGCAGTTATTCCAAACAAGGCTAACGAAAGCTCTCTGTAACGAATGTAAGCATACATAACACGTGTCTCAGTAGGAACATACAGTTGTTAAGAGTCGCTAGCCTACATATTGGTATTCAGAGAATTCCCTTCTGCCCGCTATTGCCGCACCGGCGCACAGAGTTCGAAATACTATAATTACGGGCTCATTAAGGCTAAAACAGGTATCTGTTCAATTTTAAATTAACCACGTATAAAGGCAAGCCAGGTAGTTGGTCACACCAAATTCTTATTTTGGGAAGCAATGGCCCATGAATACAACACTAATTATATCGATGTATAGGAGCGACGCACGAACTAAATCAGTCGCGTGTATTCGCAGCTATAAGACGGTCGTGTTTGTCAGTGGTTTTTGAGTACTTACCTAAGGGTCAGAATTTATAATTTGGTGTCAAAATGACGGCTGCTTCTTCAGGTATTTATTTACATATTTTTTATTTAAATTTGTGGTTTGGCTAATTCTTTTGGGATTATTAAAGTAACACTTAAATAAATGTTTTCTTTTTTTTGCCTAGTTGGTATAACTAAGTATGCCAAAAAAAAGTACGATTTGTTTCACTTTAATTTTCATGTGATGGTGTAGTACATGTATGTACCTTCCAATTGATACTAGGCTGTAATAGCGAAACTCGAAGAAAGTCACTTTAATTTATTATTTTATTCTTAGGTTCAAACCGTGCGGGTTTCAGTCGCCTACAGTTGGTCTATTTTCTTTGGGAAAATAAACTTGTTTCTCAAGCTAATACTACCAATGCTCGGCGACAGATGGTAGAGCTTATCTGTTCAGCGATACCTGGTGCATCAAAAGAAGAAGTGATGATCAAGGTTTCCATATTTTCGAACAACTTTTTGATGCGGTATAAGAAAGCTTCTCGTAAAAAAGACTACTTTCTGTCCAAATACGCAGAATGGTTATCTAAAGACATAATATGTCCTGATAAACAGCAGCACTGCCCAGATACCACAGCATCTACCGCTTCAGAACCTTCTACGTCATCAACACCTATGCCTGCTCGTCGAAAAAAAGAGTTTTCTACAACGAGCTCCTCAACGAAGAAAAGGCGTACAAAGTTATTGTTGACCACTCACTCTCCGGAAGAACTGATACAGGCTGCTCAAACGAGCTTCGTGAAGAAAGGGAAAAGAAATGTCGCTGCAGTCTTGAAAAAAGTCGTTTCATATAGCCCGAAATCGATTAGAACCATCAAGAAAATTAAAACTAAAATACCTGAAATGCGCCCATACACTCCACAAGAAGCTTTGGCTTTATTTATAAACGCAAAGCTAACTGTGGCACAGTACAAAGAAATAAAAAAGGAGCCAAACTTAGAAACTGTGATATTTATCCAGCATATGATAAGCTACTAGAAGCAAAAAAGGAATGCTATCCAGAAAATATAAAAATATCTGAGACTTCGGCAGAAGTACCGTTACAGAGCCTTTTAGACCATGCTACAAAAAGACTTGGAATTGTTCAAAATTAAGTTATAACATGCGTTGCAACAGACGACGCACAATTTAAAATAAAATATAAGTGGGGCTTCGATGGGAGCTCTGGCCATTCTACATATAAGCAAAGATTTGCAGAGAACTCCACTGATTCAGTGGACAGTGACATTCTCGTTACCGCAGTTGTACCACTACAAATGTCTGTAAAATTGGAAAACGAACAGGTGATAATATGGTCCAATCCTCGAACTTCATCAACGCGCTTTTGTCTGCCACTCCATATTCAGCATATGAAGGAGAACCAAGAAACAACTAAGAATGAAGAAGAACACGTTTTAAGACAAATTTCTGCGCTAAAACCAACTGAAATCAATGTGAGTGGAAGAAATTTAAAAGTTAATCACGTGTTAGTGCAAACAATGGTTGATGGCAAAGTCGTCAACACATTATCGGATAATAAGTCATCTCAGACATGTTATATTTGCAAGGCAACACCGAACACTATGAATGACATAGATGCTGTTTTGAAGAGGCCCTGCAATAAAGATACGTTTCAGTATGGACTATCGACTCTGCATGCACATATACGCATGTTTGAATGTATACTACATATATCGTATAGGCTGGATAAGAAAATCTGGCATGTACCAGCTCAAGACAAGGATGATGTGGAAGCCAAAAAAACTGCTATCATTGACGAGTTCCGTAAACGCACCGGATTGCTTGTAGACATGGTGAAACAAGGTAGTGGAAATACAAACGACGGAAACACCGCGAGAAGATTTTTTGGTGATCCAAAAATTGCTTCACTAGTTACAGGGGTCAGCGAAGAACTAATCTACAGATTTCATGTTATTCTTCAAGCAATCTCATGTGGCTACAAAATAAATAGTGAGCTATTCAGAGAATACGCACTTAATACGGCAAGGCTCTTTGTGGAATTGTATCCGTGGTACAAGATGCCAGCCAGTGTACACAAGTTGCTTATACACGGAGCTGATGTGATGGACACACTGTTCCTTCCTATTGGGCAGCTCAGCGAGGAAGCTTTAGAAGCTATGCATAAAGAATGTCGCTACTATCGCGAGCACAACACCAGAAAAATCGGACGCCAAGAGACCATGGAAGATCTGCTGCACGCGCTATTGATATCTTCTGATCTGGTTATATCAAGTTTAAGACCTCTCCCAAAACGGAAAACCAACAGATTAGATACGGAAGTTGTAAAATTACTAGAAAGTCCAGAAGATCCAACAAGGCCTATGGATAATGAAGAAGTTCATTCTGAAACTGAATTTATGTAACTCTAATGCAATATATGTACATGCTTTTCTTTGACTATGTTCTGTTTTATTTAAAAATACTTCCTTACGTACAACAACTACCGAACAAGCTTTTGTTAATCGAAGTCTGTTGTTTTCGAAAAAACATTTACTGTCCAATACTTTTTACCTGGAATTCTTGAGTCAATATCTCTGTTATCGTATAATTCCTTTGTTTTTAAAATAAACTAACCGCAAGAATAACGCAATGCGGGTTTTTTTAATAGTTTACCAAAGTACCGACGTAAATCCTTTTGTCTTCATACAATAATAGGTTCCGACTTTTTTACCTGACTTAATTGTGTCAGGATCGTAATGGATTTCAATATGTGGTCCGGTCTACCCCGCTGGAAGACAGGTGTTCGTTTATGCATGTACTTATGTTTTATTACAGGGTTTGTGTTAGAAAATACAAAGTGAGCCCGTAATTATAGCATTTCGAACACTGTGCGGCGGCGGCGATCGGAATCCGAACGTGAACGCGGATAAAGCATTACCTATTCAAACTGTCCACCTGGCACCTGATTCACTGACTGTAGGTGTATGTCGAAGAATGCCGATGTACTCATTCACGTGACTTACACTTGTGCTACCTCCACTGACAGACTATTTGCTCAGATAGATATATCTCACAAAAACCACACAAAAGCACCTACACCTACAATGTACAATCGAGCTGAACCTTATATTTAGAATGAAAATGTTAAGTAATGAAGAAACTGAACTCTTTGTAGCAACTAGCAGAACAACAAATAAGTTGAAGCAGTAGGTACTTACATAAGTTAAAACTTGACGAAAACTAACGCGGAAAGAAACATGGCATTGAAGTACGAACCAACCGATGACCAACACTGAGGTAAAATCGTAAACATAATAATGTATAACTAAGTGACGTACATTCCTCTCGCTGTTCAATCTTTGATCAACGTTTTTTATGCAAACCGATAGCAGGTTTGTTGTTACATCGAGTCACGCGGGGCAGGCGGGCGCGGGGCGGCGCACTAAGTGTTGGGACAAACACGCTGATGGCCGATCAAGGCCGACTAATTGATGTAAGAGGAGTGTTCGAGAGCTAGCTGACGACGCCGAGCGACGCGGAGCGGCGTCACCGCGCGGGCTCGTCCGTGAGCTCGTGACCCCGCTAATGTTAATCATAATATCGACGCCTTTGGTATTTCATTTAAAATGAGTAAGTGAAACACGCAAGCATGTTAGTAATGTTACTGACACTAGCACTGGACACATGAGTGCGATGTCAGCAGTGGGGCATCCCGTAGTAGGTACCTATATCGAATACGATACGAGTCGAGTCATCGAGTGCTGGTGGCTCAGCAATATGCATATATGGAAACAAAAATATGCTTAAGCATAACAATTACAATACCTAGTACATTTTGATACAAGTGGGCAAAGTTTGTCTCTGCACTTGAGGCCTGTTGAGCAGGATTGCAGCCGACGAAGGCGAGGGCGTGTGGACACAGAATAAATATTGTACGAGTAGGTACTAACGTGGTACGTAGTATGTAGTATGACTATATGAGCCGAGAGTGTGATGACTGATGGATGACCAATATGAATAATTACCCATAACATTAATATACCTTAAAGATTTAGCATACATAATAAAATAATAAAAATAACAATCGTTTGTTTTCAGGCGTCGAATACTAGCATGCTATGGGCCGCATGTTAGTATTAACAAACAAAACACTTAAAAACTATGTTAGTAGTAACACTTAGGCACACATGAGTACAAAAAAAAACACACAGATTCAGTTACACAGAGGAAGATTTATCAAGTCCCATGTCTGACATGTAGCTTGACAAACCTAAAGCAATATTTTGTAAAAGGTCGTTAAAGCAGTCCAATTTTTTCACATACAATAATCCTTGAATCGAAAAGTGGTGTTCACAGACCCGGAATATTGAGAACAGAGGTTTGGGTACTAGAAAAGTGGTGTTCACAGACCCGGAATATTGAAATCAGAGGTTTGAGTACTAGAAAAGTCAGAAATCGCAAAAACAAAATTCCATACATTTCGTAGGAATGAAATACAAACTTACTTTTTTATGATGAAATCAATAAATCAAAACTCATTTATTCAAACTAGGCTGAGAATCAGCACTTTTGGAACGTCAAAGTTACATAAGACAGTCCCGCAAAAACGACCGACCTTCACCACTTCCTAATGCTTTAGCTGGGAAGAAGAAGCAAACTCCCCAGCAGGACATATGTCTGTTTAGTTATATAGACTTGATTCTATACAAATTGTATGCAAAGTAATTAACATTACGAAACACAATAAATTAAATTTATCATAATAAAAAAATAAATAATTCAGATGTGACAACAACTGTTTTATTGAAACGTTCCAATTATTTTACGAATTATGTTTCCCCAGCAAAATAATTACCATTAAGACTAGGTACTAAAAATCTACTTGGGTATCACGTGGGATAAAGTTGTGTGTGTAGTTGTGTAATAACAAACACAAGCTTCTATGGCAATATAAATAATATGGTTAAAACCAAGTCAAGCTAATAGAGATAAATTCAAAAGATATTCAAAATTACTCAAAAGAATTATGAATCTAACTCAGAAAGCATAAAACAATTACAATATTAAAACCTCTAACAACAAGTCCAAGACCACGTGGCAAATAATTAATAAGAGTAAATACAATGCCCCGAAAACCTCAATTTCTTGCATCAAATTTGGAAGTAAAAACATCACACACCCAAAGGACATTGCCAATACATTTAAGAATTATTTTATAGATAAAATACAACCAACAATTAACGCGGGAACAAACTCAACGTCCTTTAATTCTTGGCAGAGCACAGTCTATGTTTATGGCTCCATCTACGCCCTATGACATACTAAATATTATAATGAAGCTAAAAAACACAAACAGCGTTGACTATGATTAACATCATAGCCAACAACGCAGTTTGACAGAGCACCGCCGTGTCCTCGTGGAGGCGATCGGCGGCAGAGATCTCTCGCGTCCGGCCCTGGTTCAGGCCATGGTACGGAGCGAGAGGGCATGGGCAGCCGTCACCTCCTTCTGCGAAGCAGTAATGCTCGCGAAGGAGGAGGCGGGACGGTTGAGGGAAAGGCAAGTTTCGCGCCCTCTCGCCCCTAGCCGCCGCAGGAGACGCCCTGGGCGTCGGGAATCCCGGGCGGATTTCCGGCCACCGTAGGCGCGGGCTTGCGGACGGTGTGCAATGGATAGCTCGCCGTCCGGTAAGGACCAGGCCCGGGTCGACGGCGCGTCGTATTCCACGCGCGCCTCAAAGAGATGTCGTCAGCACAAATGTTGGGGTCCACTAGGGCCTATGCCTGCCGGGGTCACGAGAAGGTACTAAACGGTCACCGAGGCCCCTGGCAACACAGGCAACGGAAGGAATACGGGTGGGTTTTAGTCAGTAAGAGTCTGACACACCCTCCCGCTCCGCCCAGAGCAGGAAAAGTTATTGGATGATTTCCCACCCAGAAAAAAAAAAGGCAGTGACATCTAAGGGAGCATGACGAACTTGCTGCCGGTTGCTCAGGCAAGAATAGTATAATCAATTGTCGAGGACGCCAGCTAACCACTTATTGCAATACAACTTATAAAAAAAACACATTGTAATGAGTAGATTATGTCAAAAATAAATTAAAATTTAATTTAATTACAATACATTAGACTTATACAGTCAAATAAAAGTGCCCCTGCCCCCTGGCACCACTCCCATGAAAAGGCAACGCACCCTTCTTGAGAAAAACAAATTATTGTAACCTAACCTCAAAACACTTAAAGTCGCTGAAAAAAAAAAGTTCGCTCGCTCCGCTCACTCACTAGACCCCGCCATCCCCTTCGAACCTAACCTGTCCGAGTCGGTGTGCCCCAAGTCCCGAGCTCGCTTCTTACCCTTCCTATTGGCATCGCCATAACCGGGTAAAAATACCATTGACCACAACTGTATTAAATTACCAAGTACCTAAAGATTTTGTTGTGTCTTGATGTCGTTAAATAAAATCGCTAAAGCTGTACAAGGTTGGGGTGGTCTGGGCCTACGTACGCTCCGGATTCCTGGCGAGCGAACCCGTCCAAGCTAATCTGGTGAGATCTTTTCATATCTGTTAGGGATCTGCTGAACAGTTCCGCTTTAACTGTAATATGTGTGTGTCAATTCCCTTAATCATCTTTTTAATCCTTGAATCCTCAACATTGACTCTGGGGTGCTGTTGGATGATAATACAACTGTTCTAACCTTCGATCAATTACTGATCGAAGGTTCTAACTAACAGAGTTCTTGTATTTTATAATCATAACATTAAGCTTAAGTACCAGAAACTACTGTAAGCAAATTGACTTTCTCCGTAGCCTACAAAAGTCACCAGTTAAGCAAATTACTGATTCTTTTGAAAGGTCGTAAATCAAGATTTATTAGACCCATATGCGCCGGGCGTCAAAGGCCCTGTTTAATACCAGTAACAGCCAAAAAAAGTCTTCAAAACAAGATATATCTCTTCACAAAAACAAAACTCTTACAAATGCTATCCAGTGCACCCGTGGTGCTCCCTTATTTCATTGTGTGTTCCAAATCCGCACGTGCACCGCTCATTCACGCCAAATTTACTACCCAAACAAAAGTTTTTAAAATGACAACAATTGTTCTCATGGAGCGGGACGGTAACTGCTTATTCAGAGCAATAAGTCAACAAATTAATTACATAATGGGGCTAATTTTCGATCACTTGTCTATACGACGAGACCTTGCTACATAATTATGTTGGTGGCGACAGAATTCACTTAGCACTTCTGAATAATATTCAAGACTTTCTTCCTAACAGCAATCTTTCCCAGGAACAAAGGATAGCAAAATACATAACGGCACAGTTTAACGCAACTTTCTCAAAGGCGGATTCATGTAGCATGCCTACAAGAAACAGGGATGAACTTAGGAACATTCAACTCCACGCATTACGATTGGCATGTATCGGGAACCACAGGCAAAGCACACTGAGGACTTGCAATAGGAAATTAGGAAAGACGCCCAAACAGAAACGAAAAAACAGGACAAAAGATTCCCACGCGATGTCGATTACTCATAAAGCTTGTATGGGAAGTCACAAGCATGCTTCTCTTTATCAACGCTCACTCTTTTACTAGTAAAAGTAAACTTAAAAAATATATCAAAATTAACAAATACACATAAACATTAAAACTAAGAAAATGGTCAAAAAACAAAAGTTCTTCATTGAAAATGTAAAACTAAATAGAGAAAGGTTAAATCTACTGAAACAATTAGATATGTATTCATTAAACTTAGAAAAAAGTACTAGGAAATACCAAATTGACACCGAAGACTTGCAGTATGAACTTGACCAACTACAGGAGAAACTTACTTCTATGACCATCAAAAAAAGCCTCTGAAAACCAAATGAGGGAATATGTATTGGCAATGAATGAGCTGGTAAGCTCTCAAACAAACAAATGTGAACATTGTCAACCACCATCTATTGACCCCACACAATACCATTCATTGACAATATGTGATACCACCATACCGCAGTCTTGTGCTAGTTTGCCATTATCAATTACTAACTGTTTCCCTAAACAGATCGTAAATAAAGAAATAGTATTATTTTGTGATGAAATTGGAAAGGATCTAGGCCACTTGTTGACAGATAAATATCCGGGACACTCAATAATGAATTACTGCATGCCTGGTTGTTCTTTATTTGACATAATGAAAAAGTTATAAAATGCAATTTGAACCGGGATAATAAACTATTAATATTTGTTGGTAATAGGGGTAATGTGAACAAAGGAGAATTACTCCAATATTATAGATCATTGTGCAACCTTAGTTAAGAAAAATTGTGATGGTCACATTGCCTTACAGCCAAAGTTTGCCACAGGAAGAAAACATCTTTAGGTCTGAAATGAATATGACTTTGCATAATTTGACTTACAATAATAATTTATTTCAATTAATTGACACTAACAATTATGTTGGTAATCATTTATATTTGACGAAAGATAGATTTTTTTATGGATAGGTACTATCTTTTAAAGTACTGTAAAAGACAGATACAGCTGTGTCGCTATCTTACTATTTTTCTATTATAGCCAAGAACAAATTGCTTCTATTGAGCAATGCAATGATGACATGTTAAATAATTCAGCCAATAATTTGGTATCAAACATTGACATTGATAATAATTTAAATTAGAAATTAAGACAACAGAGGAAATCTCTAGCAATAACAATAAACATAACTGGAAAAATAAATCAAATAAAAGTTCAAAATCTATCAATAGTATCAACCTGGTGCATCAAAATATTCAAGGATTTATAAACAAAGATTTAGAGGTAGAGTTATTTATGAATGTTAACAGTATTGTTAATCTTTGTATAACAGAACATTGGCTTAGAAGCCACCAGTTCTTGTTCAATTTTAATAATCACCGGGTTGGTAGTTCGTTCAGCAGAGTAAATGCTATACACGGTGGCTCATTAATTTTAGTAAGTAACCAGCTTAAATTTAAAGACCGTAAGGATATTGTGAGCCTATCTGTTGAGCGGACAGTTGAAATAGCCTGTATAGAATTGGAGCAGTTTATTGTATTAAGTGTCTACAGACGGGGGTCTGGTCTGGTTCAGGATTGTATGACTGCTTTGAAAAGGTAATGGATGAAGTGTGCCACAAGATTTGTAACTCAAACAAGTCTATTATCACTTGTGGTGATTTTAATGTTAATTTATTAGAAAATTCAGGTTCTTGTAGTAAAATAATAAGTCTGTTTCAGTCCTACAATCTTGTATATCTATTTCTCGAGCCCACAAGAATAACCCCTACAAGTGCCACATGCCTAGATTATATTTATACAGATATTATACCAAGCCACAAAGAAATTATAAATTTACTAGACTCAGATGATTGTGGGCAAAAGATTACTATTCAAAACTAAAACAACAAAGTGGCTAAAAAAGATATCATTGTTAACCCCAAAACTGAAAGTCGCTTGGAAGCTTTTAAAGTTAAACTCATTAATAAATTACCAGTTTTATCTATTCCTGCTGATCTTAATAATCTATATGATGATTTCTTTAATATATACTGTAAACAATTTCATTCCATTTTTACTCCCAAGACTATCTCGATTAATAATAACGCAGCTATCAGTGATTGGGCTACCATTGGTATTCATAAAAGTAGAACACGGCTTTATGAGCTGTACAATGAAAGGACATACATAAACACTGCTAAATTTAATTTATATGTAAGAAACTATTCAAAATTATTTAAAAAAGTTTGTTGTATGGCCATGTCGCGTCATTTGAGTTCGAAGATTAAAAATAGTAGTAATGTAATCAAAACGACTTGGAATATTATTAATAGTGAAACGGGAAGGTCTAGTAACCGAAATGATGACTATAGCCTGTCAATTAACGACAACATAATAAAATCAGACTCGCAAGTCGCCGCGGCCTTTGATTTTATTTTCAGATATTCCCGTTTCAACTACTAAATCCCTAAACTCATCACCTTCTGTTGCTAAGTCTTTGCTCAAGGAAAATGTTAATGTTTGCGAATCGGAATTTCATTTTGAACATTTTTCCTAGATATTTCCTTGTAGAGATATAATTAAAACCTTTCACACTTTAAATGAAAAAAAGACTGCAGATCTGTGGGGTAATTCTGTAGAAGTTGCTAAGTCAATTAATGACATTGTAGCACCTACTTTATCTCTTATCTTTAATAATTGCATTGACTGTGGGGAGTTTCCTGACCTTATGAAAAATAGTAAAATAATACCTTTGTTTAAATCAGGTAGTAAGTACATCAGTCCCCACCAATTATATACCTATTTCAGTACTACCTACATTTAGTAAAATTTTTGAAAAAATAATTTTAGACCAATGACAAAGATTTTTTAATAAACATAAATTATTGCACAATAAACAGTTCGGTTTTACAAGGGGTCGTTCGACTACTGATGCTGGTGTTGAACGTTTAGAATATATTTGTAATGCATGGGAAGATTAACGCGATGCCTTGGGCATCTTTTGTGATTTGTCCAAGGCATTCGATTGCGTTCTCATGAAACGTTAATCAGGAAACTCCGCCACTACGGGATACGGAACACCGCTCTGGATCTTCATACTTGAGTAATAGGATTCAGAGCGTTGACGTTAATGGGAAAAGATCTCCCGGATCTATAGTAACAATGGGAGTCCCACAGGGCTCAATTCTTGGTCCTTTCTTGTTTCTTATTTATATTAATGATTTGCCGTACCTCATAAAGGATAATCATGATATAGTGTTGTTTGCGGATGACACTTCACTTTTGTTTAAACTTAAACGTCAGCAGCTGGTTACTGACGATGTAAATAGTGCGATCTCAGAAGTAGTTCACTGGTTCAATGTTAATAATTTACTGTTTAATGAAAAAAAAAACCAAATGCATTAAGTTTACGCTTCCTCGCGTTAGGCAAGTGAAAAGTGTTGATAAAGGGCGAAGAATTGAATTCTGAAGATAGCACAGTATTCTTGGGCTTAACTTTGGATGCTAAGCTTCAGTGGGGTCCACATATAGGTAAATTGTCGAAAAAGCTAAGCTCCGCAGCATACGCTGTTAGAAAAATTCGTAATTTAACTGATATGGAGACAGCCCGTTTAGTGTACTTAGCTATTTTCATAGTGTAATGTCGTACGGAATTCTGTTGTGGGGAAATGCCGCGGACATTCAAACTATCTTTGCTTTGCAGAAAAGAGCTGTTTGATCAATTTATAAATTAAGTCCGAGACACTCTCTCAGAGAGAAATTTAAGGAGATTAATGTAATGACTGTGCCCTCTCAGTATATTTTTGAAAATCTTTTATATGCCCATGAAAATAAAAAATTGTTTAAAAAAATACAGTGATATCCATAATATAAATACTAGGAACAAACACAAATTTGTTGTACCTACAACAAGGCTTAAGAAAATAGGTGGCTCATTCAGATGTCAATGTATACGTTTTTATAATAAACTTCCAAGCCACGTACAAGATCTAAGCCTTAATTAATTCAAATCATTTATTAAAAGTAAGTTGTGCCAGAAAGCCTTTTATATCGTTAAAGATTATATTGAGGACAAAAAGGCTTGGGATTGAGCTGTTCCAATTATTGCATACTGAAATTTTATTTTATTTATATACACTTTGATATTTAATGATTATTCAAAACACAATGACATATTTACTTTGTGGAGCTTAATATATTGTGTGGAATTTAATATTTACTTGTAAAGTATTTTATTGTTTTCAATTATTGTGAATGTGAAGACTATGTAGGTCATTGTTTTTTTTTTTCTCATTTAGTTTTAAATCTTGGTCTGGCAGTTTGAGTCATTTAAGCGGCCTACCCAAATGTCCTTTCTTTGGTATTGTTCGTCGAATCGTTGAGCTCCTTAAGTTCTGAGTTGAGCTGCACGATTACTGACAAATGCGTGCACTGACCGGATAGGTCCACTCATTCTGTGTGGTTCTTTCCTCAAAAGACCATTTCAGACACCAATCTACATGGTCTTCACGTGATCTGACCAAGATTATGTCTGGACTTTAAAAGAGACTGTGACCTCTGAGTTTGTTTCGGCCTTTCTTCTCAGAGTAGTTAGATAGGAAACGCCGAGCTTATCTAGTTTTTTTTTTCTTCTAAATATGATTGACGTGTAAAAGTGTTTGTACAAACTACTTACAGAAAATAAAATCATTTCATTAAATTTCATCATCATTTCATTTCATTTCATTTCACACCAACAGCTGTACTTCTAAAGCAGCCACATCTTTCACAGGTGTATTAAACTTGATCAGACAAAAACCTAGGACATGCACGCTAGTAATCCTAGGCGACTTTAACGCCCTTATTGGACGACATGATACAACGTTTCCAACGCAAAGGGCTAATTGACCAACATCTCCATCATGCCTATTCCAACTACAACGGGGAAATGTTAATGTATATAGCCAGCAGGGAAAAATTTCAAATAGAAACGACACAAGCGAGGTCATCATGCAGGACAACATGGTCAAAGGGTACTCAGAAATCCCAATTGGACCACATTATTACGTCACATGCAACAGAAAAACTCTTCCACTTCATTAAAGGTGAATGGGCTAATAGGGGCACCTCCGACCATAAAATAATCTGAGGGCAGCTAAGAACAAGTCGAATCGTAAAACGAAGGCACCAAACAAAAGCAACCGCAAGTCACAAAAGCAACAACCACCGAAGCCAAGGATTTCAACCACAAACAATGCCATTATGCTGCTCTCAATAGCAAATACACCAAAACAAAATACCAAGATTGCATAACCAAAAAACTAGGAAATATAGGAATCAATTCAACGAATGAAAACATCGAAATACCACTCCATGGTATTTCGATACCATAACTGAGGTATTAAAAGCGGCTGCCCAGGAAAACCTGATTTTTAAACCGATTCACTCTAGGGATCATCGGATAGCCAATCTTCAAAAGGTTAAATTCTTACAAAGTAGGCAACCGGATAACCCAAATAGACATAATCGAGTAAAAGAATGTCCGGCAATACTTCAAAAGACCAAATACCAAGAAGAACAAACAGCATGCAGTGCCTTCTTTACTGGACTGGTAAAGAAACACCCTTCAAAACGCATGCAAGTACTTTACTTATTTTACAGGAGCAACAAACTACAAACTTTTGTTTATAGTTTGTTGCTCCTGTAAAATAGAGAGTAGAGTTATCATGAGAGACTTGATTAACCACGCTAGGAATAAACCAAGGAAACGAAAATGCATGAAATCTTGGATGGAAAACCAAACGTACTAAGAACCACAGGATGTGCTATTTTGCACATATGCACAGGCGCCGCGAATCACATCTGTTACATGCAGCAATGCAGTATAAGGCCAAATCCAAGAAAGTCGGCTGACCTATTTACACCTGCAGGCTTAGCACGAGCCCTGTTTTGTCTACGGAAGAATAGACAAAAATGACGTTCCGTGTAGAAAGTACGACGGCAGCAAAATCGAAAGAGTCAACTGCACTTTTTACGAAATTCACTCTTTTACATAATTCGACTCAGAATTCTTAGTTTTGTCATAAGATTTTTTTTCTGTTTGATTCTCAATTTTTACTGATATTAAGTCACGTATATAAAGACAACTAGATTTTTTTTCTCAAAGTGTCGAACACCTTATTTTGGAACAAAAAATTATAATAGTAATATTGGCCTTCACCATTGCCTTGGTAATGCCCTATTAACAAAATGATGTAAAATAGGAGAAGATAGCCTTGTTCTTCTATTAATTACCATAGTTTTGCGTTTAAAACGCTCTCCTGTGAAATCATGATTTTGTAGATAACCATATATACCTTGTGGCCGTCGACTAGAAAAGTGCAAATTGTCTTCACTGCCTTAGACAACTGTCAGTTGTCAGTGTGATTTTGACAGTTGGGTATAGAAACTTTCTTCTGAAATAGTCTACATAAAAAAGGACCTAGACAAGCATCGTTAGAAACGAAAGACAAAGTGACAGATTGCAGAAGGATTTCTACAGTGCGATGTCAAAAATGGAGAAACGAAATGTCACTTTGTATAGAAAGAGCCATGTCTATTCTTCGAAGAAATAGAGAGTGTCATGCTAAGCCTGCTGGAATGACATGAATTACTTCGACATGGAAATCAACTTTTGGATGGACACGGCCGAAGATCGAGATAAGATCACGAAGACTGCTAGCGAAATTTACAAGAAATCAGAAACGGATAGTAGCGAGACCTCAGATGAAGACATTGGAAACAGCAACGTGCAACACAGCATAGCAGTGACACACACAGAAAAGAGTCGAGAAAGCACCTGGACCTGAGCCAACCTGGTGGCGACCTTTTTAAAAGATCCCATAGATAAATTACCCGTCTTTCCACTATTCTATTGCTTGCTCAGGGAGGGCACGTCTTCCTGACCATTACCGCGCCCCCCGGTCTACTCTTTAATATGCAGTGGTCTCAGTAGTCCCATGAAACATGAGGATCCAGGGACTAGTGCGAATCCTTGGGTTCATTCGAGCAATCGAGTCTGGTTTAACCACGCTGGGGTCAGTGCATTTCTTTCATTCATTCATGACCTTACTTGCACGTAATGTGGGGATGATATTTATTTTTCTCGTCTATCCCATGGTGTGGATCGTTAGATAGGCCGTTCAAAAATATTGCGGGTCTGTGAACACCACTTTTCTATTCAAGGATCCGGTTGTGTAATATTAAGCTTTAAAGTGCTAATTTTTGTCAGAGTCAAGTGTCCGTAGTTCTTATAGGTTTTCCTGTAATCTTTATGTAAAGAACTATTTGCTATATCTTTTTCAAAATTCTAGGCTCATATCTCGTAGTATCGGAGGTAAGATAATTCTTAACTAACTTCAAATCTTTTTATTTTAAAATTATTAAAAAATACATTTGAAACCCAACAAGCCCTTTCATGTACAGTTTGCAAAACTTGTTTTTATTCGAATTTGCCCCCAAAAAGGACCCTCATATTCAAAGTTCATTTATTTACGTTACACGTCCGTATTTGGGTCACACAAATTCGTATGTGTACCAAATTTCAACTTATCGGTAGTAGGTTCGGAGCAAATCGGCTGTGACAGACGGACAGACTGAACCGTGTGACATATCACATATAACCTAATATGGCTTGTGTGAGGGGTCTCAATATTTTTTATTATTTTAAAATAAATAGTATTCAAGTTGATTAAGAAAATAGGTGAAAATTAACCAGTTATATTACCCTTATCTCCGAAACTAATGAGGCCAAAATATTAAAAAAAATACAGAACATAGTTATTTACTCACAGATTACAGGAAAACCTATAAGAAATAAATGGTGTTCAAATAACACACTGAATCTCTCAATATTGTGCGTACAAACTTAAATTTACAATTGGAATGTATGGGAGAACATGTTTTTCAACTACTATGTTATGTTTGTACTTTGGATAAAAACATGGTTGTCCGTTTTTTTAAGTTAAAAACGTTACTGATGTATAATATAATAAGCTATGCTTTATAACGTTTTTTATTTCAAAACTCTGACTTCGTGGTCGGTGTGGTCACTAGTGGACAGTGGTCGGTGTGGTCACTAGTGGACAGTGGTCAGTGTGGTCACTAGTGGACAGTGGTCGGTGTGGTCACTAGTGGACAGCGGTCGGTGTGGTCACTAGTGGACAGCGGTCGGTGTGGTCACTAGAGGACAGTGGTCGGTGTGGTCACTAGTGGACAGTGGTCGCTGTGGTCACTAGTGGACAGTGGTCGGTGTGGTCACTAGAGGACAGTGGTCGGTGTGGTCACTAGTGGACAGCGGTCGGTGTGGTCACTAGTGGACAGCGGTCGGTGTGGTCACTAGAGGACAGTGGTCGGTGTGGTCACTAGTGGACAGTGGTCGGTGTGGTCACTAGTGGACAGTGGTCGGTATGGTCAGTGCGGACGCGTAGACTCTACAATACGGTCTCATACTATGGGGTAACTCAACAGACGCAGCTAAAGCCTTTAGGGTACAAAAAAATGCATTTGAGGCATTTGTGGCATTCTTTTTTTTATTTTGGGTGGGGAAATCATCAAATAACTTCTCCCGGTCTGTGCGGAGCGGGAGGGTGTGTCAGACTCTTACTGACTAAAACCCACCCGTATTCCTTCAGTTGCCGCGCGCGCGCGCGCGTGGAATACAATGCGTCGTCGACCCGGGCGGAGTCCTTACCGGATGGTGAGCTACCCATTGCTCACCGTCCGCAAGCCCGCGCCTACGGTGGCCGGAAATCCGCCCGGGACTCCCGACGCCCAGGGCGTCTCCTGCGGCGGCTAGGGGCAAGAGGGCGCGAAATTTGCCTTTCCCTCAACCGTCCCGCATCCTCCTTCGCGAGCATTACTGCTTTGCAGAAGGAGGTGACGGCTGCCCATGACCTCTCGCTCCGTACCATGGCCTGAACCGTAGCCGGACGCAAGAGATCTCTACCGCCGATCGCCTCCACGAGGACACGGCGGTGCTCTGCCCAAGCCGGGCAGACCTCCACCGTGGGCGATCCACACAGTGGTGACACCCGGGCGTTTCCTCCCGCCTTATCCGGCACAGGAACCTCCCGAAACTGCCGTGTCCGGTGAGGAGCTGCGTCAGGCGGAAGGTGAGGACGCCGTGGCGCCTCTCTAGCCACTCCTCAAAGAGGGAACTTATCGCCGCAATCGTGGCGTGCCCAGCACTGGGTTGCGACAACCGTACTCTCCATGTCGCCATGAGATCGCGACGGAGCTCCGTCCGCTGTGCCTCGATTTCTCGCGGCAGCGGACTTACGCCCCGGCGTTTTGCCTCCTCGCGCCACTCCCATACGTGCGCGAAGACTTTTGCCTTCAGATCCCATGGCGGCAATCCGGCAAGATTTGTGGCATTCTACCATGGGAATCTTTTTTTTTTATTAATATGTTTATTCGTTTATAGAGGGTTTGATCAGTATGACCACGTCACCCTCATAGGGGCATTCTTTGTCTATCTACGCTTAATACCTAGATATACAATTTTGTATAATTTTTTGGCTATCCTCGACAGGGGAGCAGCCAAGATACTATTATACATGCCAACATTAATAGAATTAAAACCGTTCTCTATGAAATAGTAGGTCCTCTCAACCTCGTTCCGGACACATTCCACTAAAATATGAGTGGTATCTTCTACCTTATTACACTCCGAACAATTGGGCGAATCACTCTTTCTCATTAAAAAGGTGAAGCTGTTCAACGGAATATGTCCCGAACGTAGTCTGAAAGATGGGAATCTTGTAAACCATTGTTTTTAAAATTAAAACTCCTTGCATTACCAAGTATGTATATTTTAGAACGTGCTAAATTTGTCCGACAGCAATGTGACCTGTTTAAAAAAAAGAAAAAAAACTCAAGACCCTCGAAAAATAAGAGATCCAGATAGAATAGTTCTGCCTAGGGCACCAAAGACTTTTATACAGATATAAAAACAACTGTTATCATACTTAATAATATGTGTGGACTTATCTATAACAAAATATCAAAGAATTTAAAAAAGTTACTTAATAATTTATTTTTTATAAAGTTAAAATTATGGCTGCTGCAAAAATGATTTTATTCTATGAATGAATTTATAAATAATGATAATAATCTGTTTTAAATTAATGTGACGTTAATTAATGTTGAATGTATTGTAAAATTTATAAATAATATAAATCAACATTTAAAGCATACCATTAGGCATAAATATTAATCTCTAACATGAAATACATTGTAATGTGTTGCAAGTCAAATGTCTGACTAAGTATTAGGACCGTAATTACTGACTCACTGAACCTGCACCAATACCTATTGCAAATAAATGATTATGACGTGGCTCAGTGGTCAACAATGTACATACTCACTTGTTTGTGTGGCGCACAATGGGAAGGTATATTGCATTGCCCACCGCGATCTCGCCAAGAATAACTACTGCATATTCAACACGAGATCAAAATAATCTATTTTTCGCGCATTTCGCGGTTCTGCGATTTAATTTTATGTTTGGATCACGTTCGTGAGCAATGGAAACATTAGTTCTCGTTATACATAGGTAGATTTTACCGACATTGTGTGCCAAGCCGAGACGGGGTTAGCGCGGATCGCGGAAAGTGTCCACAAGCAGGCGCGACGACCAGTAGGACGGCCAGTTCCTGTCCTCAGACAGTCAAATGACGCTCACACATAGGCACTGGGCGGGTAGGATTTCACGTATGACGTAGGTAGGTAACTGAAGCTTACTAGGCGTCGAACATATCATTGAACTCGTTAGTGGTAGCTGGGTGTCTACGTAGGTCGTTTATGTGACGCGAGCGCGACTATAGCTGCTCCCGAAGACCGCCTCAGCTGAAGGGTCTAAGTAGTGGCATGGGAAGTCTCTAAAGCAAACAGTACTTTGTTTGCTATAGCATGACTAATGTATTATCTTATCAGGCACGATTAGCGACAGCTACAGTCTCTTGCGCTCGATGCGTTCGCTTCAGAATGTTTTACTAGGAATATACGTAGTTAGTTAATAAAATAGTGGTTTTCCTTGACCACTAATATAGGTAAGAACATGGACGACGGATGTCAAACGGGATTTTATGAATTTTACAAATCACCTACGGGAAATTATTAAATTATATAACGAACGTGTATGACAATGTGATTTGAAGAAGTTTTTGGAATTACCATTTTTACACTAAGTCATAGGAAACATAAAGAGGTTGAAGGTGCTCTAAGTTCTTTGCAAAACCGATTCCAACATCACTAATGTGGAGTTCATAAATGTTTAGTAACATTTATGAACAAAAACACAGATGAACTCAACACCAAACTGACCGCCGTAAGTACTTATTGCTTCTAGACTGGCAGAAGTGTTAAGTACCTACTGCAGGAAGCAGGAAGACGAACAAATCACGCCGGCAGTAGGGCTCTCGGGGTAGCCGACAGGCGACGCTTAATGATCACAAACATGAAATGCGTTGCAAAAGACACTTATTGGGATGTAGTATCGTGAGGTAGCATGGTATGAGCAAGAGGCCGATGCAGATAACACAGGTGCCCCACATTCACATGAGTGAGGAGTGCTGGGTGCTCCAGTGGAGAACCCGGAGAGCGCATGTTCACTTTAGCACAATTCCAATTAGTACTCAGATAAGTATCACGCAGACGATGCGCAGCCAGCCCGCCTCGTGCTTGTACTCTATTCGTGTTTCTACTTTAATACAAAATGCATTATTATCTCGAGGATCTCAAGTACAGTACGAGGCGGGTGATGGCTGATCTTTGCGTTGTGCTCCTTAACGGGTGCTGCTTGTGGTGACTGGTCGTATTGCTGACCATGGTTGTGTCATTAATAATTAACTGTTTATTTAACTTTGATGGTCCTAGTTCATCATTTTTGTCGAGTTACAGCTATTGCTATATGTAAGCGGGCACGCCCTTTATGCCTGGAAGCTTGAGCAGCTGACATAATAGGGTTAATAATTTAATTTTGTGTTGCGCGTAGTGTGAATTATTTTGCATACTATACAATAGTATAGAATCCATTTTTTTTTCTAACTGAATAGACAGCTGTGCTGCTGGGGAGTTTGTTGCGCCACTTCTTTTTCCCAGCTAAAGCACTGTGATGTGGTAAAGGGTAGACGTTTTGGGGGACTGTCTCATGTAATTTTGACGTTCAAATAGTGCTTATTCTCAGCCTAGTTTTAATAAAGACTTTTGATTTTGATTTCATGCTCGAGTAAATATAATAAAATAATGAGAAGAATAATGATAATAAAGAATAAGAGAATAATGTTACCCTCAAACACGAAAGTTAAGTAATGAGCTAATATTTCACTTGACGTTGTCATCGAAGTCTTGATATTATGTAGTTGGATGATGTCATTGTTGCTTTCCTTTGTCTTACAGAATGTGCTCTTGATGGTCCTCGCTCGCGCGCGGTGCACAATTACTTAGTGACAAATTATACCTTTTAATATTCTTCTTGTAGTGCAGCTCCAATAGCAACACTAGCATTCTTCACACGGCGTGTCTCGCTTGCCTTCAAGCGTTCATTCATCATCGCAAGTTAAAGCAAGTGGCGTAACATAATATAGTAATTATGTCGAACCATGGCACCTAAATATAGGCACTGGGTGAAACCTTTCTCCTTATTCCAAATCGTAAAGACACGATGGGGAACTCTATCATTGATGATTAGATTACAGTCCCGCCCGTGACCCAAGTGATCAAAATCAAAAATCAAAATCTAAAGTCATTAATTCAAACTATGCTGATAATCAGCACTTTTCGAACGTCAAAATTACATAAGACAGTCCCCCAAACGCCCCCCCTTCGCATGATACAACCTCCTTTCTGCCCTTTCCCCATGCAACTCGGTTCAGCGGAAAATATTTTCTCTTCCTTTCTTCCCATCAGCCGCCACACAATCCAGTCTATCTATGGTCCACTCCCACACCTGTCATCTGCTGCAAGGCATGCGGCAGTAACACCACATGTGAAACGATTGCGATCTGTATCCGTACTAGACCACACGCCGGAGGTAACACAAGAGTGCACGGCATTACTATGTCAATGTCTACTAACTGCTCCCACATTGCGATGTTTATTTAATTTACTTTTTTATACATAAGTACTTCTTTGACATAATATTTTCATTATTTGACATTATACTCGTATACCTACAATTTTGATTTCAAACTATTTATTAATGGCTTTTGTGGACAAGATATTAATTCAGACTTGTTACAGTTGTAATAGCAAACATGTCATTTGGTTTAAATAGGCTTTTTATTTTTATTTTATTATTAATATTTTACATAGATTCTTTTATATTTTGTGAATGTAAGAACGTTGTAGGCTTATTAGACTAGATTTGATGACCATTTATTTTTGTGAAGTACCTGGTACTTCTTGACAGGCCTACTCTGTCCTCCCATAACTATAAACACAGTAATTTTAAAACATTGTAAAAGCCAATTATTTTTAAAAGAGTAACAGTGGAGTTTCTTGCCGGCTCTTCTTCACAGGAAACAACCAATTGGAACCGTGCACCTAGCTTCTGACGTTTTATAAGTTTTTGAGTGTCGGTGATCGGATCTTTATCCAAACTTCTTCGTTAATATTTAAAGTACTTACTTATCCTTATTTTTTTATAAATGACGCTTGTTCTACAGAACAAGCGTCATTTATTAAAATATTATTATTATTATATATATATTTTATTTTCATCTCCATTAAAGGCTTTTACAGACTGGGGCGATCTGGTGCGAGGCAGCAATATGCCTGTCGCGCCCGCGATATCGCCTCAGTATGCAGGAGCCTTAATAGCCTGCAAAGTATCATGAAGTCATGATTGTTACCCGCCAACTTTAGTACTCGTACCTACTAGGCTTAGGATCAATTACTAAATTGTACAATATGTCAAGGACCGTTCGAAGATCACTGTCACTTGGGGTCAAGAACTCAAGAGAACTGTATCATCGGCGTGTTTCATTGTTTAGGACTGCGAGGAGAGAGTCAAGGTAAAGGTGGACGGACACCGTTCACCTTTACTTTGATTTCAAGTCTCTCCGAAGCTTCCGCTGTGGATAATAACGACGTGACAAACTAAAAAATACGACGAACAAAACAGATTTCAAAAGTGAAACCAATTTCTAAGTTAATGAAGATTCAACTATTATTTTATTAGAGTGAAGTGACGTAAGTGTTAAATATTAAAAGTAAAATAGTTGATAATTGTCTAGCCACAATTAACTCACAGCAGAGGGCTGTTATATACCGGGTTTGCAGGTAGCCGATATTAGCTCTGGTGTCAGTAGAGCATATTTTTTGTAAGCTCGCCTCACTGCGCTGTCAGTCAGAGCGTTGCCTGCGGGCATCGCGCGGCGAGGGGCGTATTGTTTACAAGCTGCATTCTTCACGTTACCGGACACCAGACTGGCATAACCGGTCTAATCATCGCAATATAACTTATTTGAAAACCTAAGAATATTATGCTCAGCAGGGCTATTGGCTATCTTTTTCATTGCCAGTGACTAACTAGCTTCAGTTGTACACCGAACTTTGATGACAACTGAGAATTTCATAACATTGGTATTACGTATCACAGTAAGTGGACATCACGTTACGGTGACCAACAGACCGGGAACGGTACTCATCGTCCCAACACTTGACGCCTCTATTTTTTATCGACTATTATGCGGCTAAGTTGAGTAGCGCCTTTTGAGCGCTAGAATACTTTATTTCAGGGAACATTTTGTATTAAGCGGTTTATTTAAACTTGAAACATGAAACTGGCGGTAAATTCAATCTTTTTCAGTTTTAACTCGACAGTCTAGCGAAATTAAATAGTGTGTTTTTACTTGTGCTAATAAAGTGTAACTTAGTGAAAATAAATCTTCAAAGGAAAGGTAGGTAAATAAAACCACGAAATAGGTAATCAAAACCACGGTATATAATGTACAAGTTGTTAAAGTATTAGAAGATCATTTTGGATGCTGTTTATAGCTATGTACATCGTTAGGACCCTAGTATGATGTATGTACCTACATAACTATGTACATAATTCGGGAATATGTTGTAGTTACATAATTACTCGCGTATACCTACTCTAAATATTATTATTACTTCTTATTTTGATTATATTTTTAGGGTTCCGTAGTAAACAGGGAACCTTTATAGTTTCGCCATGTCCGTCCTGTGTCAGTTTGTCCCCGCTGTAGCTCAGAGATGCTTAGTACTAAAAATCTGTAATTTGGCACAGGTATTAAATATTGATCAAGCCGTGAAAGTGGTACAATAATATCTAAATGTTTTTAGGGTAGGCCTCTTGCATCAAATGGGGATGTATTTTTTTTCTCATCTATCCCATGGTGTGGGGAATCGTTGAATAGGCCGTTCAAAACTATTGCGGGTCTGTGAATACCACTTTTTATTCAGGGATTCGTTTGCGTAATATTAAGCTGTAAAGTGCAAATTTTTGTTACAGTCAAGGCCCCCCCCCCCCCCCCCCTGCCGGCTAAATGGTTGTTTATGTGAAAAAAATCTTGGCAGTAGTACATATGATGAAATTAAGGCGCTGACAAGACCCAATTGACCAAAATAGGCTTCTCTTAAGAAAGAAAATTGCCAAATCTGTATAGTTTGTGGTAGCGGAAAAAATATATGTTAATTTTGAACATATATCCCAGAACTTGGTTGTCACCAAAACACGTTTTGAAAAAAACATCTCGATACAAACTAACGTTAAACTAACCTCTCACATTGAGTTCTAACCCAAAATATCTGTATTAAATATCAACATAAATTACGTATTTAATTAATAACAAGTACGTCTTATTCTAATGCAGAACTTGGTTGTTTTTTATTTTCGATTACTCAACTCAATTCTGAGTAAATAGATAATGACTTCATATTTTGCAATAAATTACAAGCGTTTTGTCGTCGCGCTTCTGTTTCTTTTCTATGCAATCTGACAGTGACCGCGGTTTAGGTGTTGTCAGCGTCTTAAAGAGAAAACTATCACAGCTAAGTAGGCTTTACAAGTTAGTATATTTACATAAAATAATCAATGATAAAAAAATATGTATTAAAAATACTTAGGTATATTAAAATATATATAATCCCAGCAATGTTAGACGTGCCATACTTCTGCCACGACCAAGAATCACAATAAAACAACATAAGAAGTAATATTTACACGCTTAACTTACTATCGGCTTCGGTGTTAATCACTATAATTTATAAAACACTACCTTTGAGTAGTGTCTTTCACGAAAGCCACCACAAACTAAATGATCATCAATTTGATGTCCACTAAGCTTACACAATCGCAATCTTAGCAATATCGATACAAAACCATCTGTCAAAATGTGTTACGGTGGCTATCAGCGGTACTGGGTGCCTATGACGTCATCCTAGTTAGTCACTGAAGTTAGCCAATACGAAACTAACTGTTTGACAGTTAATCGTTAAACACTTTGCCAAGTGATCATCATTATGAACTGTCAACAGAGATACGCAATAGCCCTGCATGACGTATTCGTGACTAAGGTCCGTATTACAGAACGTCACTCAATTCTCAAGCATTACTTAAAACTAGTTTTAACCAATCAAATGGCTTGAATCTAGTTTTAAGTAGTGCTTGAGTATTGAGTGACGTTCTATAATACGGGCCTAAATGTTCAGATAACAGTCAGTACATAGTACCCGAGCTTTATTTTATTGTTTTTTTTGTAACGTTCCGTTTCAATGTTGTTGTTAATAACCAAATTTTCCAAGTCGAGTACCTACAAGAATTAATAACAATTGAGGGTATCTTACTTAAGTATTACTCGTTCGTTACTTATTCCATAAAAATTATGACTGAGGTTTTTTTTCAAGACAATCCCTAAAACATTATAACGTTTTTTAAATACTCGGAATACTGACCGCGAAGGCGATGTTGATGAAGATGAATATTTTCTCAGCGGTGCAGAGTCCCCTGGCACAGCCCATGGTGCAGGCTGAGGTGGCAGGCGGCAGTGAGCGGCAGTCGTGCAGCGCGCATGGAGTGTGTTCTGTTGTGTCAGCACTAAGTCTTGAAGCTCGCGTGCACTTCACTACATTCCGTGGGGCGTCGTCGGCGCGGCAGGCGCGTGTTCGCGGTCGCGCCTCGTAAGGCACTGACTAAGTGAGCGAGCCAGGCGCGCGGCCGGGCGGGTGCCGGGTGCGCCCGGCACCCGCCGCCCGGCCCACCCGAGTATCGCACTAACAACAGTAACAACGTTCTTCATTGTGAATCGTTAGCTTGTATCCATCCCAATTTGACATGGCATTCCTGATAAATTAGTCAACTCAAGGTCGGAAGGAGATAGGTAATAATTCGTTACGTGCAAACATCAAGCTGAATTTGAAATTGCAACTAGTCGGAACTTAATTATAAATTTCAGCTCATGGTAGCATCCTGCTGTTTCGGGCTGCATTGTTGTTCCGTGGGAGTATGCCGTGGTGTGCGTGTCTCCTCCCCCGAGCCGAGCAGACGCCCGACTTGTCCCGAACTCCCGAACGTGTCCCGAGCGTGCCCCGAGCGTGCCCCACTGCGAGCCGCCGACTGCCGAACTTCGTGCGAGCGCCGGAAGCTGCGCCCGCCAACAGGCGCAGGTGCACAGACCCGCTCGCGACCCTCTGATCACAAAGTAATTAGGGCAAACGTACACCCTTGACCTGATACCCTTGTTAAGGTAACTATATCTATTTATTCAATATTTTTAAATTTTGATGATTATTTTTATTGTAGAACAGTCGACATTCTTTAATAGGTAATCTCGTGGCTGGCCCAAACGAAAATGCTGATAAATCAATAAAATATGTATATTAATAACCAAATTGTCATAATTGAAGAGCCTAAGAAAAGAAACTACCACAGTGCCAGAGGTGTCAACGATGCGATGGTACAAATAATTTAAAACTGTAAATAAAACAAAATGTTTATTATTCAAGTCAACGGTTCAAAATAACACTAGTCTTAAGGTATCTTGTGGTAACATTGTCGAAGTAGTAGATAATGTTAAATTCCTGGGTGTCTACATTGACGCGTTATTAAACTGGAAAGTTGAGACATTGTTTGTAACGAAGTCTGTTAGCTCTGCATGATTTGCACTCAGGAGCCTGAGAGATGAACTCACTTTGGCCCAGCTTAGGATGGTATACTTTGCTTTGGTTGAGTCAAGGCTCAGATATAGTATTGAGTTTTGGGGCAACAGCTACAAGTACAATGTCCACTCGGCATTTGTACTCCAAAAATGAACCTTAAGGACAATGCTCCGCATGAAACAGACAGAATCGTGCAGGGACCACTTCACTTCACTTAACATTTTGGCAGTGCCATGTCTCTATATTCTAGTTTTGTTAACCAACTTTGTTAAGAATTTGCACGAGACAGATGAGGAAAGGCAAGCTAGACAAAATACTTGTAGGAAAGACTTACCTTCCACAATCCAACCGAAACTGAACGTGGCTCATCACTGTCCCAGAGTTCAATCTGTCTTTTTATACAACAATTTGCGAAACGAATTCAAAAGCATTACGAGTGACAGCATAAATTTATTTAAAAACAAATTAAAAACATTTATTGAGGAAGGGCTATTACAGTATCAATGAGTTCATATAATAGATGACAAACGATAGCTGCGATTAAATGATTTGTGAATTGTTATTTGTGTTTATATAATTTTCTTGTTTTTTTTATTTAATACTGGATAATGAATTTTTTATTTACTTACATATATGTCAGTAATTCAGTAACAATAATTGTTACTGAATTACTGACATATATGTAAGTTGTTTTTTTTTGCGTATTATTATTATCTTTTTTGTCCTTACATATCTCGGGACCATGGGGTCCCGGAACGACGATTATCCCTGTTTGCTCTGTGCAAGTGCACCCTAAGACAACCCCCGATTGATGCAGGACTATTGCAGAACATGGGAAAAAAAACATATTATGCTATGGTTTGGGAGGCTATAGTGGATCGGTTACCTAAGACTGTGGAAAGGCTATGGCCCCCACCTGACCAATGTTTTATATAAAATACACCTATACAATGGCAGAGGTTGACTTGCGCACTCATTAATGGGCCCCCGAAAACGGCCGCTATAGTAACGTAGTGACAAGGGGGGCAACACTTCTTGAGGTGCTTGAGGAGTGGAGAGGTATTCCACGGCTATCAGGACAATCCTGGAAGTAATCGGCCAAGATCCCTACTAGCATCTTACTTATACTTCCTTCCTCCGAGCACGTTTGCTCTTGCGAATCTCCACTCAACCCGGCCAATAAAGGCAAGAGCGAGATGGGAGCTCTGTTCCTCGTCAGTATCACTCCAGCCGCCCAATAAAGGCTAGCCAGAGATGAGAAACAAGAAATCTCCCAGGAGATAGGGTCCGTGGGGTCGCTACTGCCCAACAGCTCGCCACATGCTGCCCTGCGGGTTTCTGTATCTCTCTTGGTTTGGCTCCTTATCCTAGACCCGTTCCGGAAAAGTAAACTCTATAGGCATAGACCCAGAGTTCGGAGCGCGCAAGCCCCACCACGACGTCAACGTAGAGATACGGCGGTGGGGTTATTATTATTTTCTTTTTTCTCGGTACCCTTGGGTCCCGGACCTTTGGAAGGCGTACGAGGGGCCGATGCCAACTCGTAGAGGCCCGTTAGACGTTTTTTAATGAAATGAGGCAGCAACCGACGATTATCCCTGTTAACACTATGCAAGTGCGCCCAAGGGCAACTCCCGGTTGGTGTAGGACTATTGCGGAATATGGAAACAAAGATATTGGATTATGGGCTTGGGTGAAAGTTAACTGATTATCTAGAATTATGGAAAGACTATGGACCCTGCCTGACCAATGTTTTATACAAAATACACAGATAAAATGGCAGGGGGTGACTTGCACACTCAATAATGGGCCCCCGAAAACCGTCGCTAGCACATAGTGTCGTAGTGACAAGGGGGCAACAAGTCCTGAGGTGCTTGTGAGGAGTGGAGAGGTATTCCACGGCTATCAGCACAATCCCGGAAGTACGGTCAAGATCGCTACCAGCATATTATTGGAATACTTTCTTCCTCCAAACACGTTTGCTCTCGCGAATCTCCACTCAAGCCAGCCAATAAAGGCAAGAATGAGGTGGCAGCTCTGTTCCTTGTCAGTGTTTACTCCAGCCGGCCAATTAAGGCAAGCCAGAGATTAGGAACGAGACATCTCCCGGGAGATAGGGTCCGTGGGGTCGCTACTCGCCACATGCTGCCCTGCGGGTTTCTGTATCTCTCTTGGTTTGGCTCCGTACCCTAGACCCGTACACCCGTACAGGTCTCCCTAGACCTGTTCCGGCAAAGTAAATTCTACCGGCATAGACCTACAGTTCGGAGCGCGCAAACCCCACCACGACGTCAACGTAGAGATACGGCGGTGGGGTTTTATTATTATTATTTTCTTTTATATACTCATTATATACACATTATAACATTTATAAATATTAGAATATAAAAAAATATATAAAAACATTTAAAAATATTTAAAAAAATGGTAGCTTGCCGGTACCGGGAACAGGGTCCAAGCTACCGGCGGTCAGGGCTCCAGAGAGAGGAACCTCTTAACAATGCGGGCCGTGTCCAGAAGTACCGCTTTCTGAATCAAGCCCTTAATCCAGCCGTCCAACGTGAGCCTCCTTAGGTGTTGGTCGAGGCTCTTGGCAATTAAGCCATTGGCTGATACGACTGTCGGCATAATGATTGCTGAATCCACATCCCACATGTCGACAACCTCGCGAGCCAAGTCAAGATACTTGATCTGTTTATCTTTCTCGGCTTTCACGAGATTCCCGTCATGAGGGACTGTTATGTCAACAATCATTGCTCGCCGCTCTGTTCGATCCACCACCACTATGCAGGCTTATTGGCAACAATAGTCCTGTCAGTGATGATGGATCGATCCCAGTACAATGTGATATTTCCATTGTCGAGAACTGGGTCGGGCACATACCTGTAGTACGGCACTTCAGATTCTACAAGGCTGTATTTAAGAGCAAGTTGCTGATGGATAATCCTGGCTACAAGGTTGTGTATATGCAAATACTTTTCGTTAGCTAGACGAGAACTCCCGGAGTTAATGTGTCGGATTGATTCTCCCGGACGGTGGCATGCCCGACACATGTCAACCGTGCCGTCCTTCACAATAAATCTCCGGTAATTCTTCGTCATGATAACTTCGTCCATAATTGCACAGACAAAACCTTCGGTTTCCCCAAAGAGGTCACTGAAACGAAGCCAGGCTACGGACGCTTGGAAATCTACATTGGGTTCATGTAGGGCCCGGAAAAAGCGTCCGTGAAGCTCCTTACTCTGCCATACCTCCCTGCGATCGTTAGTGTCAAGCACTACAAGCTTGCGCCAGTTCTCTTACTGAGTGTTGGCTATCTAATCGCTACGAAAACCTCCCATTAATACCGGGGTACAACTTATTGCATACCACAGTAAACCACGATCAAAATGATGGTGTGGTAGTCTTTGCTAAGGAATCATTAAAGGTCACAGTTGAAGAACATACTCTGCGTGACTGTATGAGTAATTGTTTAGTCATGAAAATTGGTACAACCACAGCTATAACAGCTACGTATAGACCCCTTCCGCTAGAAACTTAGATCCTTTTAAAAAATCCTTAAATCAGATTTTTCAAGCACTAAGCCCTTTTAAGAATGTTATACTAACAGGTGATTTAAATATAAATATTGGCTCCGAAAACTGCGATGTAGGGACCCAAGATTACCTTAATATCTGCTTATACCATGGTTTTCTCCCCGCTCACACATTGCCAACTCATCAGAGCGGTTCCTGCCTCGATCATATGATGATCAAAACCAACCTATCATATATTACGCTTGTTACTAACTCAACAATTACTGACCATCACGCAGTCCTACTAACTGTAAATTTAACACTGCCTAAGCTAAATCGTCCTCAGACTATTAGCAAATTAAACACAAACAAACTCGAATATGATTTATGCAACCTTGATTTTAGCCCAGTTTACAATACTGCTGACGCTAATTTGGCTTCATCGTATTTAATAGACTATGTGCAACAAGCAATATTACGTAAAACGACAGTTTCTACCGTAAACAGGAAACTTTATAATATTAAACCATGGATTACTCCTGGGCTAATTCGGTGTATAAGACACAGGGATAAACTTCATCAGAAAACTAAGAGATTCCCTGATAATGTAATAATCCTAACCATCTATAAAAGATACAGGAATTTTTGCAACAATCTCCTAAAGAATATTAAAAATAATTATGATAAAGACGAATTAAATAGCGCAGGTAAAAATAGCAAACAACTTTGGAAACATATTAAAAATGTCAGCAATATGTCTAAACAGCGTGAGTCAAATTCGAGTTTACTGCTTGCTAATCCTTCACCAATCTTATCAGCTAACAATGTAAATTACTTTTTTGTAAATGTTTGAAAAACTCTTGCCGAACAGATACCGAAATATTGCGACCAACTATCTTTTCAAAACTCAAACAATAGCTGTTACCCGAAATCTTTTGCTATGTTGGACACTGATGAAGATGAAATAACCCGAATCATTTCTGGGCTAAAGGATGACTGTGCAGTTGGATGGGATAATATAAGCAATAAGATCCTTAAACTCTTTAAGCATATTCTAGTACCTCCCTTAACGCATATTTTTCGAATCTGTCTTTCCGAAGCAATTTTCCCTAGTTATTTAAAAAAGTCAGTTGTAATCCCTATCTTTAAATCTGGATGTAAAGACACAGTTAATAATTACAGGCCAATATCCTTACTCCCTTCAATTTAAAAAAATACTAGAGAAAATCATAAACAGTAGACTAGTTAATTACCTAGAAAAAAACAACATCAGCATGTCGATTCTGTAAAAATCTCACCGTGATAACTCGCGTGGAGTGAGCTGTCAGTGTCATCCCACTGATGCTAGGGAGTGACCAAGCATTACATTTATAATCATAATCGAGATTTTAATAATATTGTTATGCTAATTCTATTGATAATTTTATATTATTTCAAAATTAGTATTTAAGCGCTGAAACCTCACTATTTAGGGTTTTTTTTTTAAATAAAATAGCAAAACAGAATTTCAATTTTGTTTTTTTTTATTCCAAACGGTTTGGTAATTTTTGCAGCCGCCACCTTGCTTTTTTAGATTTGATCTCACTATCGGCTTTATTACCCCCGAAAACCATGAAAACGACACCCATGATAAAAAATCTGAACATTTTCGCAGCCGCCATCTTGCTTTTTAATTTTGAGCACACTATCGGCTTGAACACCCCCGAACACCATGAAAACGACACCCATGATGAAGAATCTGAACATTTCCGCAGCCGCCATCTTGCTTTTTAGATTTGACCTCAGTATCGGCTGTAACACCCCCGAAAACCATGAAAATGACACCCTTAATGAAAAATGTTTGTAGCCGCCATTTTGGATTTTGGTATAAAGGTGGTAAAACCAAATTGTTGTTTGTCGCGCATTTAAAAATAAAAAAACGGATAATTAAAAAAAAAACTGATCTTGATATTAATAACAGCGCCACACGCGCAAGCGCGGCGTCATCTTATCACTTCACCCGATTCTCGTAACCATAGTAACCACTCGCGCCGTAGTGAATCGCCTAGGTGAAGTGAGTCGGTAAGCGCGACGAGCGAGTGTAGTGATCTTATCACGTCACTCGATTCTCGTTGCCATAGCAACACCACTTCACTTGGGCTGGATGTAGTGAGCCTACCCGCGCGCCGGCCGGTGCGCGCGCTGCGCGAGTGTCAGTTGAACTGTTGAATTTTGTTATAGTATTGATGACGGTGATTTTATGAATATTATTTTATTATTTATATTGGCAACGCGTAGGTCGGTATAAATTTACCTACCTAAAATAAAATATTAATAAGGTACCTATTAAATAATCCGCACGTTTTTTATTCAAATGGTTTATATACACAGACACACACATCATTTAGTTAGATTTCCACATAGTTTGTGAGGGCATAAATTCTATGGTCCGTCAGCCAGGCACACTTTTAGCACTGGATCACTTGACACACTCGGTTATCTCTTCTTATTGAATAGATTTGGGTTAATAACAACGCTGAATAACGTCGCACAGTCTTTACTCGACTGAATCCACTACCGCTTCTTCAAAACACATTGCGGTTGGGTCATGGGATTGCGTTCTTGATCAGTAGGATTAGCGTAAAAATATTCTTAAAATCTTGATTATGATTGTAAATGTAATCCTTGGTCCATCCCTAGTATCAGGTGGGATGACACTGATAGTTCACTCCACGCTCACTTCACTTAAGTTTTCACGGTGAGAAGGTTACAGAATAGCACTGCTTATCCCCTGCGCAATTTGGTTTTAGAGCCAAACTATCGACAGCGGATGCGGTGCATAGCCTGACTGATTATATTTCAGAAGAACTCGGCAAAGGAAACCAGACCCCGGGAGTCTTTCTAGATTTAGCCAAGGCCTTCGACACGGTGTCTGTGTCTGTTCTTCTGAACAAATTAGAGACCATAGGAATAAGGGGAACGCCGCTGATACTTTTTACTGACTATTTAAATGACCGGTACCAATGTGTTAGAAAAGATAATATTACAAGTGATGAACAGGTATTTTTCTGTTCATTACTTCTTGGTTTTGGTGTTCCCCAGGGAAGTATTCAAGGCGCCACCCTTTTCCTGATTTATATTAATGATTTGTGTAATTTAAATATTAAAGAAGGCAAAACTATATCATATGCCGACGACACGGCGTTAATATTTACCGCTAAATCCAGTAGCGAACTGTTTGAAATCGCTCAACTAGGTTTTAATACTGTGACTCGTGTGTGGCTTCAAAGCAATTTACTAACATTAAATGCCGACAAGACAAAATATATTACCTTCTCCATGCGCAAGCCTCAACTTAACATTATTAACCCTCATCTATATGCCCATCAATTTGGAAACCGTACAGGCAACATGTGTATTTGTCCTTTTATCCTCAAAACGAGCAACACAAAATACCTGGGGGTAATAATGGCCGACACACTTTCTTTTAAAAAACATTTTGAAAGCCTGGTTAAAAGAGTGTGCAAACTAATATATGTTTTTAAGAAATTGCGAAAAATAGCAGATACAAAATTGATCACAGAAGTTTATTTGGCCCTATGTCAATCTATAATTCAATACTGTATCACGTCTTGGGGTGGCGCACCAAAAACTAATTTGCTTCCTCTTGAAAGAGCTCAGAGAGCTATTTTGAAGGTAGCAAACTTCCATCCCTTCTTCTTTCCCACAGATCTGCTATATAAATCCTGCAACGTACTGACAGTTCGCTAGCTTTACATAATGCATTTAGTATTAAAACAGCACACCATGCTTACCTACAATGCCGACAATACTAACAAGAGACGGAATGATATAGTATGCATATCCAATGCAACCTCAAAACATGTCATTGTACAAAGATTTTTTACATTCTTAGGCCCATTTCTGTACAAAAGATTAAATAAAAAACTAAGTATCTATAAATTAAATTACTATAGCTGCAAGAACATTATACATAAGTATTTACTTACCGTCAATTAGGGTTGGATCTAGTATAGTTTGGCAGGAGTTGGGGGTAAAAGGGGCTAAAGTTGGTAGGGGTTGGGTCCCCGATTATAACGCTACCACTCTTATTAAAAGGTAATGCATAGTTTTCGAGAATTTAATAAAAAAAAGTGTTTCTAACCTCAAATCAGATAAGAAACGAAAACGAAACGTTAAAATGGGTTTGACAACCAAATCTGTCCCAGTATCTGTAGTTAGTATCCAGTATCCAGTATCAGTATTTGTAGTCAGTCCGTGGTATAAAATGTCGGGCGAAATCGATAACACGGAACGTAAACAAAAAAAAAACAGGTATGCAATTTGCGTCATGTGTCACTTGTCATTCGTTTTCGATCATTCCGATTCTCCTCGAGTTGCGTGAATTTTTCTGAGCGGAGCGAGCGAACTCAGACCTCGCCATCCCCTTCGAGGTTATTTTTTTTTAAACCCTAGAGGCCCGCGAAGCGGGCCTCATACTACGCCTTTTAAACGATTGTAAGTGTTTCGAGGTTAGGTCACAATAATTTGTTTTTCTATTTGTTGTTCCCCCCCCCCCCCCAATCTCCCCCGCGAAGCTGGGCTCATACTACGGCTTTTTAAGCGACTAAGAGTTTAGAGGTTAGGTTACAATAATTTGTTTTTCTCAAGAACGGTGCGTTACCTTTTCATGGGAGTGGTGCTAGGGGGCAAGAGGCACCACCCCCCAACCTCCCCCCCACTCCCACCCCAACCCCCCCCCCACTCCCACCCCCCTTCTCCTGCCAAACGATACTAGATTTTTACCGTCAATTATGCCCAAACAGAAGATCTACTTGTTGTCTGCAAATAGAACTGCTAACATGTTATTTTACTTTTATTTACTTACCTAAGTTATATTTTAGTTGTAACTCTATAATCATTGTTAATTTATTACATTATGTATTTATGCACTTTCTAGCCTGAAGCACAGGTCTAACCTAGTTCAGGCAAATTAGCAACTGTGCTCTATTTTAATTGTTAAGGTATTTATTGTAAATGTGCCCCTCTTATAAATAAACGATTTATTATTATTATTTACATTACTTGTTTGAATGCCTGCCAGGATCAATAAAAACGGTTTACATGAGTACGTATCTAGCCTAAATGAAGTCTGGAACTGGCTTTATCATGGCAGCTATGCATAGAGAAAGAAAAACCTGGCAGATGACACTTTATGATGAAAGTCATGTCTGTCATGGCTTAGAATATAGAAAGAACCAGAATCCGCGTTCAACAGTCATTGCAAGCCGCACGCTTTGTCCAAAATCAAGACAATCGTCCCGCGCCCGCCTCACTTCCCACCCGCGTAATGTTGCTAGCTTGGACATTATGAACCCGTTTTGGGGTAAACGTTGAGAGTATTGGTAAGATAATATAAATAATAAAATCACAATTGGACTTTTCATAGATACATAATTTTATACACCCGCCCCCTCTAGAAATCCTAATAGTCTAACATAGTACCTATTATGAATGTTATGCAATTCTAACAAAATCATATCCTACATAAGGGTTGCATTGATAACCTTTCTTTTTCAAGTCGGGTTTTTTTAAAGTTGTTATTAATTTAACACTACAACGAATAAATGCCCTCAGTAGGTAATAAAAAGAAGGTAAAATCAAAACTCTTATACTGGCAACACTAACAAGATAGATGTATCATTCTTTAGGACAATTACAAACTGAACAATTTATTCAGTAATTAAATAAGACGATATTTGAATGCGCTATTTACACGTGAAATGTGATCCTATCCTGTTTATTTTTTAGCCCCGTTGCATTTTTACAGGTATAACCGACATAAGACGGCATAATTACATAAAATTGCACACCGGTAAAAAACGTTACGCGATACGACGTTCACAGAGTAACTGATCGGCTGCGCGTCAAACTATTCTATTTAGGAGTAGTTTTTGACGCTTCGGTATTAGGCGTGTTCGCGGCTTCTGGTTCTTTCCATATTCTAAGGTCAATGCATAAAAATATTTTAAGATTTTACAACAAGAGAAAATTAATAATATAAAATACAGTTTTCAGTGTTAGAAACAGTTCATTGTGGTTTTGCTTTTCAGCTTTGGTGTTCAAACATATGTAAGAAAGTGAGAGACATAACAATATTTTATTTATTTTATTTTATTTTTATTTTATTAATTTTAAGAAAACTTACAGCTAATACATTCGAGTAATCAGATGTAATAGTAGAAGAACGCCAATTACAAGTTTCCACTTATATGTATAAACTAATGTATAAAATTGCCAAAACGGTACAAACAGCGTGAGAGTTTAACATACAAACAACTGAAGAACATAAACAAAAAAAAAATACATTACGCTCTACGTTACTATATTACTCTTCAAAGAAATAGTTACAAAACATTTTTTTTAACTTCTGGACACTATTCGTAAATAAATCAAGCTCAACATCTCGGCACGCCATATTAAACATTCGACATGCTCTTAAAATGTAAGTATTTTGCCTATAGATCGTTTTCACAGTAGGTACATGTAGGAGATGAGGTCTCCGAAGAAACACAGACGGTACACGAAGTCCAATCTTGGCCACCAGCACAGGGACGTCAGTAGACCCGTTCATTATACCAAATAGGAAAGCAAGATCTGCAATTTTTCTTCGCTCGTGTAAAGGAAGAATATGAAATTTCTTACACCGACTAGTATAGTTAGGAAGATAAGTATTAGAACGATATTGAGTGTACTATCGGCCCAAGTTAAGCATGCTCACTTAAGAAAATATTCCTGCGAGAGCGCAGCTAGTGAAAAACCACACCCCTTCCTAGTTTCCCCCAATTAGAGACAATATGCATTTGTGTGAGTAATGAGCGAGTAACATAAAATAACAAACATTAGCTAGAGCGCGGCAGTGCCAATTTGCTCTCGCTAATTGTTGACGCTTCCCTTAAATTCCTATCGCCATTTCATTTTACGACCTGTTTATTTCTATCGGACTGATTGCCTGCCTAACTGTGACCTCTGCTTGTATACCGGACTGTGATCGAAAGCCTCTTCTTGACCCTAGCTTGTATCCTGGACTGTGTGTGTATTGTGTGTGGGCTGTGACTAACGTGGTGCAACCATGACGACCCGAAACCTGATTCAGGAAGAAAGGAATCAAATTATTGTTTTGCATAGACAAGGGTTAAATATATCCCAAATAGCAGTGGAGTTGAACATGCAAGTAAGTTATGTTTTTGTATTCAGATAGAGGGAGAGATATAGAAATAAATAAAGTGATAGTAATATTATTATTTCATAGTTTGCATTTTTCCTTATATTGCAATTTAAAAACAAATTACATGAAAAATATTGGTATTCAGCTGCATCCGGTTAGACTGGAAGCCGACCCCAACATAGTTGGGAAAAGGCTAGGCAGATTTATATATAAAAATAATAAAATTATTATAACTTTCAGATGGATTCTTTTTAAAAGTCTCATAAGATATTACCTACTTATAGTAATGCATTCAAATAAGATAATTACAAACTTAAACTTAAACTTTTTATTTATTTTTGCTTTCAAAGACGTTGTTGGAGTCTTTTATGACCCGATAATAAATCCTAAACCAAAACAACCTAAACAATGGTGCCTTATCTCACAGCGTCCTTGCCGCATTTTAATTAGAAAAACCAGAGCGCATTCGTCGCATTTCTAGAGGCTTGATCATTATATTTCAAACTACAATTTTTTTTCGCCCAAGCACAAGATAATTGTTTTTTATAATTATTTTTAACATTTATTTTATCATAATACTGCAGATGGAAAGTAATTGACAATAATGTAAATTTTTGTTAGTAGTGCTCGTAAATACTTACCAAAAAAACTTATGGCCGATAAAATAGCAAGTACTTACTATTTTTTCGGCCAAGCACTAGATCGTTGGTATTTAACCACGAAAAACCTTTAGAAATGCCACGTTGCCAGCCCGCACGGGATAAACACTTTTAAATAGTAGAGATAAAGCACAAATTTGCTTGGGACAGTTTCATACAATGTTGGAATTTACGCTATGCCATTTTTCTTACTCATAGGTATACGAGGTGTAAATTGCAATATCTGAAAACCTCTTAAAGGGTCATTGTACTAATCATTATGAACAACTTTTACTACGGGACCAAACCTGAAATCGCGAAAAAAAACAGCTGTTCCCTACATTTATGTTCGCGTAACTCGTCAAAATGTATGGACCAGCTGCTTTTTTATCGCGATTTCAGGTTTGGTTCTCATAGTAAAAGTTGTTTATAATGATGAGTAATGACCCCTTAAGAGATTTTCAGTTATTGCATTTACAACTTGTATTTTAAAATATAGTTATGAATGTTATAACTACTTAAATTAGTTATAGAAAAGTTAAGAGTTTATTTATCATGAAGTCAACCAAAATGCACACCTTAAGTATTTCAATACTTATAATTTTTATTTATAGTGTACTAGTTGTGCCCTTTGAATAAGACTTTTGTAGTGTACTCGTATTATTATACTTAGTTCCTATATTATGTAAAAAATCGATGCTGATTGTTTTTTTTTTTTTTTTTTCGTTAGAGAACAACGGTGCGCCGCTGGGTGCGAAGATATGAAGAAGGAGAAATTACAGAACGCGTTCGTGCACCTCGACCCCGGGCTATAAACGAAAACGTGTTAAATAATATGATAGCCACGTATGAAGAGAACCCGTTCACACCCACTCGCAGTTTCGCACAAGAATACGAAGTTTCGATGCAAACTATTAGAAACGAGTTGCATCGAGCTGGAGTCCATCACAGACGTCCCGCAAAAAAAAATATTTTGACGCAGGAGCAGAAAGCTGCTCGCGTGCGATTCGCTCGTGACTTCGATTTCTCTTACGCCATATTTTCTGATGAAAAGTGCTTTAGGTCTAGCCAACAAGGTCGTCGGAATTTATGGCGTGTAGATAACACAAGATACGAACCTCGAAATGTGAACCCAAATGCAGAATCGGGAAGAATTGTAGTGAACATGTGGGGCTGGATGAGTGCTGCTGGACCAGGCGAGCTCGCTTTTATACCAGGGAGGGCAAACGGCCAAACGTATTTAGAGGTGCTACAAACCATCATGGTACCCACAGTGCGCACGGTGTATCCACAACTGGACGTGCCAGAATTTTATTTTTTCCAGGACAATTGCCCGATACACCGTGCGCGGGTTGTTCAAGAGTGGTTGCGAGGGCAACCACAAATTAAAACAGTGCCATGGCCCTCCCGATCGCCAGACTTAAACCCCATTGAAAATTTGTGGGGTTTAATGGTCCAGAGATGGGATAGTAGAGCAGAAAGAACGAAGGAAGCACTTGTCACACATTGCGAACAAGTTTGGGACACATTCAGAGGTTCGAATTTGTGCGAAGTCCTGGCTAGGTCCATGCGTAGCCGTTGCGATGCTGTGATAGATGCGGGAGGAGCAGCGACGAAATATTAAGTTAATATAATTTTTAACATGCACTATGTTAATTAACGAAAGGCGTTCCCGTTAACCCGCAATAGTCCAAACATGCTACAATTAATATTACCATTTAAAAATTCGCGAAAAAAAATCAGCTGCTCCCTACATTTTGTTAAGCTAGGTATGCGAACATAAATGTAATGAACAGCAGATTTTTTTTCGTGAATTTTCGAATGGTCATATTTTGGTAGCATGTGGACGCTATACTATTGCGGGTTAACGGGAACGCCTTTCGTTAATTAACATACTGTATAATTACATTATACAGGGTTATTTTTCTAACACCTGGTAGGACTATATTAGTACAACCACTTTTGATCTATGACTTTTTAGAATACCAAAAGTAAACTTTCAAGTTTTTGTTGTAATATTTGTAATAACACTTTTTAGATCTGTATTTTGTAGTAAGTACCGCTGCGACCCTGCATTCGCAACGCACTGTTTGTTTATTTAACTACTTACATATTTTGGTACCGCGTAGAGTTGTTCAAATTTAGAGCGATCAAAATAAATATTTTTAATTGTATTATGAAATTATTTTTTTATGAAGTATTAAAAGTCATACAACAAAAGTTGTTATTTATGATGTTAGTATTATAGTCCTACGAGCTTATTAGTGTTTTATCATCAAATGACTTCTCCCGCTCTGGGCGGAGCGGAAGGTCGTGTCAAACTTTTACTGACTAAAACCCACCCGTGTTCCTTCAGTTGCCTGTGCCAGGGCCATGGTATCTCTTTCGAACAACCCGCGACTCCGGCGGCTTGCAAATAACCCTGTATAGCTATTTTTATTAGGTTTATTTTTATTATTCCAATTTGTATTATATTACTTCGTTGATTAATGTCACAGGGTAGACTGTAGACCGTAATCATAGTTTAAAATATTGCCAACGATTTTGAAGTCTTCTTGTAAAATTATTGATGTCAATTTAGTGTCATGTTGCCTTTATTGGTGGATTTGTTGTTTTATTTACAATCAATGTTGTCATAAGCCCCGATCTCGTTAGTTTGTTATTTTACATATTCAGTAGTGTCATCATATCCGTCCACCTCATAAATAATTGATCTCATTTGCTTGATAAACCTAGTCTGTAGTGTAATGTAATTATTGCAAATTATAAAAATTATTAAGATTCTTAAATTGTACTAATCTTAAAACTTTTCAATTTCATTAGAACTGCACGAGCAATATTCTCCTAATCTTATTTACTGACAGGCTTTTTGCCTGTTGTTGTTGTGTTGTCTGTTTGTCATTGTTGTGTTGATTTCATATTTTGAACTTTACGATATAAGTGTAGATAAATACAGTTTATAAATGATATTATGAGTAAGAATCTTTTCACTTATAATATTTTGCATTTTGATGATAATTTCTGTGTAATTTTTTGTTATAATATGTTAATTTCTGGATGAATCTTTAATGTTTTGAAAAAGTCTATTAAAAATAAATTAAGTTACTTATATTGTTTTTTTTTCTACAACAGCAAATCCTTAAAATTGTTCTCAAGTAGATTTTAACTAACTGTTTATTTTTTCACACTGAGATTACAGCCGATAGTTTCATACAAAAAGCACTTACTATACATCTTTTATTATACAGATAAGATTTAAATATCAACCTAAATAAATCTTTAATCCTGCATAATGTTAAATGAACACAAACTAAAAATATATATTTCACTAGTACCCAACATTTTATTTCAATCCTTTCACTCTCACTGCTGCCAAGGCACAAATTATAGTTCAGTTTAATTACTTGATAAGCTTCTGAATTTTAAAGTGGCGTAGGAACTGAATCATTGTTAGATTTGTCAAAAAAAAACTTGACATGCATGATTTCGCTTAAAATCATGAATTGTCAAACTATGACTAGAGCATGAATTATAAAAGAGTAAAGTGTTGGTTTGATTATAATCCAGTCTTAAAGTGCTCATCCTGCACGGCATGCCTGGGCATTTTAATTGCAACGATACCTTGTTCGTTATACAGGCTGAAATTTAATTCATGGGTATCCTCTTAAGGGGTCATTGTACTCGTCATTATGAACAACTTTGACTATGGGAACAAATATGAAATCGAGAAAAAAAAATTGCTGTTCCCTACATTTTGTCGAGTTATGCAAACATAAATGTAGGGAACAGCTGATTTTTTTTTCGCGATTTCAGGTATGGTCTCATAGTTGAAGTTGTTCATAATGATGAGTACAATGACCCCTTAAAAGGATGCCCATGAATTCAATTTCACCCTGTATTATTTTAATGAATAAAAGGTAATATTACAATTACCTACTGTTAAAAGTATTAAACCAAATACAAGGAACAACTGCAAAACATTTGAGATAATCCTAAGGTAATAAAAAAACGTATGGCCCTTGTATTAAGCCGTCCTCTATTGTTTAACCGAATTTCCAGACATTCCCACTAAATAACAATGGGTCTTAGATAATGAACTTATTTTTATTTCAGTTGCAAGAGTTGTGCGGCTTGCGGCCTTGCGTTAGCTACAAACAAAAAGCTCTGATAACATTGTATGAACTGCGCAGAGTATTGGTTCAAATATTCCTGTAATTTTCAAGTATTCCCAAATTGCCCAAGTATAAACAAACACATAGAAATTTAGATAGTTATTTACTTTTAATAAAGTCGATTAAACACAAAAAATTTCAATATAAACATTTGATACCTTCATGCAGTGCCGGTCAACGCACCTATACCTAACGTATTCAGGGAGCCGTGAGATAAAAGGTAAACAAACCATAAATGTCCGTTCAATCGATTTTGAATGCTATTGTGTTGGTGGCATGACAAATGGCAGCAGCAGTAAACAGTTGGTATTGTAACCACTTTTTTGCCTTTAATGCCATCCATAAGCCTACGGAATAGAAGTCAAAATCGGTGGAACGGACTGTAATAAAACGGTTCGTTTCAATGTCTCATCTTATTGTGAAGGGAATATGGTGCGGTTGCTGCGGCATGCGGCATCACATAGGATATGGTGAAAATTGGAGAGGCAGTGAAAGTGTTCATAAATAACCTATATCTATAGACCCGATAGAGAGAGGAAAATATTAAAGTGGATTAATACATATAAATTGTAGTTTATTAGTTATTACAAATTATTTTTGTAAATACTGCAATATCAATAATACATTTTCTAAACCAAACAAACAGAAGATATGAGTACTAAAATTAATTCTTGTCAATAATAAAATAACAATTCAATTCAATAACAAAGAGCTCACGCCGCCGCCGAGCCGCGCTGGCCGTGCCCATTAAAAACTCGTCTCTTAGCAGAAACAAGTGAGCATAGTACGCTCCTAGTGTGAGTGTCACACATTCTATACATGATTATACTAATACGAACACCACTAAAATACGCTTTGTGCATCCTATTGGTCAAAACTCGTGCATTGTGCGATCGAGTCGTGAGTCGTGCTATGCGATTATCGCCTTTAAGGTGAGCATGCGGAACTTTGGCCGATAGTACCTTAAAAATCGCTTTTGTATACTTTCAAGGCGATTAATATAAACATTGTAATTTGGATTCCAAACTTGAGAAGCATATTCGAGATGGCTACGGACAAAAGCACAGTATAGAATTTTCATGGTTTTGACATTTTTAAACTCAGTGGAGACCCTAAAAACAAAACCCAACGCTTTAGAAGCCTTGTTGACTATATTGTCAATGTGCGCATCAAACAAAAGCTTTGAGTCAAAAGTTACCCCAAGATCCTTGATGACGTTGACTCTGGCGATTGAGGTATTCGATAATTTGTAATTATACATGATAGGACTTGGCTTACAGGTAAATGTACACACATAACATTTTGAAATATTTAAATTCAACCTATTTCGATCGCAGTAATCATGGAACCGGTTCAGATCCCCCTGTAAAAGGTGTGCATCCTCAACGGTTGAGATTTGACTCAAAATTTTCATATCATCCGCGTATAATAAAATTTTAGAATTTAGGAAACAAGAGGCGATGTCATTCACAAAAATATTAAATAAAAGAGGTCCTAATAAGGATCCTTGGGGAACACCCGACGGAATGTACATCGCTCTCGAGGTATAACCGTTGAGGACTACAGTCTGGCATCTATTTTCAACATATGATACAAACCATCTGTACAAGCTACCCCTCACACCAATCTCTAGCAATTTGCGCATTAGAAGCGCATGATCTATTCTGTCAAAACATTTGCTGAAGTCAGTGTATATAACGTCGACCTGAGATCTCCTGGACATATGCTCTGAAAGATAGTCACTACAGACAACAAGATTGGATGTGGTGGAGCGACCCTTTAAAAACCCATGTTGGTGTTCGGAGAAACTTAATTTAAGTGAAGACGAAAGTTGTACGTGTACGATTTTCTCCATAATTTTAGCGAACACGCAGAGTTTGGCGATCGGTCTATAGTTTTCAACTCTGTCCTTAGGTCCTTTTTTATGAATCGGTGTTATATACGCCGACTTCCAGACTGTAGGCACCACTCCCAAGTCAAATGACCGTTTGAATAATAATGTCAATGGAATGGATAGACAACCGGCACATTTGGTTATAAAAATTGGTGAAATATTATCCGGACCAGCGGATTTGTTAATATCGACTTTCTTTAGCAAGCGGAATACCTCCTCCTCCTGGACATCAATAGAACAGATGTCTGATACAGGACCAGTAGACGGATCCGTTCTCGCAGAGGCCAAGAATTCATCTGCGTCGCGTCGCTCTTGGAAATTCGAAAAGAAACAGTCGCCAAACATATTACAGATTACCTCTCCGTGACCGGACGTCACCTCACCATGCCTTAATATAGATGGGTAACAGTTGGTTTGTTGCTTAGATTTAACATATTGCCAAAATGCCCTAGGGTTTTTAGAAATGGCTAACTCTATGTTTGCTATATAGTCATCAAACATTCCCTTCTCCAAATCCTTGGATCGTCGACGTAAGGTAAGAAAAGAATGATAGTCCGAGAGATTTCCATAGGTTTTAAATTTAGAGTGAAATTTTGACTTTTCTTTAATAATTTTAATAAGAGGGCTTTTGTACCAAGGAGGATACTTACCACTTGGAGCGATAGTTTTAGATGGAATATGTGTATTATGAAGCAAGTTAATGGTGTCATAAAAGAATTTAACGGCTTCTTCAAGAGGCCTACGATTGAGCTCTAAAGCCCAATCAATTGACATCATTTCTTCCATTATGGCGTCATAGTTCGCCTGAGCATACAAGAACTTGACTCGAGGCCTAGAATGCAGCCGATGAAGTTGAACGAAGTCGGCTAAAATACAGAGTGCCTTATGATGTGAGTCCTCGTGCACTAGAGGATCCAGGCTGCAAGTGACAGCTACATCACTGTTAGACAAGACGAGGTCAAGAATCCTATTATTCACATTACAATGTGAGTTGTACTGAAGTAAATTGCAAGCGGTAAGAGTATCACAAAAGCTAGTTTGAGTGGGACCATGCAAGTTACCAGGACACAGATGATCACCCTCCGCCGCCGCGGCGAGCCAATCAATATTCGGTTGGTTAAAGTCACCGAGCACTAAAAACTTATCTGCGGGATGTTTAAGAATAATATCAGCTAAATTAGGTTTAAAGATATTTATTTCTCATAAGAACTTATGAATAACAGTTCACTTATAATGAGATACTAAGTACTTCTTAATAATAATTATACTATAATGTTTGCCTCTGGGGCGATGGTGACGTATAACGTCATAGGGTACATACGTGTTTTTTCAATTTTCTCTTAAATATATTAATACTATTGCACATTTTTATGTCTTCTGGTAAATCATTGAACAGTTGTGCTCCCTCCACTAATACTGTTTTTTTGCCGTAATTAGTCCGTGCACGTGCAGTCATTAGTTGGAATTTGTTTTTACTTCTTGTGTTGTATGTTATTGTTTTTTTATGTAGTTGTATGTTTGATTGTACAGAATTCGTGGTGATTTTTTTTTAATGAGAATGCAGGTGTAATATTTGTAAAGTTGTGTGAGATTTAGTAGTTTAGTTTTTTCGTATAGTTGTTTTGTTGGATATAGATAGTGGTAGTGAAATAGTACTTTAATGATTTTGTTTTGTATTCTTTGTAGTGGATTTAGATTACATTTAGCAGCTGATCCCCACACTTCGATTAAGTATTCAAGGTTCGACTTTACTAGTGAGTTATATATAATTAGGCGTACTTTTTTCGGGATACATGTTCGAATTTTTCGTAACGCTCCTAATAGTGATATTAATTTTGTTTTGACATGATCGATGTGCAGCTTCCACGTAAGTTTGTCATCTACCCACAGTCCGAGATATTTTTCGTGACTAGACCGTTTGACGGTATCTCCGTTGATAGTAAGAGGTGGGAGCTCCGGTAATGGCTTATTTTTCGCGGCGAAAATCATAAATGATGTTTTTGAGGTGTTAATAGACAATAAGTTATATTTTAACCATTCACTGAGCAGGTCAAGGTCCTTTTGCGCATGGGTTATAATGTTCTGTAAAGATTTATCGAAATAAAAAAGGCATGTGTCATCCGCGTATAACGTTAGGTGTCCTGTCAGCCCTATTTTATCAATGTTATTTATGTAAATTAGAAATAGTAATGAGCTAATAATTGAACCTTGTGGACAGCCGTAGGTTATATTTTGTATCGAGCTGGTGAAGTTATCTATCTTAACGATTTGTTGCCTATTTTGCAAATATGAATTGAACATACTGAGGGCGCTGCCTGAAATACCTATGTTATTTAATTTCTGTAATAGCTTTTGATGGCTTACCGTATCGTACGCTTTTTTTAAATCAATAAAAATACCTACAACAATGTTTTTTTGATCAATATGAGTTTTTATTTTTGTTATTAAATCTACTGAGGCGGTGAGAGTACTTGATTTAGGGCGGAAGCCATATTGTTGATCGATTAGGAATTTTTTCTTAGTCAAATACTCGTTTAGACGGTTGTATAACACTCGCTCAAAAATTTTCGAAATAACGGGCAAGACCGATACAGGTCGATAGTTGCCGGGGTCAGTTCTACTTCCAGATTTGTAAATTGGACTGACCCTTGCAACTTTAAGAGAGTCGGGGAAAGTGCCGTGTGTTAAACAAATATTTATGCAGTTTGTTAATCGTTCTAAAATTATATTCTTAAGGCATTTAATAGCTTTTGTGCTGATGCCGTCCAAGCCTGTACTAGTGTTGGAGTCAAGCTGGTCAATTATTTTTGATATTTCTTCTGTGTTACATGGGGAAAGTTCGTCCAAAGTTATGACATGTGTGTAATTACTGTTGTACATGAGAATATTACCTGTGTTTATGTGGTACATTATAGGTATTTCGTTAGCTAAGTCCGCGCCTATTGATGCAAAGAATGAGTTAAGTACGTTACAAATTTCGTTACCGTTTGTTATACATTCGGAGTTCGAGATTAGTTTGGGGGGAGCATTGCTGTTTTTGATTTTATTCGCTGCTAAGTTATTAATGATTTCCCACATTTTTTTAGGTTTTTTGTAGCTGTTACGGAATAAGTTGTGGTAGTAGGTTTTCTTCTCTGTCTTGATTAGGTGTTTTACTCTGTCCTGTTCTTCATTAAAATTCCTCCGTAGATTGTTGTCTGTTGGGTAAGATTTTGTTTGTTGCCATAAGTGATTTCGTAAGTTGATTGAGTCTATAATATTTCGGTTTATCCAGTCTTCTTGAGGTAGGTTTAGAATTTTGGTCTTATCTTCTTTGTTTTTCTTTATTTGTTGTGATATAAATCTTTCTAAATAATAGTAGTCGTTTTCGTTATTAGTGTAGTTTGCTATTAGGGTACTGTTGTATAATTTATCATAGTTAAGTGCTTTGTATTGGATCCTTTTGTTTATTTTTGGTGCCAGGCTGCCTATCTCAAGGAATATCTGCTTGTGATCTGATAGGCATGAGTCAATTATAGTTATGCTGAACGCGTGATTTTTTATGTTCGTGCATATGTGATCAATTATAGTGTTTGTAGTGCTGGTTTCCCGGGTACTGTACAGTTTATGTATTTTGTTTAATATTTCGTATCCTGTTCCTTTAATCTCATTTAGGTATCTTATGATGTGACTGTCCTTACTTAGTAAATCGATGTTAAAGTCTCCGAAAACAACCGCCCTCTTTCGCCGTTCCAATTGTGAGATGTACGTTTCTAAGAAGTTGCTTATATTTGATTCACCTGGTTTGTAAATAGCTCCGATGTCCAATGAGAGTTTATCTATGTGTATCCATAGGTAGTGGTTACCAAATTCGCATATTTCTTCTGTTATTTCGTGTTTGATACTTTCGTGTACATAAATTGATACGCCGCCGCCTTTGCGATCTTGCCTGTAGTTATAAACATGTTTATAGTGTGGTAGCTGATATAATTTTGCGTCCGCTTCCGAAGTAATCCACGTTTCAGTAAAAAGTAGTAAGTGTATAGTCATTGCTGTTGCTTTTATTATGCATTTTATCTCGTCTAGTTTACCAACCTTGCGGATACTGCGTAAATTTGCATAAAAGAACCGTAACGAGGACGGGTGGTGAGGTATATCTTCGTATCTACTTACTAGTTGATGGTTTAGTCTGTCCGTGTATTTTTCATTTTGTATTAAGCTGGTTATTGGTTTTTTTGGTTGGTTTTTTTCGGTGTGATTGTCGGTATTCCTTTTATGTATTTGATAATGAGATCTTCTTCGCCGGCTTCAATGCGTTTGTTGAGCTCCCCTTTTAATAATTGTAAATACTCCTTTTGAGCCGGAGTTTGATCTGCGTAAATCTGTATATTATCTTGTAGGTTTTTCTTATTTCTGAGTAGGTATTTTGGAATGTCTGAATTGTTGAAGCAGACTTTTAATGGTCTGTTTTTGCCTGGGATGTATTTTCCCAGTCTGATGGTTTTATTTGGTTTAGGGCAGTCTTCATACAGTGTTGTAATTATCTTCATCGCCTCATTATTATCGCGATTTTGTCTGGAGTTTGTGTTTCTTTCGTTAATTTCCGGTATACCCACAATTACGATGTTTTTTTCGCGCTCACATCGGGCCTTTAGCTCGAGAATGAGGTTTTGGTGGTATAAGACGGGCGATTTTGGCGTACTACATTCTGGCTGGCTGTTTTGTTGGTTTTTTAAATGGGCTATTTCTTCTTCTATATGTTTGATCTTGTTTTGTGTTGTCGTGTTCTTAGCCTTAATGTTTTCCATATCACCATTTATTTGATCGAGTCGTTGAGTAAAGTGTTCAGTATTTGACTTCATGGTTTTTATCTCATTTTTAATCTCAGATATTTCGTCTTTTATGTAGTTTAGACTGTCATTTTGGGTTTTTCCAAATTTCTCTAGGAAGCTCATCATCTCTGTGCGAAAATTTGCGAAATCCTTTTTATACTCGGTTTCCTCAGTACGCTCTTTTCGTTTAAATGTGTTAACATTTCTATAGTTATCATCATCGCAGTAGGAGGGTAAGTTTGGTACAGATCCGCTAGTGTTTCCGCTCTCGCTTATCACCCTGGTATTCGGTGTAGGTGGTGTCCTCTGCGTATTCATTGTGTATGGTTTGACTCGAACGTTCTCCGTACGGGTGCGAGTGGGATGAGGAATAGCAGCGGTCCTTGTTACTCGCGTGGGTGGGCGGTGCTGCGCACTCGCTGATGTGTGGTGTCGCGTCGAAACACACGGTTAATTAACAACACAGTTAATTTGCACTTTGACTTATAAGTTTATGACACTAAGAATCACTTTCTAATGTTTTGTATTAATTTAAACGTAATATTTCTCTCAACAATCATTAAGCACGTCTGCTTCCAACACGCACCAGAGGCGACTTTACTAGAAAAATTATTGAGTTGTATCATTAAAGAGTTGCCAGACTGTTGGTTACATATATACACAACACATAAATGTATTTTATATGTTATTTTAGGTTTCTTTTGGTGTAAAGTTAAGGTAACCCATAGATCCTCGGCAGACGAGCACCATTCATTGCGGACATCGGCAGTTAGATCCCGACGTATGGCTATTACAACTCCCCCACCCATCCTTTGACTAGTTTGCGAGTAACTTCGATCCCGCCTCCATACAAAATATCTATCATCAAACAGTTCGCTATCAGATATACCATCAATAAGCCATGTTTCCGCCAAACAAATGACATCAAAAGAATTCATACAAACATTTCTGTAGAAAACAGATGTTTTCGTCCGCAGCCCTCGAACATTTTGATAGAAAATACTAATCGGTGCCATAACAATTCAAAAGTAACTCCAGAAAAATGATTAAAAAGATGTAAGGTACACTTAGACTAAGTGCCAAGTACAAGCTATAAGTAATAAAAGCCGGCTTAAGACGCTGACAACACCTAAACCGCGGTCACTGTCAAAGTCCATAGAAAAGAAAGAGAAGCGCGATGACACAACGCTTGTAATTTATTGCAAAATATGAAGTAATTATCTATTTAATCAAAATTGAGTTGAGTAATAGAAAATAAAAAACAACCAAGTTCTGCATTCAAATAAGACGTTTTTTTTAATAATGAAATACGTAACGTATGTTAATATTTGATACAGATATTTTGGATTAGAACCCAAAGTAAGAGGTTATTTTAACGTTAGTTTGTATCGAGATTTTGTTTTTAAAACGTGTTTTGGTAACAACCAAGTTCTGGGAAATATGTTCAATATTAACATATATTTTTTCCGCTACCACAAACTATACAGATTTGGCAATATTTTTTCTTAAGCGAAGCCTATTTTGGTAAATTGGGTCTTGTCAGCGCCTTAAATAGCAAGTGGTGGCAAAATAAAACGAAAACTATATTAAATAAATCAAATTCGATAGAATAAGTGTAAGAAATCGTACTCAAACTGTATAAACATTTAGTTATAAAATTGTATAGGGTATGAGTAAGAAACTTCAAGTGTAAGCAGATCTCACTTCTAACCACACATACATAGAGTATAAAATGACAATAAACAAAGCCTAATGAGTAGAATGAATTGGCGACACCAAGCGATAAGAGAACAAAAGGCAGGCGAGAATGGAATGCGTGCAAAAAATACGTACCTATGTTTCTCAAACTTAAGTCAAACGAGTTCACTATTAACAATAATGTAACCACAATCTTAAATAGACAAACTTTTTCAAAAAGTGCAAACAACTTGCAAGTAAGATGAGACGTTTTAATTAACAAAAAAACTTTTTTAAATCTTGCTCTGTTTTGATGTAGTGTTTTGGAGACGTGGTGTTTTTTCTTACAAGTATTTTGCATCCTCTAACCCACACATGTTCAAAGCCACGCTCTTTGGCTTGAGCTTTGGTTTTATTCAGTAGGAGTTTATTTTCCAGTGTTAGGTGGTCGTTGATGTACACCCTGTTATTGCCCGGTAAGCCTAGATCTCCAGCATTTAGTTTTTTAAATTTCTTCGACGCCGCTATAAAGTCGTTTTTAAGTTAGCTGTTGTGTACAGAGCAAATAATATTTTTATTATGTTTGTCATTACGTGTCGGCACCCTTGCTATATAGTTGATCTGATTCTTCTATACATGAAAGTCAATAGCTTTACCTATCTTGGCCATTATTGCGAACAAGTCTTCATCATTGGATATAGGCACTCCTTTGATCTCAATATTGTTCATGCGAGACCTCTGTTCATTCTCAGACTGCCGATTCTCAAGCTGAGTAATTCGATCCTGCAAATTAGCTATCACTTCTTTGGTTTTCTTCATTGACTCGATTTCATCTTCCAGAACTGACACTTTAATTGCCAAAGCTTTTATTTCCTGACTGTAGGACTCAAAGGACGATTTCATTTCAGAGACTTCTTGCCGTATGGTTTTTAATTCCGCCAGCTCACTCTGGATAGCCTTCACACTCTCTATCAACGCAGGCAATGCTTCCATTTTAGCCGACAGACGTTGAAGCTCAATCATGATGGTCTCCGAGTTCGCTGGTGATGCCTTCAAACAACCAGTTTGAGGACTGGCAACCGGGGTAGCTTTGCAGCTTTGACATTTCCATGTTGATTTACGCTCGCCAAGTTTTCTCCATCCAGCTTCTGTTATCCCAGCACAAGGAAAGTCGAATTGTGCCTTACAGATAACACACGTAGCACCATCCCTCGATTCAGTGTCACAACGTTTGCAGGTAAACATTTCGACTGACTTTGATATAAAGTTTAAGAAACACTGCCACCGGCCGTTTAGAGAAATAATTATTTAGTTAGCAACGCCGTGTACTCGTGCGATCGGTACGCTGACTACCGTTGAAATGTGATATGATTTCATGTTTGAAGCAAGGAAACAGTATAGAGATTATAACAAGAATTGTTGGACATAACAGCCTCTTAAAAGGTAAATTTATAAATATAACATAAAGATGTGGCTTTATGTAGCAAAATACCACACCGTCCAGGGAGTGATATGACATTTCGAAAGACTTTATTTCGACGCACGCTATTTCGAAAAAAAATACGAGTGGTACGCCAGTTCAAAAGCACGTTAGGTCGAATATCGCTATATCGAATGACGTTAATTCGACGCACGCTATTTCGAAAATGGTATGAATGGTACGCTAGTACAAAAGTCTTGGTATCGAAATCCACTGTTGCGAATAGCATATTACAATCTGAATATGTCTGAGGATCGAACTCGCGACCCCGATAAAGCCTTATCTTTGTATTGGGTTTGGGAAACAAGAGAAAAGAAGTATTATTTTAAGTTAACTTTTTAATTTCCAGTAAGTATAGTAATCAACAAAGAAGTCAACAAATTAAAATTATAGGTGGTATACTCATTACCAAAAAGAACAATACTGTCACATGATGACAAAATGGAAGATTTAATCAACTCAATATAGACTAGTATTAAAAGCTACAGCTACAGCTCTTATAAATTCAATACTGCACATTGTATTTTTCTTTTGTAAAATCGCTGCGATAGCATTTTCTTCCATTTTCATTTTTTTTGCTGGCGCCGTTTGTGGGATATTAGCCAAAATTCTCTCAATTTTGTGGGTGGTTGTATTCTGTTCGTCAATGAGCTTTTGATTACAGCCGTACAACCCAAGTTTTCGATTGCCCATTAAACAATTCCATCGCCGGTGCCATGCTTCCACGCTGTTTTGAGTTCGCGGAAGACGTAAATTATTATTTCTTTCAGCGGACCAGAAACTAGGTGGAAACAAGGGTTGCAGTCGGGATATCACAATTTTTTCCATCTGATATGCGAGATTTTAATTGGCCCAGAACGCAATATTCCTCGAAATATTTAGTAACAGCTTCTGCTTCTTCTGGACAAACGCTCTCCCTCAACTGTTTATAGAGATCAGGTATATTTTCCGGAGACAAGTAGGCCAAAGCTACATAATATCGCATTTTCAAGGCGAACTCACTGTCTGTGCCATATCTCTCACTGAGCATACTCCCTTGTATCTTTCTCCAAATGTTTTGCCCCAGATGGAATAAGCAACCGGACTGGATTGTGGCAGGAAATTCTATTCTGACTGCATTTTCGCCAATTCGAAATCGGACATTATTTGTTCTGGTTTCAAATCGATGTTAAATTCAGAAGAATATTCTTTCAATTGTTGAAAAAACTTAATAAAACATTCTTCCGTCTTTTTGTGAAGAAATCCGTATACCAAGGGTAATATTCGTCTACAATCTCTAGTGCCAACAATGCCATGAACTGAAAAGATTTATGTAAATATTATAGGGCAGGTTTGAAATGTCCCATCCACAAACCAAACTGGCGATTCACTTAACTTTTGCAGGTTCATTTCAGTTGCAAATAATAACAAGCGACCATTATCCTCCCCATAAGTAACATTTTTACCTAGAAATCGGGTACCATTAATTTCTTTATAATGATTTGGTATATTAACCACTTCGCTTAAGTTTGTAGGTTCTTTCGGCTTATTTTTATTTCTTGCTCTCTTGATGATTTGGCGTTGGGCATTTTTATTTGGTATTGAATTTGTGCTACTAGAAGGAATTTCACTCAATTTTTCTCTAATAATGATACCCGGTGCATCATTACTCTGAATTGCTAAAGTTTTCAAGGCATTTCTTAATTTGATTTCATCAACTCGATCTAGAAAATACAAAAGGAAAAACAATTATAATTGGTTTAAAAAAATTAATAACAAACGTTTGACGACGTCTGTGGTCTAGTGGTTCGAGTGTTGGGCTGCTGACCACAAGGTCGTGTCGTGGGTTCGATTCTTATAAGACACAAATATTTATGTGATGAACATAAGCGTTTGTGTTGGTCTGGGTGTTTCTTATGTAAGTATTAGAATTATGAATTTACAAAAAAAAACTATAATAGTACAAGATCTGCTTGTTTGGGACTGGTGCTGTGTAAAAATGTCCGAATATTTATTTATTAAAAAAAACGAATAGTTTAAACAAAAATACTAAAAATGAATAATATACTTACTCGTAACTTTTTTTAAATAATTTACCAACAATGATAATAAAAAAAACTCACCCGGTTCTGGTGCATGAGTATGATTGGACATCTCTCGAATTATAAAATGTTCATCACCGATTAAATTACTGCTTGCAGTACTTTTGCACCACAATGTTTTTTTGTTTAAACAAGACCAATATTGTACGTTGTCCACTTTTTTGTTTTGCTGCATGATAAATCCATCAATAATTAAAACACTTTTCCCTTTACGGGAACTCAATGGTCGATAAGAACGATTATTACTTATTTTCTATGTTATCACACACCGACACGTCAATCGGAATGAAAGATGTATAGGAATCCAAAAAAACTAATAAACTTGAGGGGTAGTTCAACAAAAGTATAAGAGTACTATTAGGTATTCTGTGGTATATGAAATTAAAAATAAATTTAAGTCAACCTTCATTAATTTGTTTTTATTGTTGTGAATGCATTATAATAAATGGGTACTGTAAGTATTGTATTGTAGTATTTGTAATGTTATTAGCTTATCAAAACGGGAAGTACCTATGCTAGGGATACATAGCTAAATCATAATAAGTTCTAACATTAATCATATATACTTAGTAGTATAGACAACTTGCTCAGTGTCAGTTTTATCATCAGACAGATTGTAATATGCTATTCGCAACAGTGGATTTCGATACCAAGACTTTTGTACTAGCGTACCATTCAAACAATTTTTCGAAATAGCGTGCGTTGAACCTACGCCATTCGATATAGCGGTATTTGACCTAACTTGCTTTCGAACTAGCGTACCACTCGTATTTTTTTTCGAAATAGCGTGCGTCGAAATAAAGTCATTCGAAATGTCATATCACTCCCCACCGTCCATGCCTTAAGAACCTACCTTTTGTATGATGATTGCGAAATTGTAGTCAAAATTGACGTCAAAAATGCTTTCAATTTTCTGAATTGAAAGCATAATTGACGTCAAATTTGACTTGCCATGCTGACAGAAGTTAAAAACAAAATTCCGGAACTACACTCGCAAGCAAAAGTATGGAATCACTTACTTGGAATTGATTCCGCGCGATCTTGGGTACTTAATAATTGGTTAAGAATAATAAAAGTAGTACCATTTTAAGGTTAAACTATTAACTTTAAATTGATACCAAATTCATTTAAATCATCAGTATTTAAGGAGCTATCCCGGATTACGTGAAGAAGTAAGGAAAAGGATATGTTTCAATTGTTAGATACGTCGCGAGTTGCGGCCTATTGACCCCTTAAAAAATCGCGTGTTATCGGATTTTCGTTGTCACCAACGTCACAGACGTGAACGAGTTGGCTGAGGGACTCACTGTTTGCATGCAGAGCGCCTTGGAGGCGGCAACATGCACCTCACCCGCGCCACAGGGTGGCTACCACAAGCTACCCGCACACATCGTAAACATGATCGCCGATAAAAGGCGTTTACGCAAGCGGTGGCAACAGACAAGATGTCCCACCGAGAAAAACCAACTCAACCGGCTCACGGACTACTACGTTGATTCCGCAGACAGCGACTGGACGTCGGTACATAGGATCTGCCGACGTCAAAAGAACACCCCAGCCCCGGTGCGCCCGCTGTTAAACAGCGACGCGGCGTTTCGATACATGGCGGCCGACCGGGCCGCAATATTCGCTGCCCACCTGGTCAATGCACGCCTAACCCAACGGATGCCCACGACCACGTTGCAACTGTCGAGCAACACCTTGGAGAGTACTTCAAGACGCCGGTAGCTCCTGATGAAGACGGGCCTCCCCAGGCCAAGTATTTAGGGCAATTAGGCAGACAAAGTCAAAGAAGGCACCCGGTGTGGACGCAATCACGAACGTCGCACTTCGCCACCTGCCACCTAGAACGGTGGCGGCACTAGCTCGCCTCTACAACGTGCGAGCGTGCGTGCGTGTCGAGAGCATTGTTGACTTCAGCACCAGCCTGGCGAGAAGTATGTTCGCACGTACTGACACCTCTAAATTGCACCACATCAGGGACATTGCACCATGGCACGCGCGACCCCCGGACTACAAGCCCCTCCCGCGCGACCTCATCGCAGATGTCGCGCAAGAATCACCGGACTTGACGCCTGAGTAGGTCGCATTCACTTCACACACGACCTACTTAAACAAAGTAACTCCACACTAATTACACGACACTCACCGCGCACAAAGCGTTTTAAGTTAATATAGGTGCCACGCGCGCGGCTCACACACACATTACTCCACACTCGCTGAAAATCCTAAAAAAATACCACACGAGTGACGTACACACAGTTCAAGTCACTCGATACACATTACAACGCCCCGGACCCTGTTACGCTACCTGCTAGACCTGGTTACGTTGTTAGGGGGTGGGGAAAGCCTCCACTGTAGGTGAGTGCCAACAAAAACCGACGCCCTCAGATCGGCTCTTGCTGGGCCTTCCCTAGGGAACTAGGGATCTCACCAGGCAGGGGCCTGGTCGTACGGGTGTCGTGAAGAACTTCGGGCGCTCCTACAGTCACACTTCAGAAACACACTTCAGAACTACTGAAGGGAGGTAAACCCCTCAGGGACTAGGTGATTGAGCACTCCCACCCCCTCCAAAAAGACCCAATACCGATTCCTCGCGCCCCCCGGGAGCGCAGAGACGGCCACGAGCTTTCTTTATCAGTCGGCTTTCACACGTTGACCGGTACATATCTCCGCTACTTTTGACCCTTGAACTTGGACGACAATAGATACTACGCCTACAGAAGCAGCACAAATCGTCGCCCTATTTCAAGAAGGGCTCAGCCAGCGGGCTGTCGCACATCAGCTCCACATAAACCAGTCCTGTGTTTCGAAAGTCTATAAACGCTTTCGGGAGACTGATGGCTTTATCCCGAGACCAAGATCTGGACAGCGCACTGTGGATCGAAAATCGGCTGTAGAAGACATAGGATCTCGATTTCTTAAATGTTATTTTTTTTGCTGGAAATGACTTCTGCTGATCATTACTGTTCTATAAAATGTCATATGAAGTAATTGTGAGCACAAATGGAAGAGTTATAATTTTTATAAGAAAAAAATGTATGGAGCTGACATGAAAAATGAGGATATCTCTCGAATCGCAAGGTTGGCCGTTATATCCTTGCACACTGTTATAGTACTATTTATTTGTGAATTTTTGACATACTTAATATTGCGGCATCACTTGCGATTTTTTTTTTAAATCTTCAAATTTAAAAAAAAAGAGTATATGATACATTTTAATGCTTAAATATGGCTATACCAAGTGTAATTTACAATATTTTTTATGCTTAGACCAAAACATTCTAAGAAATCACAAAGTCGTGTTACCTACTTATTTGAAATGATATGGTAATTATGAATTACGTAATACGTAATCTTGTCTAATGCCTCAAGTCCACATTAGCTAATGATTAATAAAACTTAATACCTATATACCTAGTTAAAAGGATACGTACCAAAATAATTTGGGGTACTCGCTAATTTAGCAATTAGTGCAGGATTAACTTAATGAAAGTAATTAGATAAATGTGATACCATCATTAGCCAATAACAATAAATAGTCAAACATTGGATTCACAACTTCAGTTCATTTAGAGCATTTCTAATACTAACATCTATCCTACCGTGTGTTTTTACTCAGTGATCGTGAATAATGGAAAGCATTATTACAAATTTGGATTTCTTTGTTATTCTGAGCAATCAGGATGCTTCGTCTTTCGATCATGAAATATTGTTCAACACACTTGTTATTCGACTGGGCTCTAGCCTTTCAGATGAAGACAGTGTTACCGTGAAAGAATTTTGTCGAAGATTTACACGGGCAGTTCAAAAGAGATGGTTACGATACCACAGGAAAAGTGAAGTTTTTAGACGTGATTACAGTAATTGGCTTGAGGCAAATATTGACTGGCCAAACTGCGTGCAAACCAATTTGCTCATTCAAGAATCAACAAGTGATAATATTTCTACTGAACCTGTACCTGAACCTGTACCATCAACTTCAACAATGAAATCAACTTCAACGATGACAAAAAGATCTCGAAAGCCGTTTGAAGATCTAAGTAACAAGCAGAAGAAGAGACGATCTGATGATGAACATATAGGCGATGACCCTAATGAAGTAGCTTATTCAGCTGCAGCACTTTTCAAAGGAGATGGTCGTGTGGATATTGCATCTGTTATTGAACATATGCTCCAAAATCCAGAAGCAGCAGCAAAAATCAAGGAAATGTTGAACAAACCAGCTCCTTCAACAATATTTTCACCAGAAAAAGTACTGGGTTTGCTACTTTCATTAAACCTATCAATATATCACATTAAGGGAAACGACTATTCGAGAAGGTTCAAAGGAGATATATCCGTCTTACTATAAAGTGCAAAAAGCTAAGCTACAGTGCTACCCTCCGAAAACATTTGTGACTGTAACGGATTCATCTGCTAAGATTGCACTACAAGCATTACTAGATTTAACAGTGAACAGAATTTTTGAAACTATTCGTAGTCCTGATGCGATACAAGATAAACAATTGATATTAATATCAAAGTGGGGATTTGACGGTGCATCTAACCAAAGTAGATATAAGCAAAACATAGAGAGTGGTCAAGATGATTCCAGCATATTTATGACCTCTTTGGTTCCATTAAAGTTGACAGCTGACGGTGATACCGTATGGGTGAATCCAAAACCCTGCTCACCTAGGTATTGCCGTCCAGTCCAGTTTAGTTTTGTGAAAGAAACCAAAGACGTTGTCATAAATGAAAAAACTGCAATGGATAACGAAATTGAAGCTCTCGTTCCCTCAAAATGTCAAGGACATGAAATTAGTCACAAATTAATGATGACGATGATTGACGGCAAAATTTGTACATATCTGTCTGAAGCTAAGTCAAATGCGGCCTGCTACCTGTGTTTGGCTAAGCCTACAGAAATGAATAAGTTAGATGTCATTGCGTCAAAAACCATTTCTTCTGGTGTGTATGAGTTCGGATTATCATCACTACATGCCGGCATTAATGTGATGGAATGTCTTCTACACATAGCGTATCGTCTCGACTTCAAAAAGTGGTCTGCAAGAGGAGAAGGTCATCAAGAGTTATTGCATTCACGAAAAAAACTCATTCAAGATCGATTCAAAGATGATCTCAACCTTTTGATTGACATCGTTAAGCAAGGGTCAGGCACAACTAACGACGGGAACACAGCAAGGCAGTTTTTTGAATTTCCTGATAAAACTACAGCGACCACTGGATTAGATGAAGACCTAATACGCAGATTTGCTGTGATTCTGCAAGCTATCACATCTGGAGAGATTGTAGATGTGCCGAAATTTAAAGAATACGCTAGAACAACCGCTGAAAAATACGTGGAACTGTACGATTGGTACTACATGTCATCAACCGTCCACAAATTGTTGATTCACGGAGGGGACATAATTGCAGAAAATGCTATTGTACCCAATTGGTACAATCTTTCGGAAGTCTTTCGGAAGAAGCTTCAGAGGCCCGAAACAAAGACTTTAGGAGGTTCAGAGAACACCATTCGAGGAAAAAGAGTAGACAAGCATCAAACGAGGATATCCTCAATATGCTTATCGTCTCTTCTGATCCTCTAATTTCTAGGTTAGGTTAGGTTAAGTTAATATTTTTTTTTAATAATTTGCTTTTATTTTTAATCATACAATAGTTTACCATTTATTGTTATTGACTAATGATCACGTTTATCTAATTACCCTCATTATGGTACGTATCCTTTTAACAGGTATATAGGTATTAAGTTTTATTAATCATTAGCTAATGTGGACTTGAGGCATTAGACAAGATTACATATTATGTAATTCATAATTACCATGTCATTCCAAATAAGTATGTAATACGACTTTGTGATTTCTTAGAATGTTTTGGTCTAAGCATAAAAAATATTGTAAATTGCACTTGGTATAGCCATATTTAAGCATTAAAATGTATCATATACTTTTTTTTTTTTAATTTTGAAGATTAAAAAAAAAAATCGCAAGTGATGCCGTGATATTAAGTATGTCAAAAATTCACAAATAAATAGTACTATAACAGTGTGCAAGGATATAACGGCCAACTTTGCGATTCCAGAGATATCCTCATTTTTCATGTCAGCTCCATACATTTTTTTCTTATAAAAATTATAACTCTTCCATTTGTGCACACAATTACTTCATATGACATTTTATAGAACAGTAATGATCAGCAGAAGTCATTTCCAGCAAAAAAAATAACATTTAAGAAATCGAGATCCTATGTCTTCTACAGCCGATTTTCGATCCACTGTGCGGCGCCGGTGCACATCGGAGAGGGATGACCGTTTTATCGTGTCAACCTCTCTCCGAAATCGACTTTTGACTGGTATTGACGTCCGAAATGTTCGTGGGGTAGCTGCCAGCGAGTGGACAGTTCATCGAAGACTTAAACAAGCTAATTTGACTCCAAAAAGGCCTGCCACGGGCCCGAAACTGACGGCAGGTCACCGACAAGCATGCCTTCAATTTGCTCGCTTCCATCTTGATTGGGAGGTTGAGCAATGGAGGCGAGTCCTGTTCTCCAACGAGTGCAGAATGTGTTTGCATGGCAGCGTCTGAAGGTGTAGGGTCTATAGGCGGCCTGGGGAGCGATCTGCGCAGTGCTGCTGTTTCGCTGAGACATTGGCTTATGGGGGCGATTCTTGTATGATGTGGGCCGGCATTTCCTTTGACGGTAAAACGGAGCTTGTTTTCGTGCCTGGCGGGGGACGAGGAGGCGGTCTAACTTCAGACCACTACATTTCCGATATTCTGCTGGAACATGTCGTTCCTTATGTGGGATATATCGGTGATGACTTCTTCCTTATGCACGAAAACGCTCGTTGTCACACTTCCCGTGCCACAACTGAATACCTCGAAGAAGTCGGTATCGCCACATTGGACTGGCCAGCGCTCAGCCCGGACTTGAATCCCATTGAGCACGTGTGGGATGAACTGAAGAGTAGGGCTCGTTCCAGAAATCCTGCTCCTTCAAGTGTAAATGAGCTGAAATCGGCTTTGAAAAGGGGAGTGGGAAGGTATCCCGTAAGAATCGATTCAGAAGCTGATTAGGTCAATGAAGAACCGTCTTCGAGCAGTTATTAGGGCGAGGGGAAGGAACACAAAATATTGAAACTTAATTTTAAGGCCAAATAAAATTTCTTCATTTATTATTTTTATTTTTCCATTATCCTTATGTTTTCCTTACTCCTTCACTCAATCCGGGATACCCCCTTAATACTGGTGTGATTTAAATGAATTTGGTATCAATTTAAAGTTAACAGTTTAACCTTTAACAGGGTACCATTTTTATTATTCTTAACTAGTTATTAAGTACTCAAGATCGCGCGGAATCAATTCCAAGTAACTGATTGCATACTTTTGCTCGCGAGTGTATATCAATACCTTCTTATCTGGAATGCAGACCCTTCAAAATTAATTCATCGTTCCCATGAACTTTCTTCGGAGATCGGCTGTGAGCAGGGCGATCCACTCGGGCCAGCAATTTTTAGCTTGCTATTAAACTTTTGGTTGCCCGGTCGGTATTCAAAATAAGTACACATATTTTTTTTTACATTTTTGTATACTTAAATAACTACTTTAAAGTTATAGATCATAAACCGCTGTTTCGTGAACAACAACAGTGTAACAAGTAAACCTCAAACTTTTAAAATATTGCACCAAAATATCGCTAGTATTCTATCAAAAAAGGAATTTTTGGAACTAACGTTGCTGGAATTACGAGACATACATAAAGAATACACTTATTATGTTTTGTAATTTTTTTTTTTTTTTTTTTTTTTTTTTTTTTTCTTTTTTCCAATTTAGATTTTAGGGATTTTGAAAATACATTATTTTACGTTAGTTCTTTTAAGACGCTGACAACACCTAAAGCGCGGTCACTGTCAGATTGCATAGAAAAGAAAGAGAAGAGCGATGACACAAAGCTTGTAATTTATTGCAAAATATGAAGCAATTATCTATTTACTCAAAATTGAGTAATAGACATATTATGTTTGTCTGAAACCTTTATGCGTGCCGGAAATGAGAAATATTTGAATTTAAATAACTACGTACTAACCGTAGCAGCTGCATTTAGTGAAGATACACAAATCAAAATCAAAAGTTATTTATTCAAACTAGGCTGAGAATCAGCACTTTTCGAACGTCAAAGTTTCATAAGACAGTCCCCCAAAAACGCCCGTTCTTCACCACTTTCTAGTGCTTTAGCTGGGAAGAAGAAGTAGCGGAACAAACTCCCCAGCAGCACAAGCCACAGCTGACTCATAGCGATAACGGCATTGTTACTGATGGACGAAATTGCGACTTTGTTTTAGACCCAGTACCTACTCTATTGAATGATGACGATGGGGGGTGGCAAAGAGTAGAACGGCGTCGGAAACAATTGAAATATAAATAGATACTTGGGCAAGTCGGATGGCATCACGTTCAGCAGAATCAGTGCATAAGTGTAGCGAAGTGTTCACAACCAGTGGTAGACAGAGCTACCTCGCCCACGTTTCTACGTTCAGTGCACTTACAAGACCGCGATGATTAAAGATATCAGGTGTATTTTTGAATGGTCGTTTTAGTTAGTTTTATCGTACTTGTATTGTTAGCTATCTACATCATTTTACTTGTTTCTTACTTTAATTATCTGGCAATCAATCATGTCAGTTGTCCCATTTGTGCGGGCAGGCTGTACGGAACCGCACGTTATTTTAAAGACTCACGCGTCGTGCATTCTGTATGGTCAGCATTTTGTACCTATCATTAAAGCTAATTTGTATAAGTACATTAATTCAATAAATCAGTGTTCATTGGACATTCGCGGTGGTCGGTTTTATTTCATCATCATCCCCAATAGAATCACCCCGGCATCATCACTAAGTGTAGGAATCCCTACAGATACCAATGTTAATAACTCGTCAAAATTATTTTTTATGCTTCGTATATGAAGACTAATAGTAGATCCGTTTAACCCATTAAAGTACTTGTTGCAATCTTCTGGAAAACATGAGTAGGCCTTTGCGATTTCAATGTCATCTAAGTCAGTGATTATATTTTCAACTAAATTAGCCATTTGTGGAATAAGTAATACCCATTGTTGTTGAATACAGTAAGAAATGAAATAGGCGCATATCCACGAACGGGTGAGCTTTTAAAATTTTTAGGGGTATGTGCAATGGTATTTGTTAGAGTTATGCTGGTGGTATGATAGGAAAGAATTTGTGTGTATGTGGGTTGGAAATGTGTGTGTCGTTTTGTACCGTGAGTGTGAGTAAAATTCCTTTTTAAAAACATTATATAAAAAGATAAATCACGCAGTATAAAAAGAGGAATGTTATACATGTTACAAGATATGAATTTACAATAAAAGTTAGCTACTATTACCGATTTAATAATAATAATAATGAGCCCTGACCGCCGGTAGCTTGGACCCTGTTCCCGATACCGGTGGGCCACCATTTTTTTATATTTTTAAATGTTTTTATATATTTTTGTATATTCTAATATTTAAAAATATAATTATATTGTGTAAATAATGAAATAAAAGAAAATAATAATAATAATAGAGTAGAGTTTACTTTGCCGGAACGGGTCTAGGGTAAGGAGCCAAACCAAGAGAGATACAGAAACCCGCAGGGCAGCATGTGGCGAGCTGTTGGGCAGTAGCGACCCCACGGACCCTATCTCCTGGGAGAAGTCTTGTTCCTCATCTCTGGCTTGCCTTTATTGGCCGGCTGGAGTGAACACTGACGAGGAACAGAGCTCCCACCTCATTCTTGCCTTTATTGGCCGGCTTGAGTGGAGATTCGCAAGAGCAAACGTGCCCGGAGGAAGGAAGTATTCCAGTAAGATGCTGGTAGGGATCTTGACCGTACTTCCGGGATTGTCCTGATAGCCGTGGAATACCTCTCCACTCCTCAAGCACCTCACCTCGCAAGTGTTGCCCCCTTGTCACTACGTCACTATGTGCTAGCGGCCGTTTTCGGGGGCCCATTATTGAGTGTGAAAGTCACCCCCTGCCAGTTTATCGGTGTATTTTATATAAAGCATTGGTCAGGTAGGGGCCATAGCCTTTCTATAGTCTTAGGAAACCGATCCACTATAGACTCCCAAACCCATAGCCCAATATGTTTTGTTCCCATGTTCTGCAATAGTCCTGCATCAACCGGGGGTTGTCCGTGGGTGCATCTTCATAGAGCAAACAGGGATAATCGTCGGTTGGTGCCTCATCCCACTACAAAGGTCCAAGGGCCTCTGCGAGTTGGCTTCGGCCCCTCGTACGCCTTCCAAAGGTCCGGGACACCATGGTGCCGAGATATGTAAGGATAATAATAATAATAAAATTTATTTATTCAGATAACTTTCATCCATAAACTGACAAGAATGAGACATAAATTAATACAAAATAGTAAGCAGGGACTTGGTCCGCTGCACTAACATTCATGTCAGGGGACAATCGTGCCTAGCAGCAATGGCACTCAAGATGCTGTGGCGACTTCCACGCAACCGACTAATGAATGTCGCGGTCTTTTTACGTCATAAAGCTGCAAAGCCAGCTGAGTGTGCATCAGCAAACATTGCTGATGTACTACAGAAACGTGGAAGCCGCAACAGCGCCCTGAACGCATTATTAAATTGGACCTGCAGAGCACTGTACGCCCGCTGCGTGTAGCTAGAACACAGACTCCCCGTGTACAGTGAGGTGCAATACGCATTAAACAAAGTAATTTTGACTGCGTCTGTACACCGGGAGAATCTGCACGCCAACATATTCGCCCGAACTGACAACGCTCTGCGTTCCCTCTCCATATCAAAATCATCTTTTAAATCCTCGGTCACCCAGTGCCCGAGATACTTAAACCTGTATACTCTGCTTAAAGATTCACCATTCAAAAAAACTGGTTGTACAGGTTGAGGACTTGGGACCTGATTTAAAAACAATGTAAACAGATTTCTTTACATTATACATGAGACCGTGTGAAGCTACGAAATACTCACAAACTGCGAGTAGCTTCCGGAGAGCACCAATTGAGGAGGCCAGCAGCACCATGTCGTCCGCATAACTGAAATTGTTGCAACAAACACCGTCCACATAGCATCCGACATGCATGCCACTGAGCTCCTCAATCAGGGCGTTTACGTCCAGGTTGAAGAGCACGAGTGAGCTCAACACTCCCTGTCGCTCCCCACACTCCAACCCGCTCGCATCCGAAAGTTCACCCGTCCACTTCACACGGTTCTCCTGGTTGAGATACCAATACCTCAGGAGTGATGCCAACTCCGATGGCACCCCAGTCCCTGCTAACTTCTGCCACAAAACGTCATATGCCACTAGATCAAAGGCCTTACTGAGATCCAGGAAACAGGCATACACCGGAGTATGTCTATCCGTATAATACTTGACAGTGTGCTTCAAACTAAATATTGCAGTTTCTGTGGACAACCCAGGCCGGAACCCGAACTGGGCGTCGTGCAAATTAATATTTTTAGAGAAATGTGAGTTGCGCACGCTGTCAAGTACCTTTGGCAGATAATGTCGCCAAGGAAATTGGCCTGTAATTGGTCTTGTCTGCCATATCTCCTGTCCTGTTCTTGGGAATAGGCACCACCAGAGTTTGATTCAGTCCGTGAGGAAGGTATGCCTCGTTAAGCCTCGCATTCCTATAGGCCTCGAATACATGCTTATTCTATCCTGCTTACAGCTTTCTACGACTACTTCTATTTGAAACATGTGAGGCACGAGCAGCCTTACATAAAATATCAACTACATTTAAATACATCTTATCTATTATTTTCTTATACATGTCACAACGGTTACCACTACAATACTGAAACTCCATCGGAAAGTCAGTACACTATAACTTTGAATTACGTATAGCATGGTATACATTAGCTTGAGATCCTTTTCTATCCCCCAACTTACTTTATTACGTGGTGGGGTTTTAACTTCTGTTTTATGCATTATCACATTCAGATTACACTTAATGACAGTGATCAGACCAATATATATCATGTTTTACATAGATATCTGAAATACTCATGGCGGCTGCCTGGGTAACAACACAATGGTCTTACCACCTTTTACAATCATGTGTCTCACTAATGAATGTAAAAGTATCTGAGTTAAGGTGTTCCAGATCTGCACAGAACAAACTTTGCTCACATGAAAAGTTCAGGAGCTCCTCGCAAAAGCGCTCACCAGGATTTGCATTAAAATCACCCAACACAAACACTGACTCGACATTACTATCCTCTATTATAGCACTAATAGCGCCTAAGCAGTCTGTAAACACGGGTAAGTTCTCGGTACAGTCGACGGGCATGTACACACTAAGCACTAACACGTAGCAATCATTCGTCGTAACACGTATTGCTGATATTCGTGGATTTGCACAGGATATCACTGACACACTTTGAAAAACTGATTTATGCCATAGCAGCGCAACTCCACCTACGGCCTGCCCCTCAACATGCCAGTTGTTGTATCTACCGCAGATTTACCGGTACTCCCAAAGTCAATGCAATAATATCAGCGAAATCGCACAGATCTTTGACCCCTTCGACTGATCGCTTTATAGATTTACAACTGAACGATATAAAATTTGTGCTGTTCAGATCCATAATTTAAAGACCGCTTACGTTCTATATGGCCTAAAACGCCGACAGGTAACACCATCAGGCCAGACTTCATTGTTTAAAAATATGTTTAATGCATCTCTATTTACAACTATTTTATAAGCGTTATATGTATGGCTTTTCCGTCTTCGTTTTAATCATCTGAAGAGTTATCTTTTGTTTTGTTTTTGATATAATGTATTCAATGATATCATTTTCAGAAGTATCCTTATGTATGTTAGACAAAAACAAAGATATTTTTATTTCAGCGGGTTTAAATTTGTCATCTGGTCTAGACAAGAAGTTGTTAAGGGCAAGGCAGCCATAAGGCTGCCTTGCCCTTAACAATTTCTTGTCTATTTCGATGTTTACACCGCTGAAACTCCTTCCATTCCTGATCAGGATTCGTTGCCTTCCACTCGCCTTCTTGACGAATTACGTCCGCCATAGACAATTTATTCTTGTTATTTGAAACGTTACTTGTGTTGTGTGCTATATCAGAATTTGGGCACGGTGACTTTTGTTTATCCGTTGAAATTTCGGTTGTCATGTTTATTACAACATCTCAACTAGCATGCGCAGTGGCGATACTCTGTTGTTCTGCGCATACACCTGCGCTTGGGGGCGGGGCCTCCTCGCTCGTGCTCAAGCATCGCGCACCCGCGTTCAAGGTCATGTCTGAGTGACATGACCTTGAACGCACGCTCGACGCACGATTTTTTAATTTCTTAATGCATATTGTGATTGTTGGTTGTCGCCAACATCACACTTGATTTTTATTTCTTGAACATATTCAATCGAGTCATAAGTTTCTTTCATATTCTGGACCTCCGATTTTAATAAGAAAATATCTTTTAATAGTCTAGTTACGTCGACATGGTCGAAAGTAACTGGCGGTAATTTCTGCATCACCCTCGCTACGAAGATAGGAGTTTTATCCGGGTCTGTGCTCTTAAATAAGCTGATAGTTCTTCGATATCTTCTTGCTCCTTATTTTTACGTCTCGAGATATTGCGGGTAGTTGTAGATACTGACTTGAACAACAAGTTTTTAGCTTCACTTACTTCAACGCCAGAGAACGCACTCACTATTATTCTTATTAAACTTTCTTCACACATAACGTCTATTTTATTTTGCGTAAAACATAATAATTCATTTATGACTATATTGCACTGTGTACACTTTACTATTTGCGCAGCCATTATTTCTGCGCCCGAACGCTAGCGCGGTCGCGAGTAGGCAGTCATTTTTGCAGCGCCAGTATTTGTTTATGTCCTAGTTGTTTGCGTAGGAAGATGTTGCCATTAGTAGACCAGCAAAACTTATAGTCACTGTTTTGCGAACTGCCTTGCCAAGTAAAAAAGTTTCTTTGCAGACAGACTCAGGTGCGCGTCCACAAATACAGGTTGTTTTTGACCTGGAAGTCCTATCAGTTCCGAATTAAGCTTGTTGTCTTTATTTGGATTTTTATTATTAAATGTACGAATACAGGAGATCAATTCAGTCTTCACTTGCACACTCGTAAACTCTGCAACAATAGCTTTATTCGGCGAGTTGCCTGGGGCACGATATATTTGTCTCGGATACTTGTCGAGGAGATTGGAAAATTGACGGTGTTGCCGATATTCGTGATAATTTTTGTAAGTCTGCAGTGGACTCATTTGGCTGTTAAGGTATGTTTCGAACCTCAACAGTGGAGGATCGTGACTTATGCTGAAGATCGCTTACGGTTTTTTCCAGGGACTCCGCATATTTCTTGTACTCTATGATTAGATTCTTAGATTAATATGTATGTGTACCAATGCCAAATTACAGCCTCCTAGTACTACGCGTATCTGAGCTAAAGCAGGGACAGACAGAAAGACCGACAGACAGTCGGACATGGCCAACTATAAGGGTTCCTTGTTGACTACGGAACCCTAAAAATCAAATCTTTTCTCTTTATAATATTAGTATAGATATAGATTGCCATAATCTACTCATTACTATGTTTTTTATGAGTTGTATTGCAATATGTGGTTAAATGATAAATGATAAATGGTTTTTATTCCTGTAAATATGTTTGTAAAAACATTTTTATAACACATTTGCTCGTAAAGGGTCTCTTATTTCACCAATTTCAATATCGTATTTTATCTCATTGTCATTACGTACTTGTGCGTTATTGTAATGTAAAACGCACGAGTTTCTTTTAATAAGATAAGACACACGGTTTGTCAATATGCACCGTCTAAAACGGACGGTACTTTTTTAAATCTTGGCAAAAAGTTTTTATGTCAGAAAAGTGGTCAACACTTTATGAATAAAATTAACTTTGGGAGATAAAATATAATAAATAAACATTTAATACTTTATATTAATTAATTTTGACAATAAATTTATCTGTAACAAAAACACAAAAATATTAATTTATTTTATTAGTAATACTGGCTGTTTTTTGTGCCTTTGCATTAAAAAAAAGCGCTGATGCGCGTGCCGGATTATGTAGTATCTTAGAAAATTAATCGTCGATTTAATTCTTATTCTAAACTATCGCAATATTCCAAGATAAACAATCAATTCCGAACGAAACCTGTGATTTGAGTCAGTCTAAATAAATACAAAAACTTATCTTACTTTCATCTAAAATTAAATGATAACAGAATTATAAATTGTATTTTAAATATTTCCTTGATTTTATACGCTATTTCGATGTAAAAGTTGTTTTGTATCAAAGGTTTTTATTGTGGAATAAAAGACTACTATAACAAACAATGTTTCTAGACGAAAGTAGGTATATCAAAACATAAGTTATGGTTGGTGGTTTTTGATTAACCAAAACAAATGTTTATTAATTTAGAATTACAATAGATGATTAAGGTATAATTAAAATTATACTATAATGTTTATTACGATTTTATATTGCCATTTTCAAATAACAAGTAGTTTTAAACGATTTCCAGAACTTGTAAGTTGATGTTAATAACTTATCAGTTTACTTTTCGATTACAAATACTCGTAAGTACATACTAAATTGCTAAATTATCTTATTAAGTTTCAAAAAAGTTCCAATGGTGCCGATTCCCTTGTTCACAAACTAAACTAAATTTAAGTTCAGTGCATCTTTTTCTTTCTATTTCATTAAGAAAAGGACAGAAGATAAATTTTAGTTTAGTCCTGTCAAATTAATCAGCGCCTGTCACTACTCCATACAAGTTTAGACGTGATTAAAAACTTGCCTACTAAAATTACGTCAATTTACGTCAAGCGCTGATTAATTTGACAGGACTAAACTAAAATTTATCTTCTGTCCTTTTCTTAATGTAATAGAAAGAAAAAGATGCACTGAACTTAAATTTAGATTAGTTTGTGAACAAGGGAATCGGCGCCACTACCTACGATTTGTTAATTATTACATAAATTAGAAATGATTAAACAATAATTGATGACCATCTGCGATTGGTCTAAAATGGCGGCAACGTTGATTGTACTTGATTAATATGGGGAGACTATAAAAAGTAGGTATACCCGCGAGTTAAAGGACTTTTTGATAGAACTGTTGTGAAAGATGGACTACCTATAATGTTCCGTAAGTTAATTGATCCTATAACTCGATTATTGCTGATAACTATTGTAACTTTAGGATTGGCCGGAGGTCCAGTCGTAAGTCACGTTAAAAAAAAGAAAACTAGAGTAATAGTACTTACTACTAAATATTAAAAAGATTATATTAAATAATAAAAATAGAGTATTCTAGGCTTCCGGTCAGAGTGCACGGGACGCTTGGACAGCAGGATGTAGGATCGGCTGGCAGCAGCTGAACAGGGTCAGCAGGTAGTTGGACTGGATCGGCAGGCAGCAGTGGACAGGGTCGGCAGGTAGTTGGACTGGATCGGCAGGCAGCATTAGGACAGGGCTGACAGACGAGGCGGAGCACTAAGATGAGGTTGATCTCGCCGTCGCAGTCAGTCGGCAACTCTGTCCCAAGGAGTAAAACGTCCCTTGTTAAACAAGAGATTTTGTTTTATGGTAACTAAATTAGTGGTAATATGGTGTGTAATTGGTGTTAGTGTCCAACGCCACGTTGATAGAATGCCCTAATAATGGTAGGGCTCTCCGTCCTGAAGTGGACTAGTAAGAGGATGGCGTTGTCCGAACCTCGCCGATACGGCTGACTGCGGAGGCGCTCTACAGCACCTCACGCTCCACGGGACGAGTAACTGGACCTCCCAAGACACACAGGAGTGGTCAGCTATGGCGTCCTAAGCCACGCGACTATAACGCCTTCGGCCTTAAAAATCTTCCAAAGGCGGAAGTGAGAGGGCCGGAGGCTATGTACAGTGAATCACAAATCACACACACTATGAGATTCTTTAAAGATTAGGTATATTTTTTATATTTTCACACGTTACAATTATTAGTACATAGGTTTATAAGAAGTAAACAGAGTCAGCTATATTAGATTGATCTGAACTGAACCGGACTCGAGCTAGACTTTTCTTTTTTTTTTTGTCGATGGGAAATCATCAAATAACTTCTCCCGCTCTGGGTGGAGCGGGAGGGTGTGTCAGACTCTTACTGACTAAAACCCACCCATATTCCTTTCGTTGCCTGTGTTGCGGGGGCCTCGGTGACCCAATAGTACCTTCCCGCGACCCCGGTAGGCATCGGCCCTAGTGGACCCCTACATTGTGCTGACGACATCTCTTTGAGGCGCGCTTGGAATACGACGCGCCGTCGACCCGGGCCTGGTCCTTACCGGACGGTGAGCTACCCATTACTCACCGTCCGCAAGCCCGCACCACGGCTGCCCATGCCCTCTCGCTCCGTACCATAGCCTGAACCAGGGCCGGACGCGAGAGATCTCTACCGCTGATCGCCTCCACGAGGACACGGTGGTGCTCTGCCCAAGCCGGGCAGACCTCCACCGTATGCTCCACCGTGTTCTCCGGGCGATCCACACAGTGGTGACACCCGGACTTGAGCTAGACTGGACTGAACCGAACTGACTGAACTCGAACTGGACTGCGCCGAACTGAACCCTTGTCAGGTCCGATCTCCGCTTTTATAGATCCTGGCAAAAGTTGTAGAAATTTCTATGAAGCATAATTCAAATGATTAGTTTGAATGCCTGCCATGATCAATGAAAACGGTTTACATAGTACATAGCGAATTAAGTCTGAAACTAGCTTTATCAAGGCCAGTATGATTCATAGAGAAAGAAAATCTTAGACAGATGACAATTTATGAAGGAAGATGTCAATGGATAAAAATATGCTAAAATTTTACAACAAGAGAAAATGAATAATATAAAATACAGTCTTCAATGTTAGAAACAGTTTTTTGAGGTGTTGCTTTTCTTCTGTGGTGTAAGGCGTTTGATTGCGTAAACCATGAGGCACTTCTGCTGAAACTAGAGTACTATGGACTTAGAAATACAGCTCTTGATTTACTAAGATCATACCTAAAAGATAGAAAGGTTAAAGTTCAAGTAAACGGCGTAAACTCATTGGGGTCTGAAATGGCAATGGGCGTTCCTCAAGGTTCGATATTGGGTCCATTCCTCTTTTTAGTTTACATTAATGATTTACCCCAATTACTTCAAAATCAACCGAAGATGGTGTTATTTGCAGATGACACATCATTGATCTTTAAAATAGACCGACGATCACAAAATCATGACGACGTGAATAACTCTATTCTTCAGGTCCATGATTAGTTTACGGTAAAAAATTTAGTACTAAATGAAAAAAGAAACCAAATGCATTAGATTTAAATTACCTAATGTTAGAAGTAGCGAATGTGATCTCATATTGAATGGAGAAAAACTGGAATTTATTAATCAAACGGTTTTCCTAGGAATCACTCTAGACGAGAAACTACAATGGGGACCACATATAACATCTCTTGCGGGGCGGTTAAGCTCGGCCGCTTATGCTGTTAGAATGATAAGACAGTTGACAGATGTAGAAACCGCGCGTTTGGTCTATTTTAGCTACTTCCACAGCATTATGTCGTACGGCATTTTATTGTGGGGTCGGGCTGCTGACATTGATTCCATCTTTATTTTGCAAAAGCGAGCTGTCAGAGCCATTTATAATCTACGTCGCCGTGAATCTCTTAGGGAACAATTTAAAAAGATTAATATTATGACAGTACCTTGCCAATTCATTTATGAAAATATGTATGTAAGAAAAAATCGACATCTTTTTAATAAAATAAGTGATAGACATAATTTTAATACTAGAAATAAAGATAAAATAGATCAACCATTTTTCAGATTATCTAAAGTACATACATCTTTTATGGGTACTGTGTCAAATGTTACAATAAAATACCTTGTGATATATTGCAATTAAATGAAAGAAAATTTAAAACTCATGTTAAAAGTACACTTTGTAAACAAGCATATTACAAATTAGAGGATTATATCCAAGATAAGAATTCTTGGAAACATGCTGGTCCAGCTCTATAGGACAATCTAGAGTCTAGACAAAATCAAACTGGTTGCTATTTTAATTGTACAATTTATTATTTGATACAAATAATAAATCAATCAAGGTTGAATTTAAATTCTGTGGTTACTTTAACTCACACACTGACCTATTACTTCATTTATTATTTTTAGGAAAACGTATACTTTTACAATGTTTGTAAATATGTGAGCATCATGTACCTATCACATAATTAATTTATCTGTCATTGCTTTATTTTTCATTCTTTTTTTACCTATTTTGGTAAAGTAATTTTATTCTAGGTGCATCGTCTTCACATATAATTTTAAAATGTACCTATACAAAATTTTATAAAACATTTTAAAAGAGTTACGGTGGAGTTTCTTGCCCATTCTTCTCCATACGAAACTACGTTTTGGAAGGGGCAACTAGAATCAATTATATTTTTTTTTGTTAATTTTGACGTTCAAAAGTGCCTTTTATGTGCCTATTTGAAATAAATAATTTAACTTTGACTTTGACTTTGTTCAAACATATGTAAGAAAGTTACAGAAACAATATGATTTCATGTTTGAAGCAAGGAAAACAGTATAGGAATTATAACAAAGGTAAATTTATAATTATTATAGCATAAAGATGTGGCTTTGTGTAGCAAAATACCACACTATGTTTTTCTGTATGTGTTATAATATGTCTTATGTGTTAAATCGAATTAAGGAATATTCATGTTCTGTTTCTTTCCGTTGATAAATTTCTATAGCTTTGAGAAATGGTCGAAGAGATTAATGTGATAAAGATAATTTATACTAATTTAAAAATGTGTTGATAAATACTTTAAACCAAGCTGCCATGGAGTTTCTTGTCCTTCTTCTCCATGATGACCTAGTTTTGGAACGGACCACTAATTTTCTCTTTAACATATTTAAATGACAAGCCTAATTTAAAGTTAAATACCTAGTCTTGTCTCTCTGTGCTTTTCTTCATGAAATCGTTTCCCTACACACCATATTCATAGGTACTTTCATACACAGTAGAATACATAACTAGTAACCATTCTGACACTCAAAACTTGCTTATTTAGTGGATATCATTAGCTATACATATAGTATAAAATCCACTTATCTGACACGCGCGCATCGCTAATTTGTGAACAAGAAAAAATTATTCCGCGCGCTTTTTCTTTTTGCTGTATTGTTTTTATTTGAAAATGTCGTCAAGTAGGTAATGATGAATTTATTAATTCGACATAGCCTGAAGTCTCAGAGGCAGCGAAAAGGATACTCTAAGCCTCTTGCCCGAAAAATCGACCGATAGATACTTACAAGCGAATCAAAATTTCATCTTATCGAAAACAAGCAAAGATGCAAATTCATTTTCAGAAAGTGTGTTTTTAGCCTACTTCATGGAACTTTCTCAAAAATAATCAAGTAAAAGAGTCAAGCTCATTGTGGTGCTACTATTCAATGCTAAAAAGCACTGTGAAAACAAAACATGGTGTTGATATCAAGTCAAACTTAAAACCTAAAAATACGCTCAAGTGGCTATGTGAGTAAAAAGTCGAAAGTATTTTCGGCTGACAATGTCAAGAAGTTCCTAAAAGAAGCTCCGGATTTGGCAACAAAGGTCAGTTGAAACTAAATTATTGTTATTAACTTCTTTCACTTTCGTATTTCTTTACAATATACGTGTTTTGTACGCTGTTTTTATCTCTTTTCAGGTTGTATTAATATTCGGTATAAATGGTGCACGTAGACGTCAAGAGTTGGCAAACATCACAACTAATGATGTCGAGAACCATGGGCGGGTTCTTCTTGTCCAGTAGTGATGGATTAATTAGCATTAGCATTCATTGTTAGCTTGCGAAAGCTCATTTAGCATTTAGCAAATTAAATGTAGTTGCGAGTTTCTGTGAAATTAAAAAATAGCGAAAATTAATTTCAATTTTCGTAATTTTTTAATTTAATGACTATCATACGTCAGACTCGTCAGAGCGTCGGCGCACGCAGCGGTAGCGTGCGCTCTCCGTCGCACCCACGGGAAGTCGGGAATACTAAATATATCGGTTTCACGTGACAGTGACCTTGTTCGCTGCGAACTTACGAATAATGGGTTAAGCAATTGTTATCTTATTATCTTTGATTTGTGCGTACTTAAGGTTGTATATTGAATTAATGCTTGTGCTTGTTTAATGTATTTAAATTATGGATGGTGCGAAGAATGATGTTTAGATAATATTACCTTATTGTCTTTGATTTGCTCGTACTTAGAGTCGTGTATTGGTTGAATGAATGCGTGATTGTTTAATAATATATTTGCGTGGTACGCGCGTGGCGCGCGTCGTTTTGCGTTCGTTCAGTACGTTTTGGCAAGTGATAGTGAGATTTTGGTTTACGTATTCGTTATACAGTACTTACATTCTTTCGTTTTGTGCATAATATTGTACTTATAGATAATAGCGTGAACTCAATACCTACCTGTAAATAATAGGAGGTAGTAAGAAGTAGTGTGTATTGAGAAGTGGCATGTATAAAAGTGTAAATAATAATTTTAAGTTTAGTATATAAATATTTTAGTGTAAATGAACTGTTGAACGGACTTGAACGTGACAATGTCTCACCGAACTAAGACTATATGGGATTATTTTTCTAATATTGTTAGTGAAAATAAAATTGCTAACTGTAATCAGTGCTCTAAAAACCTTTCTTACCGAACATCAATCACCAATTTAAAAACCCATCTAAAACTTAAACACATTGGCCATTACAATAACTTTCTGGTCGAATGTGAACCGACTCGGTCCCGTTCGGTACAGGTGCGTCAGGTGCAGAATGCTGATAATTATGTGATTAATCTTAACACATTACATAAGCAAGTGTACTAGCACAAATAAAACGTTATCGGCGAGTAAACTAAACGCACGCTAGGAGACGTCCTAAGGCGAACGCGCTTTTTAATTCGCATACTTTTGCAAAATTCACATATTTCATTATTATCAATTATCGTCATATTAGCAAATAGCATAGTAATAGCAATTATCATGCTAAGACTTACGAATTAACATGTTAATGAAATTTATTCGAAATCGCATTAATTGCCATTACTATTGTCCAGGTAAAAACACAAAAATAAAATTCCGAGATCGTTCACAATACAGGGGCCAGTGAAGAAATACGAAGCGCTTCGTTCAACAAAAGCGATGTCTAACAGATTTTTTCAAAATTACCAAAATGGAAAATGCACTAGCCAACCCATTGGCATAAATAAATTTGGGGCAATGCCGAAACAAATTGCCACTTTCTTAAATTTAGATCAGGTATTCCCAAAGTGGTCGCGGTTTCCTAGGGGTCGACATAAACGAAAACTGATTTTGGGGGTCGACGAGGTCTAAAAATCGACCCCTATTAAATAAACACAAGTTCTTATTTAAAACTTTCAAGATAGGTAGGTAGGTACTGTACTGTTTATGTTGTTTTACGTGTACTAAGAATAATTAATATTTTTGTAGGAAATAGCATTGTTGTAGTAATGTAAAGTCTCAAGTTCGTACAAGATGAAAAACTCGGCAAGTCAGTGTGGACAAGTTTGTGCAAGATAATGAGTTCGAGCGTACGACTTTCGGGCGCGTTTTGACTTGCTCTCTATTTGACGCTTACGCGATTTAACACGAACGAATTCACGATCAAGTTGCAAGTCCAAACATGTTCCTGATATTTTACTATTTAACGAGCTTGCACTTAGGTTGAAAGCTCTTCACTCCCCCCGACCCTTGAACCCGCCCGCCCGCGCGGAGCAAGTTAATCCAAATAATTTCCCTAATAATAATAACATAACACGACAAGTCCCCGCTTGCTCAGTAACCGGTAGCGCCCTAAGCCGAGGTTCGAATCCCACTATGGGATGCCCTTAGCTGTGCTGCCTAATTTTAAGTTATATAGGTGAGAGGCCCTTCTGGCCCCACCGACACCCGGTAAAGCAGTCGAGGTCCCCCGCGGGACCACTGCATAAAAGCCCGTATCAAAAAAAAAAAAAAAAAAAGGTTGAAAGCTCATTTGCGTTTTGAAATTCGTTGGAGCTTGAACGATAATAACTCATATAAGTACTCATTTATTTCAAGAGATTACAAAGTTATTACATAGCTAATAAGTGAAGTAAAGTGACTGAAAAAGAATTTACAAAATGCTGAGCTCCCTACGCGAGTTAATAGCGTAACCATACAATATCTGCAGTTTATGAAAAATTAACAGGGTAAGTACCAAATAGTTTTTATTCGGCACAGCGCATCAGCATTGCCATACAGTGGGGCATACATTGTGGTTTTTTATTTAGGTAGTTTCTTATTTTTTTATTTGCAGGATTACTGAGAATTTTATGATGGCGGACACGAAAAAAAAATGCAGACAATACAGTTTGGACTACTTGAAGTTCGGATTTATTGCATCTCCATTAAATCAACACTTGCCGATGTGTCTCCTAAGTGAAAAAGTATTCAGTAACGATGGCATGAAGCCTTCAAAAATGGATGACCACTTATCAAGAGTACATGCTGACAAAAAAAGTAAGCCCTTGTCATTTTTTCAAGCACTTAAAGAAAAACTAGACAAAAGGCCATCCATAAGATCGATGTTTGCGTCATCATCTATTAAAGACGATGATGGTTTACGAGCGTCCTATATTATATCTTTACTAATAGCGAAGTCGGGGAAACCCCACACAATTGGAGAGCAGTTTATCTTACCAGCCATTGCGGAGGTCCTTAACAATGTATTGCACAAACCCGCACATGATATTTTAAAGAGAATACCTTTGAGCAATAACACCGTTCAGAGATGCATAGACGAGATGGGACGCGATGTGGAAAACATTTTATGCAAGTTCTTACAGACCAACAGATTCTCTCTCCAGTTGGACGAGTCTACATTACCCGGCAACAAAGCTCTGTTGTTAGAATATGTTCGATATATCAAAGATGAAAATATGTGACAAGAACTGCTTTTTGCTACATATTTAGAGACTGATACCAGAGGAGATTCGATTTTTCAGGCCGTGGAACATTTTTTTACTGACAAAGCTATTCCATGAAAGAACATTGTTTCTGTTGCGACTGATTGTGCACCGTCTATGGTTGGTCGTCATCGTGGTTTTATAGCTCACTTAAAGCGACAACTGCCTGAAGTACTAGTCATTCACTGCGTGATTCACAGGCAGCATTTAATAGCAAAAAAACTGAGTCCTAGATTGCATAAGTCTTTACAATATGTAATAAATGCTATCAACAACATTCGAAGCAATTCTTTGAACTCTCGGTTATTTGCTCAGCTATGTGAAGAAAACGACGAAGTCTTTACTCGATTACTTCTACACACTGAAGTTCGCTGGCTATCAAGAGGCTCTTGCTTAGAAAGATTTTCAGCCATTTTTTAATCTGTGTTGGAGTTTTTACAAGAAAAAGATCAGAATTTGAAAGAAAATCTGAACAATTGTAAAACAGATATTCATTACTTGACTGATATCTTTGGAATGTTCAACAAAGTTAATTTGCAGCTGCAGGGTGACGATCTTAACTTGATTAAAACAAAATCAATAATATCGGCCTTCGTGGGTAAACTAATCCTTTATAAACAAAATTTTGGCAGAAAAGAATATTCGCAGTTTCTGCATTTGTCAAAATTACCAGAAATGCTTCAAGATGATGACATTTTATTATATGTCACTCACTTGGACGCATTACACAAGGATTTTACGGAGAGGTTTGAGGATCTTTTAAATTTACAAATTCCTCAATGGATAATGAATCCGTACAATACCACAGCCATAGAAGAAGCCAATGTGATAATGCAAGAAGAGTTGATTACCATCAGCACAGACGAAGAGCTTAAGCAGAAGTTCAAGCAAGGCTATCAGAAGTTCTGGTTGCAAACATTGAAACACAGTATCCTACATCGTGGAACATTGCTGAAAAATACCTTATCGCTTTTCCATCATCATACCTAGTTGAAAAAAGCTTCAGTGTGGTAACAAACATTTTGACGAAACAAAGAAACCGCTTGAAAATCAACGAACGTGGAGATTTAAGGCTGCAACTCACCAATATTGAACCGGATGTAGCTAGATTGGTAGATAGTCACCAGGTTCATCCATCACACTGAATGTTTTGTTTTCTCTTTGCGAATTAATACTTTTTTAAATATAATTTCCTACCTTCTTAACCGATAAAGCCCCAATGGCTCCGAATAGGAGCCCTCGCGGCGCGCGTTTTGAAAGTAGTTATCGAATAAAAATGTTTTTTTTGAGATTGAGAGATGACGTTATTGAGCCACGGGCCTGAGCGGTTAAGATTCTTTAAGTACCTAATTTGTAATAATCATTATAAATTAAACTTGATATTTACTGAATTGTATGTCTTTTTATTTTGTTAAATTTTGATGAGAAAATGAAGGCAACTTTACTCACTTAACCAAGTGCAAGGTTTTCCAATTGGTACCTTAGTACCTAGGTATTTTTTATCAATAAGGAAAACTAAAGATAGGCCCCCTTATTTATAATAGTCTGCTAACTTAAGGCATTGCGAATTCTCACGCTGTCTTCTTCTATTGACCTAAGTCAGAATGAAAAATAACACTCCTATTTATGTTATGTTATGATCCTGAAACTAAGAGACAGTCTGCTGTCTGGGTGTTTCCTTGCGAGGAGTTGGCAACTAAAGTGAAGAGAGGTCGAAGCGTGGGAAAAAAGATGGTGGCCTCGTTCTTTGGAAGGACAGGTCATTACGCAACAATTATTTTAGAGGATCGAAAAACAGTTACTGCAGAGTGGTACACTAACAATTGTTTGCCACTTGTCTTGGAAAAAGTTCGGGAGAAACGAACTCGCAGTAGGCTATCCTCCTTCACCACGACAACGCCTCGTCGCACACCGCCAAGCAAACAATCGACAACTTGGCGACGTCAGACGTAGAATTACTGGGTCACCCGCCCTATAGCCCCGACCTCGCCCTTTGTGATTTTTATTTATTTCCGAAAATAAAAGAAACACTTCGAGGAAAACGTTTTATGGACGCCGAGGAAGCAGTGGCTGCGTTTCAAAATGCCGTCGAAGACGAGTGGGTAAAGTGCTTTTCTCAGTGGTTCAATCGGATGCAGCGATGTATTGATGTAAATGGACACTATTTTGAAAAGATATAATAAAACTAATAACTTGCAAGTTTGTTCAGCTTTTGATTTTCTAAGAACTTTCAGTGTCACCCTCGTACACAGGGCACAGTTTCAGAAGGTCCTCGGCTACATTGGTCGCCGATTCAGGTGCGAATTTATTGACACTAAAACGCCACGGAGGGTGGCGGTCGAACAGTGTAGCCGAGGATGACTAGATGAGAAATAAAGAAGAAATTAGCTTCCGCATTACAAGGAATATAAATATGGAGCCAAGTGTTGACTCTCGACCATCTTCGAGCACACACGCGTACATTCCACCATCGTCGCCGCCTCCGTCGCCGCCACCGACTGCTGAACTCTGTGGTCTCGTTTCTCCAGTGTTGCCGCAACTGAGTTCCCAAAAGGTACAAATCCAGCGCTGAAAAGGTACATTTTGGGTTAAAAAGGTACGTTCAGCAATGGTTTTACTAAAATCACTCACCACTGCTTCTCTCGCTCTCTCGCAATGAATTCGAAACAAGGATAGCTTGCTACATATTAGTAATCTGTGGACAAGGAGAGACTGCCTGCTCGCCAGCAAAAGTTATTTTTTTTGGATTCTAAATGTGAGAAAACTTACCTATATAATATTATAAAAATCTCGTGTCACGGTGTTTGTGGTCGCACTCCTTCGAAACAGCTCGATCGATTTTTATGTATTTTTTATGTATATTTGGTAGGTATGAGAATAGGTCTTAAAGTATATTTTATACCAGGAAAAGAAAAACAAAATAGAAAAAATGAAATTGTAATTTTGACAGGACAACGTCTGGCGGGTCAGCTAGTATTATACGTCTAAAAAATCCCCGCAGTTTTATGATAGGTACTCATTGAATTGTTTCTCGTGGTTAATATAACGGAGAAATCACATGATAAAAAAAAATCGAAATCGTGATTGTGAAGTTATATCCATAATCTGAACATTAAAAAACATACTACACATAATATGCTCATAATTGTCAGTTAAAACTAAAATAATAAATTTATTATATTACTAAATCTACAGTAAAATCATGCATGTTTGTTGCAAATTTCGCGCCCTCTCGCCCCAAGCCGCCGCAGGAGACGCCCTGGGCGTCGGGAATCCCGGGCGAATTTCCGGCCACCGTAGGCGCGGGCTTGCGGACGGTGAGCAATGGGTAGCTCTTCGTCCGGTAAGGACCAGGCCCGGGTCGAAAGCGCGTCGTATTCCACGCGCGCCTCAAAGAGATGTCGTCAGCACAAAGGTAGGGCTACACTAGGGCCGATGCCTGCCGGGGTCGCGGGAAGGTACTAAAGGGTCACCGAGGCCCCTGGTAACACAGGCAACAGGAAGGAATACGGGTGGGTTTTAGTAAGTAAGAGTCTGACACACCCTCCCGCTCCGCCCAGAGCGGGAGAAGTTATTTGACGATTTCCAAATAAAAAAAAAAATAAATTGTTATAACTGCTTTAACAAGTGATTAAAGATTTATTCGTTTAAGAAACTCCGAGTTTTATTTATTTAACAATCCTCGCAAATATGTTATAAAACGTCGTATGACATACGTGCGCTTTGATAATTACAGCACTTATATCATAATGTACTATTACACGTCAATCATATTTTTAAAACTAGATGAGGTCGGCTAGCTAGCGAACTCGACAATTGATCATATTATTATTGCTTGACCAACCGGAACAGGTGCGGTAGCAAGTTTGTCAAGCTCCCTTAGATGTCACTGCTGCGGTAGCCTCAGGTCAGGTAAGCGTCCTTTCCTCAAATATGGCGATCTTTGTGTTATGCTCGTGAACGGGTGCTGTTTGTGATGACTGGTGTTCTTGCTGACCATGGTTTACTTCGATGGTCCTAGTTCATCATTTGTGTCGAGTTACAGCTATACAGGTTGAAATTGAAAACTTGCGACAAACTGAAATGGGACATTGTATACATCATTATTAACAACTTTTACTAAGGGACCAAAGCTGTAATCCCAAAAAAAATAATCTGCTTTTCCTACATTTTGATGAGGTATTGCGAACATAAATGTAGGGGACAGCAGTTTTTTTTTTTGGGATTGTAGCTTTGGTCCCTTAGTAAAAGTTGTTCATAATGATGAGTACAATCTCCCATTTCGATTTGTCGCATGTTTTCAATGTCACCCTGTAGTTATATGTAAGCGGGCACGCCCTTTATGCCTGGTGGCTTTTATTTAGGTATTCTCGTACGTTTTTACCTCAAGAGGAAAAAACGGAACCCTTATCCACCTCCTTCTCATCGTCTTCTTATTATCCTTACCATTCGTGTGTCTGTCCGTCACAGCCGCTTTGCTCCGAAGATTTTCACTCGACGTAGTAATAAGATAATATTCAAGGTTGAATTAAATTAGCTGGAGAAAGTTCACAGAAGTGATCGTTGGTCAAGTTTTGCCGGGTCATGATGAATGAGAAAAACATATTTTATTTCAGACTAGCTTCAGCCTGCGACTTCGCCCGCGTGAAATTTCGACCCCGAACGCCCGCATCCCATCCCACCCGCGCTATTACTTCGTTTTCGCTTAGCATTCTTCCAGTCTTTTTTCCTTTTTGCTCGTCTCCCAAGGGGCATAGCGTGATGTTAAATAGCCTTTAACCTTTTTCAAGAATTGGGCTTTAAAATGCAAAAGAATCATTCAAATCCGACTGGCAGTTCCAGAGATCATCACGCATCATCTTTCGATTTTACCCGTGTTTTGATTGCTAGTCAATTTGAACAAAAACGTTTATGTGACTTAACTATAATAGTTAGACATATAGGTACTCCGCGGACTTTTTTGTGGCGATGAGTACTATAAACATATAGTAAATTAGTTTTAAGTATCATTAATAGTTTTCGCAGCGCACGCTAAATAGTGACTTTTATAGGCAAATTTTTGATACCTTAGGTTACGTTATTGTAATTTCAGAAGGACCTGTATAAAAAAAAATATGTTACTTCCTGATAATTTAGCTTTCTATTGGTAGAAAAAAAGTTAAAATCGGTCCAGCAGTTTCGGAGCTTATTCGGTACAAACAAACAATAAAAAAAAAATCCTTTTTATAATATTATTGTACACAAATGTCCATTTATAACCAAATGGACTTTAGTCTATACTATAATATAATCACACGACTTAGAAACTAGTGTTAGTGCTAACATCTACCAGAGAAAGAACGCGAACTATTTATAACGCACAAGAAAAAAAAAACGCAAGAAAATATAAGTAAGTAACGCAATTTTAATTTTGTAACATCAACCAACTACACTAGCATCGGCCGTTGAATTAGCTGCTTTATTGTTTGATTATCATTCATTATTTATCGATAAGTCTTGCATACAAAAATTTCGGTCCAGTAGGGACCGATTAAGTTGGAATTTGGTACACATATGAATTTCTATGTAACGTAAATAAATTATGGGGTTCAATTTGGGGGGTAAAATAGATAATTAAAAAAAAAATTTGCAAACTGTGTGTGTGTAAATCAAATTGTTTTAAAGTTATTTAAGAAAATGGATGAAAATTGACCCCCTCCCGCTATCTCTGAAAGTACCACAATTTTGAAAAAAATACTGAGTATACTTCTTTACTTGTAGATTTCAGGAAAACCTACAAGATTCTTTGGTGTTAAAATAACATGGTAAATCTGTCGATATTGTGCGTGCAAACTTACATTTGCAGTTGGAATGTATCGGAGAACACATTTTTCAGCTACAATGTTGAGTTTGTTCCTGGGATTAATTTTCTTGGAATAAAAAAACATGGTAGATAGTAAATTAACTCGCACTTGTGCGGTTTTTGTTGGTATAGTGGCGTTTGCTAGCTGACATACTCGTAATTATGGCAAATGATTTAATGTTTTGTGTTGCGCGTAGGGTACACTGGTGCCGATTCTCTTGTCACAAATTTCTCTAAACTAGACCAAAAATCACCAAAATTTCGTTTATTCCTGTCAGACGACGTTTCCCATTCTGAAATTAACTAAAGTAACATAAATTAACTATATTATAGTTTGACAGCACTAATGTCATTTTAGTTATTCAATTTAGGGAAAATGGCAATTATGCTATTCTGAATTTGACGTTTTTCACCTAAAATTGTAATTTTCAAACTAAATCAGATTATTTTTAATCGCGATTAAAAAGGTGTGGAATAAAATTAGTTGTCATGAACTAAAATTTACAAACCACATTTCTCATAGATTTCTTGAAAGTTTGGATGCTTGTGGGTTTGGAAAATCTTAGATCAGTAAGGACGCTTATGTGATTGCAGCTGTTGTAGATGCGGCAGAAAGAAATAATAAAATTATTGATATTAGAAATTCATTCATGATAACTTAGAGGTGTTTTTGTACTGAACATCTAATGACTTAGTTATAATTTGGAAAAAGCATGAAAGTAGAGTAAATGCTGTGGAAATGCGTTCCTTGAGAAGCATGTGTGGTGTGACTATAAATGATAGGCTGAAAATTGATGTGATAAGGCAACGATGCGGTTTAAAGGAAGATGTAGTGACAAAAATTGAAAAGAGTATGCTTAGATGGTTTGCTCATGTTGAGAGGATGAATGAACAAAAGGTATTTACAGGGCAGATGTGAGTGGAAATGCCAGGAGGGGACGCCCCAGAAAGACTTAAAGTGACCTCATTAATGATGTTTGTCAAAAAGGTCAGGTGCGTAGTACTCGCAACCGGCGTGGGTGTATGACCAAACTTAAATGTATGAACGTAAACGAAGCAGAAGGAGCATGTAAGGAGTGTAGCAGGTGGCATTCTATAGTTTCTGCCTACCCCCATGGAAAGAAGGCGTGAGTTTATGTATGTGTGTGTATGTGTATAATTTGGAAAACAAGTGGATAAATCCATTTCCAGATTCTGTGAAATAAGAAACTATTTTTTTTTAACTATCAAGAAAGAGTTCAGTTATTAGTTCAACTATCAGTTGGAAACATTGCAAGACCGTTCCAACCCATTCCAAATGGCTGAAAAAAGATTTTTGTACTTACTCCCTAGATTGGGACAGACGAACAAGATGTCCTTGATAGGGCTTTCCTATGGCGACGAGAATACCGGAGACTTTACTGAACGATAAACCGGATTTATAGAGAAAGCTCAATCAGGAGGAGGCTCAGTAGGCGCTCAGGTTTGAATGGAATGAGTTAGTGAAAAAGCTCATCGGAGATAGTGATTATCCTATGTGTTATCCCATGTACCCATATTATGACGCCAACTCAACAGAACAGCAGGACTAAAGCCACGTTGTGGTAGTTACACACAAATAACGAGACATTTTTCTAGAAAACAATATATTTTTATAAATAATAAAGCTACATTTTTGTTTATTCATTAAGTTTTTGTTTCCTATATTCTTCCTATAAAGACATGGGTGCCATTCTTTTCTCATGCCACCCTCATTCCTCATCTTTTTCACATAGAATGGTCTCCTCCCTCGCTGTCTTTGCGAGGTTAAATAGTATTGGTGCTTGGTGTGGCTTTCTAGCAGCAGTCAAACTCGTACCTGTAAACAAGTATAATTTGTTATAAAAAAACACTGAAACCCTGGTGCAAAAGCAATAGGAAGTAATATAAAATATACATTAGTACCTACATATATTTCTAAATGGTATATTAGTGTGAACAAGCTCATAAAGGAAATGAAAATACATAGCTATTATCAGCTACTGCTTTAAATTTATTTGGTCAGTTTACATTAAGTAAGACAGTTCTAGTAAGTAGATATAAAATCAGAGCCTTTCATGTTGGACAATTTCTCTAAGTCACCTTTTTCTTACAATCTGCCACTATGTATTAGGACATTCAGTATTTTTTATGACATGTTCTGTCTTGCTTGTTAAGTGTCCTTTGACACATCCAAGGTTATGAAACAATCCACACAGTAATGAAACAACAAGCTAAGTTTGTCCGATGAAATCCTGTGGAATTTTGTGTTTTAGCCTGTGTATTCCTTTTTTATCCATTAGGTTGTTAGCCTGGATATATGGGTACCGAGTAATTCTTTCTTTATACGACTTGAGATAGCTTTTTATTTCCTCTTTACTGTCGGTATTTTTATATCATGGTGTAGAGCTTCATTTGGTACAACAATGGGGCGTTTGTGATTGTTCTTAGAAGCTTGGTCTGAAATCACTGTGTTATCTCTATATTAGAGTATGATGCTGTTCCCCATAGCTGAATAACATAGGCATAAAGGCTCGATTATAGCTTTGTTTTATTTTCCAGGTCAAATAGTGACCAGTAGAACTTTCTTAGTGAAAATGTCTTTTTCCAAGGAAGACGTCTGTCGAGGTTTATACCAAGGTCTTTCACATGGTCAGCTTGAGGCACTTGCATTCTATTTAATGGAGCTTCGATTTATTGGAGCTTGTTATTTTCATTGCTACCATCGCAAAAACATTGAAATAAACTTTATTAAATAATAAAATCAAATTCGAATTTTCCAATAAAATATTTTACTTTTGTCTGTCGAAGTTACGACAGATACAAAAATCATGGATTTGACAAATTTATTGTTCTTTATTCGACTATTTTGAATATAATCTGTGTCGAACGCATTTTGTCACCTCTATTTTGGCCTATGGTTTACTCAACTTACGATTGTCAAACTCGAATATAATTGTGTCAAAATTGTTTCTAATTTTAGTGAAACTTATTTGCAGAATAGCTTTTAAGATTCTCTTAACCAAAAATAAGAAGTTTTAGTGATAGTTTAGTTAAGTTCGGTGAACAACAGAATCGGCACCACTATTTTGTATACTACTGTATGGAATCAAGTTTTCTAACAAAACAGATAGGTGTGCTGCTGGGGAGTTTGTTGCGTCACTTCTTCTTCCCAGCTAAACAACACAGCGCTAGGAAGTGGAGAGGGGCGGGCGTTTTGGGGTATTGTCTTGTGTAAATTTAATGTTTATTAATGACTTGATTTTGTTAGTACGAGTACCACTTCACAGGTCTTATTTTTTTGCGTTGAAAACGAACAGCTCGCTTTTCTTGGCATTTTACCTTATAGTACGGGTCGGGCGGTGGCGTTAGTTTGAACAAGTTATTTTATACCAGCTGAAAATCATAACAATAATAGTTTGCCCTTAGTTTATAGAAGATCTGAGCGGCAGCTGCTCCAGTAGTCTTGAACTTCACACCATATACCGACTTGCAAAAATGGAATGCAATTACAAGTAGGTACCTACTTGATACTTCCATGCAAACAAGATTTAGAGGCTGTGTTCTGGCTGGAAGTTATATTGTAGTATTGTACTAGTCAGTTGACTTTCATTTTATTCAAACTCCTACAATGTTCAATTTGGTTCGTCGTTTGATTGCTTTAAATAGGTGATATTTGGTGGCACTCGATGATCGGTCAGAGGGCGCGCGGGCGCGGGTCAGCATGCGGCACAGACGGAGCGTTGTCGTCAATTACGAGCTCTTAATATGCCAATGAACGACAATTACGAATAGAATGGGTGGGCAGACACCAGACACACACGCCGACAGCTTCCTTCAATGCGTCGCCGTCGACCTACATCCGAGTGGAATTAAAGACGAATGATTAACTTAAAACTGGCCAAGTGCGTGTCGGACCACGCACAATGAAGGGTTCCTTAGTTGGGATGAATTTATCCCAAGAACAAACATAACATGTATCACACAAAAACACACAATTTTGAGTGATTTACCTATCTATATGTCTATATATGTATTGGTAAAAAAAATGTTATATAACATTATTTTGTTAAAGAAAAAGTGTTATATGATGCTATTTTAAATTTCAGTTTCGGTCTTTATAAATTATGTCAATATAAACTTTTTCGTACCACTTGCTCAAAAATGTGACATTCTATGCCACAAAAAGCGAACATAACAATAGTCATTTTTAATCTGTTAAAAACAGGGAAAGAAAATTATACTGAATTTCATTCATCCTCTAGGGGGAGAATGTGATTTAAATTTGGAATACTTACCGAAATTTATACTGAACTACATCTGTGTTTATTTGAATAAAAATGCAGGGGTGAATCGGGACGAAACTTTAAAATGGATTTTAACGTTGATTTAATATAATTTCTTGCCAAAAAGGGCTCTAATGTGTTTATTGTATAATAATTAACGACTAACTGTCCTTGTTGGCAGCAAACTGTATTATTTCAACGTTAAAATGCATTTTAAAGTTTCGTCCCGATTCACCCCTGCATTTCTATTCACCCCGTTTTAGGTACGTTAAGTTTATTTTAATTTATTTTTATAAATAAGTTAATGTTCTAAAAATATGTTACGATGTTAAATTAAAGCGACAGTGACAGTGAATTGTCGGATTCCATCAGTGCAAATGCTGCCGCAATTATAAATAATTTGCTTCCAACAAAATCCAAGGAAAATTATTTAAAAACTTATGAAGAATTTTCAACGTGGAGAAGTGCGAAAGGCCTATCAATTTCAGAATCAGTACTTCTTGTCTATTTTGATTATTTATCCAAGACAAAGAATCCGAATACACTTTGGTGCATATACTCAAAACTGAAAGCTACAATAAGCATCAAAAACAGCATTGAAATAAATAGATTCACGAAATTACTGGCTTTTCTAAAAAGAAAATCAGAAGGGCATTTCGCAAAGAAGTCTAAAATTTTTACGACTCAAAATGTGGAAAAATTTCTTAATGAAGCTCCTGACGAAATTTTTCTGCCCACAAAAGTAAGTATACATGATTTAAATATGATATTTCGTATCTTAGTAATGGTAATTATTCTATATATTTACCTGTTTTTTTATCTTTGTTATAGGTGGCCTTAATTTTTGGACTCAATGGTGCTTGCCGCGAATGTGAACTTGTAAACTTAAAGGTGGAGGACGTTGAAAATCATTCCAATGAGTTGCTGCTGATTAATGTAAAGGAAACTAAGACAAAGAAAAATCGGTCATTCATTGTACAAGGACAATATACTAAAATCATTCATAAATACCAAGCATTACGTCCCACCAACATGGAAAACAATAGATTTTTTATAAACTATCGGAATGGGAAATGTACTCGACAAGCCATCGGCAAAAATAAAATTAGCAATATGCCAAAGGAAATTGCTAAATATTTAAAACTTAAAGATGTTGAACTCTACACCGGTCACTTAAAGCAGTGACCGGTGTAGAGTTCAACATCTTTAAGTGTTAAGAACTTCGGCGACTTTCTAGGCGGATTCAGGGGCGGATATTACGTCAATAAAAAGACACGGTGGTTGGAGCTCTGAGGGTTATATCGAAAGCTCAATGGCGAATAAAACCATATTAAGCAGTCAAATTAACAAAAATATAAAACTTAATCCATCAGAGCCACAACCATCAACTTCCGGCATCTTATCTTCGTCCGTAACTCACGATGCAACACCACCACTATCTCCGACGTATACTATCTACAATGAAACGCAAGTTCCTCAGACGCAAGAACAGAGATATACTCAAATCAACTCATCAACAATAAATGTACCAAACAAAAATGTAACTCTCTCTATCAATAATTGGACCAATGTTTCGAATGTTAACTTTTACTTTTAATTGTCATTATTTTTAATAAATGTTTATCTCATATTATTATTGTGTTAATTTTTTCGCAAATGGTACGAAAAGTAGAGTATTTTCCTCGGTGATAAAGCTGTCTTAGTCTTGGGTGAACTTGAATCCCTCGCTACACTCAGGACTCGTCTTAAATCTCTTCGCTCGTGATTTAAGTTTTTACGCCCTCGCTACGCTCGGGAGTAAACCTCGAGTCCTTCGTTACGCTCGCGATTTAAATCGTCACCCGCGACAGAAGACACTGCTTTATCCCCTTGGTTAATAATCTACTATTGTTAGTTTTGAAGTTTATAATTCGAATTTTACGTTAAGAGAGTAGATAAATACTTTTATAACACATTTGCTCGTAAAGGGTATCTTATTTCAACAATTTAAATATCGTATTGTATCTCATTACGTGGGGTTTGTGGCTAAATAATAACAGCCGCACGGGTCAATCGATCAGGTTAAGCTACGCTTGCTGCGGATGGTCCGTAGATGGGTGACCATCTTTACATACCAAGACACTTCCGTGCCTCGGAAAGCACCTTAAGCCGTTGGTCCCGGCTGTCATTCGTGGATCTTTGACAGTCGTTACGGGTCGTCAGAAGTTCGAAAGTCTGACAACCAGTCTTACCAAAGGGTATCGTGTTACCCAGTTACTGGGTTGTGGAGGTCAGATAGGCAGTCGCTCCATGTAAAATACTGGTATTCAGCTGTATCCGGTAAGACTGGACGCCGACCCCAACATAGTTCGGAAAAAAGGCGGCAGATGATGACTGGTCGGCCATACTGCGACGATAACAACACCGACACGTTTATATCGTACCGTCAGCTCGGACGACAACGATATCGTCCGATGATATCGGGATGTGACACGATCTAACCAACTACGTATTGTCATGCGGTATGCTACAACAGTCTCGAATAGTTACATTGCCATAGCAAAAACTTACAGCGCCGCGCGATACTAAAAGTGTAATAGTGGCAGAGAGAGGCAGAGTCCTGCAGGCTTCACCCCGCACTGTGTCGTCTGACGATATCGGCACGATAATCAATGTCAGTGACGGTACCGTTGATTACAATGACACAGCGTGAAAGCGTTTAGTAGTAATTTTATGAAACTACAAGTCCGACGATATCGTGTTGTTATCGTTATCGTCCGATGTGAAAACGGCCCTCTACAGCGCCGCCGCTGCGCGAAGTTTGGACTGCTTGAATTGAAGTAGGTAAGTAATTGCAATCAGTGGCTCTTCGACACTCCTCGCGTGTCCTCGATTGCATCAGACGCGGGCGAGAGGCTCTTTACTAGCGTTGCATCATTCCTACTTACGTCACGTCGACGCTTGCAAATGCGAATTTGATGAGCTTGCAGTGATGCAGTGAGACCGTAGGTACTATAAATATGTACCTTTAGCGCTGTGTCCACTAAATGAGTAACTTATTGCCAAAACTACAGCGCAGTTACTTGACCGGTAGTGTTGTTGCTCTCAAGCGCCACTGCTAAGCGTTCGATGCCCGGGTCGGCCAAAGGTATTCATTAGGAAATTCTGAGTACGGCAGTGTAAGTTAATTACCAGAACTAATCTGAACAGTACTTATGTATACTACGTCTCGAACAGCCCTCTACTCACAATGCCCCATACCTAGGTTGGTACCGATATCAGTGGCGCTCAACAGACAAAGATGAAGCATGTGTATATCATTATTAACGAAGCTATATTGATTCTGACCCAATTCTTTTATTTGTTCTGCAACAGGCGTGAGTCATGACTTCGAGTGCAAGCTCTCGCTCGTTGCCATCTCGTCATACAAACCGTTTAGGTACTACGGACAACGTTCTAGTAGCCATTCATAATTCAAACATACAGGAATGACCTTATCTTTTTATCCGACTGCCTCAGGAGGGTAATGTTTTTCGAGAGTATGTATGTATGTATGTATGTCTATTTCTTTGGCACGCTCTGTCGCCTAAACGGCTTGATGGATTTTTACGTATGAGGTGTTCTTAGATTCGTCTTAATTGTGGGAGTGACATAAGCTATATAATATTTATAAATTGCATCTGCAAATACAAAAAAAAGGAGGGGAAGTTTTTAATTAATTGCAACAATATTGGTATCAAATAAAAGCTAGTAATGAGTAATTTTCAAATATATATATTAATAAAACTAAAAAGCTTAAAACAGATCGCTGTATGTCCTCTGCGTAAAACGGGTCCAAAGACTGCACGTGTAGAAAGACTGACTGCTTTGAAAAGAGTGACTTTAATTTTAAAAATTAAAGATCATCAGTGACCCAATGACCCAAGTACTTAAACTTAGTCACCCATGCTAAAGGAGTGCCACAGGACGAGACACTGGGAATATCAGAATGGTTCATGGCACTCGCTTTAAACATTATAAGTTCGCTCTTCTTAACTTTGTACTTGAGCCCATGGGACACAGCATAGGACTCACAAATATCCACCAGTCTCCTCAAAGCGCCGATCGATGGGCTTAGCAGCACCATGTCATCCGCATAACTAATATTATTCAAACAAACGTTGTCAATATGACAACCAACTTTGGTGCTGCTTCGATATTATATGTAGGTATATCATTACAGTTCAGTAGGACCGCATGCAGGCGCTTGGATCGGATCCACCTGCCTGCGTCTTGCTGGACAGCGGCGACCACATCTATTATAATGTATATCATTACAGTTAACAGTAGGACCGCATGCAGGCGCGTGGATCGGATCCACCTGCTTGCGTCTTGCTGGACACCGGCGACCACATCTATATATGTATGACGGAGAAGGTAGGTCTCTCTCGTTATCATCAGCTTATTTTAACTACTGTGGGCGAACAATGGGAAGTGTTGGTTATTGCACAATAGAAAAACCGTTTGCAGTTTAAATCAATTTATAATTTACGATCAAATAATCACACTGGGTATTCACACACTTTAGGTACACGACACAACTATACGGAACGCGCGACAGTTGCTAAACGTGTTCACTCCTTGACCGCCTCCGACAAACTGAACTTAACTCCGGTCGAGCGTTATGTTGTAGACTCTGTCGAGCTGTTACATCCCTAGTTTGCAATAGTAAATGCTGACAACAATGCTTAGTCAGCACCAGGCATTCTAGATCATGATTGCTCACAGGCTTCCAGCCAGTTCGGGTTTAGCATTCAAAGAGTTGGGACGTTTTACCGAGTTTTCCCCAAAATACATTGTCCTTGTTTAGGAAACAAAATAAACCTTTTTTTAAAAAGATTCGGGACTTTTCCTTTCTAACATTTGGTGGCAGCGGTGGGATAAGACATCCCCAGTGTCCTTAAAACGGTAAATACGTCGCCGGAATCGCCTGTGTCTGTGTTCCTAAAAGTGCCCAGTGATTGTGTCGCCTAATAAGCACCCCAACCTGAACTCATCACATCGAAGGTCGATACCATTCGACCTGGTCCAGAGCTACATATCGCCCCGGGTCCACTGCGTAGTAAGTGGTACTGCGTTGTTGGGTAGCACTTGCTGCACCCAACTATACTGTATCCAGCGCCGACCTGACGGTAGCCGTCGGCTCCTCATCCATACGTCTAAGGTAGACGAAATCCAGAATGAAGAATTCCTACGAGTTGTTCCTGTAAGTCCAGATTACTCTATCCTGTGAAATTTGTGTGTGTTCTGCGTTAAGTGTGCGTACCTATACCGTGTTATAATCCCGTGTGTTAATATAGGTGAATACTAATTATAAGATTAATTTTAAAACATTAATAACTAGATTCAAGGTAACTTGATAAATAGCTTACGCTTCGATCCCAGTCGTCCTCATCAGTTGCGCATAACTTACACATCCGCAGCCCACGCAATTCTCAGAACTAAATAACTTTTAACCATACCAGTAACTTATCATCACGCCGGTAATTCCAGAAGGGTTAAGCAGAGGTTTTAGTATTCCTTATTAATTTACAAAACAAAATGTCTAAATCCGAATCTAAAAAAGACATTAAAGGTGAAGAGGAAATCCCATTAAGTGTTGTGCTAAAATTTATTAAACCATTCAACGGCGATAGAGACAAGCTCACAGCTTTCCTTAGAAACTGCGATAGCGCAATATCCTTGGCGTCTTCCCAACAAGAAGACGTCGTTTTTAAATATGTATTAAGTCAACTAGAAGGCAAGGCTGAGACCGCGTGCTCTATTAAAGATTTTGAAACATGGCCATCACTTAAAGAATTTTTGAAAAATCAGTTTGGTGAACGTAAACACTATGCTCACCTGCTCACTGACTTGCAAGACTGTAGGTAAGGAAATCAAGAACCTGTTACCCAATTTTCCCTGAGAGTAGAAACCTGTTTGCAAAAACTTCTTACAGAAGTTACAGTTTCCAATACGAGGGAGATCGAACTTCCTGGTAGATTAGCCGCGATGGAAGACCTCGCTCTCCATACATTTATATTGGGATTAATCCCTAGAATCGCTAACATTGTGAGATGTAGAGATTACAAAACATTAAATTATGCCATTAATGCTGCGATATCCGAAGAGAAAATACAGCAGTTCTCTTATCGCAATTTCAACAGGCAAAAAGCTACTGAATCCGTTAAAAGAAACGAAATAAACAATACACCTCAAGCAAAAGTTTTTATTAGAAGTAACAATGGTCAACACAGTATTTCCTCCAATGATTCTCCTTTCTGTAGATATTGTAAAAAGACAGGACACATTCTTGAAAACTGCAAACTGCGTGATTTCAACAATAAAAAATTTTCAAATGGCCCTCAGCCATTTACTCCTTTTAGACCTTCGCCCAACAACAAAACAAAAAAACAGTTGTTAAGGCGCTGACAAGACCCAATTGACCAAAATAGGCTTCACTTAAGAAAAAAAAATTGCCAAATCTGTATAGTTTGTGGCAGCGAAAAAAATTGATGTTAATTTTGAACATATTTCCTAGAACTTGGTTGTTACCAAAACACGTTTTGAAAAGAAAATCTCAATACAAACTAACGTTAAACTAACTTCTTACCTTGAGTTCTAATCCAAAATATCTGCATTAAATATCAACATACGTTACGTATTTAATTAATATCAAGAACGTCTTATTTGAACGCAGAACTTGGTTGTTTTTTATTTTCGATAACTCAACTCAATTTTGAGTAAAAAGATAATTGCTTCATATTTTGCAATAAGTTACAAGCTTTGTGTCATCGCGCTTCTCTTTCTTTTCTATGCAATCTGACAGTAACCGCGGTTTAGGTGTTGTCAGCGTCTTAAGCCAGGATCTCGTGTAAACTTCACTGATAATTGTGAAGAGGAGGGTAGGGATGAAGTAGATGAATCCGTTTACGATACAAATTTAAACTAAAAAATGTCCCGTTTAAGTATCGCACGGGGCAAACCCCTTTTAAACAAGCCGATACTACCCTTATTAAAATCATGACCAATGGACAGGGTAACCAGCCCCAAACTCACGGTCTTTCCAAAAGTAGGACCACGCCGCAGGGTAACCAGCCCCATAAGGAAGGTCTGAATTCTTTTAATAGTAGGACTACGCCGTAGGGTAACCAGCCCCATAAGGAAGGTCTGAACCAACATTCCAATTGTGAACCTGAAAAAGAAGTTAAAATATATGAAATCCTTACTCGAAAAAGATTTTTACCTTTTATTAAATTACGAACATTTGTAAATAAAAATCCACTTACCTTCTTGATAGACTCAGGAGCGTCGCTCTGTGTTCTGAAAAAGGAAAGTATAACAAGTACTCTACAATTAGAAGATAGTGTTGTTACAATTAAAGGAATAGATTCCAAAAAAGAAACTATGAAAAGTGTGGGAAGTTTTAAACTACATCTACAGTTCAATGAAAAACTAAATATAACTCATCCTTTCCAAATATTTGACGATATAAACTTACCTTACGATGGTATAATAGGTACCGACCTGTTCACAAAACATAAGTGCCGCATTGATTATCAGACGGACTGCTTAGTAATAAATAACTATAACATTAAATTATCCTTCGATGAACCATCATATGTCATTGAGCCCCGTACCGAAACAGTAATAGAGTGTTCTGTGAAAAACCCTGAATTGAAAGAGGGAATAATATTAGATCAACATATTTCCGATTCCCTTCTTATATCAAATTGCCTTGTTAAAGTAAAAGACAATAATAGAATTAATTTGACAATATTGTCAATACATCTGATAAACCAATTAATTTAAATGCTAATCTTATGCTTACCTTAACTTCACTAGAGCTTACTCAGTGTAATATAATACAACATAATAGACTAATTAATAGCATTGAAAGGTCCCGGCAATTGACCGAACTACTGCGAACATCTCATTTAAATCAGGAAGAATTACATTATTTTAGTGAAATCTGCCATCAATACTCTGATATATTTCATTTACCAGGAGACCAATTAACCTGTACGGATGTAATTCAACACGAAATAAAAACTAATTCCTCACAGCCAATTAATGTTAAATCGTACCGATTCCCAGAAATACACAAGGAAGAGGTAAATTCCCAAATAACTAAAATGTTAGATCAGCAAATTATTAAACCATAAAAATCCCCATGGTCATCCCCTATTTGGATAGTGCCTAAAAAGGATGACTCCACCGGGCAAAAGAGGTGGAGAATTGTTATAGACTATAGAAAATTAAATGATATTACCATTGGTGAAATTTACACAATTCCCCAAATTAATGAAATCTTGGACAAGTTGGGTCAAAGTAAATACTTTACAACTTTAGATCTAGCTTCCGGTTTTCACCAAATTAAAATGTCTCCGGAAGACGCCCCAAAAACTGCATTCAGTGTACCCCAAGGTCATTTTGAATTCAAGCGGATGCCGTTTGGTTTAAAAAATGCGCCCGCAACTTTTCAGAGAACAATGAACACTGTCTTGTCTGGATTACAGGGCGTTCATTGCTTCGTGTATTTAGATGACGTAGTCGTATACTCACATGACTTATCTTCACATATCCAAAAACTTATTCTTGTCTTTAAAAATTTGAGAAAATTCCGCCTTAAACTTCAGCCGGACAAGTGTGAATTCCTGCGAAAAGAAGTTGCCTACTTAGGCCATGTAATAAGTAGTGAAGGCGTTAAGCCTAACCCTGACAAAATAAAAGCTGTCGTGAATTTTCGGCTCAGGCGCAAAACGTCTCTTTCGCAAAATGTCCCCTGGTCGTAAAACGTCTCTTTCGCAGAATGTCTCTTTCGTAAAATGTCTCTTTCGCAGAATGTCTCTTTCGCAGAATGTCTCTTTCGCAAAATGTCGCGCCAGGGACTTACGAATAAAATTTTGATTTTCAAAACAAAAAATCATTTATTAAAATTATAGTGCAATTATGATGTCAAAATTTTGGTACTTAAATTTACTTAAGAATGTATTCCAAATAAAAAAAAATATTTTGATACAGTTAAAAATAATATTTTGGTACAATTTAAAGTTCAGTGATGGCAACACTTATAATAATATGTGAGGGTAGTTAGAAAAAAACTTATAAATGTATGTGTCATTCATTAATTGCCGAGCTGTGTTTTGTCTGTTACTTTTTATTGAAAAACAGTAGTGAATTTGAGTTTTAATATGGATCAAGAAATCGAATACATTCGTAATCAAAAAGGACATAGAACACTTATACATTGTGAGTACAGATATCATAAGAGCAAAACAAATAAAAGTGGAACTACTTTCTGGCGGTGCATAAATAGGCGAGACTGTAATGCGTCACTAACATTAGACAAAACAGGAAAAATTATCATTAAACTGAAATCAGTGCATACATGTGAGTCAATGGAATTTAAAAATATAATTAAAGAACACATAACATTATTAAAACATATTGTTTGCAAAGATTTTCGCCCCATACAGGAAATTTACGAAGAAAATGATAAAAAATTTCGTAACAAAATACCTAATAGTGAACACTATCGAATTCCTACGTTTAAATCAATTTAAGACACTTTATATAGGGCACGAAAGTCTTATTTGAACGTAGATTGATTACAACATACCAGTACCGAAACTGCAATTGTACCAGAAGTTTTAGATAAAAATTTCCTTATTTGTGAAGATGGACAAAGTGAAAAAATTTTGGTATTTGCAACACGTTTGGGAAAGAAAATTGTGAAGAAACCCGGATCCTATTTTGCAGATGGCACGTTTATGTCAGCTCCGCCACCTTTTTATCAGTTTTATGTCTTACATTTGGACATTGGATCTACAAAAAAGTGTACAAATATAATCCCAGTAATTTATACACTGCTACCCAATAAATCCCAAGAGACATATACGCGGCTATATAACATATTAAAAGAAAAATTGGGTATAATTATTAAAACATTTAAGAGTGATTATGAAATGGCGCAAATAAACGCTGTGAAATCAGTATTTCCTGAAGCAAAAATAACAGGATGTTATAGACATTACAACGCAACGATATGGAAACACGCAGAGAAAAAAGGATTACTGCGTACACGGGAAGGGCGAAATATTGCAAGAATGGCTGCAATAATAGCACTGGTACCGGCTGAACAAATCCCTGCAGCTTGGGGGTACATTTTAAGTATAGCTCCAGATACTCAATACATGATGAATTTTAGACGTTATTACGAAAAACAATGGTACCCATAAATGCCACCATCCTTCCTAAGTTGCGCCTACCAACGACACCGCACAACTAACGCGTTAGAAGGGTGGCATCGGCGTATAAATGCAGGCCGCATACCAAAAAAGCCAAGTTTATACATATTCATAGATAAATTGCGAAAAGAAAGTAAATATTGGAACAGAAAAATAACTGATAATTTATTTACAGAAACAAAAAACAGACAGAAGAAATATATGGACTTTGACATTAAATACAAAAAACTGTTGAAACAATTTGAGCGTAAGGAACTGACGCTTCCACAATTCTTAAAAAAGATTACTTTTTTACAAATTTTCAAATAGCTAAATTTTGGCATTATAATTTACTTGAGTTATTATCAAGTACTACATAAAAAAGATATTTCACCATTGTGAGGCGGAGGGAGCCTCCTTCAAGCCCTTAACTGACACGGCGCTGTCTCACGGCAACGGTTGCCAGGGCTCAGCTGCGCCAAAATTTCATACGGCGGCGCGGTGCCCCAGGCCGCCAGCGCGACTGCACCGCTGTCACCGTGCTTCCTTCAAGATTAGTGTCAATTTTTTTTTAAAGTCATATTTGTTATGTTTATTTTATTTACGCTTTTTAACTTGTTTTACGTGTAATTTATAAGGAAAATCGTGTAACTATTTATGTTGAACAACAACGACAGTAGTGACGCCGTACGAAGCGCCAGTCAACCTGCCAAATCGCTGGATGGCCTAGTGAGATGCCCTCTTTGTTCCCAAGCACGCTTTTTTAAGGGTGAACGAGGCTTGAAGGTACATTTGGGCAAGAAACACAAACCCCAAAACGTGCCTTCATCATGCCCTACAATACCCACTTACCTAACACCTGATTCACCTGCTCAACCCTTTTGGAAAACCCTTGCAAAATTAAAAAGTTCAACTCCAGTTTTGAAGAGAGTTCCTCGTGGCGCGAGGCCATCCGTGGCTTCATGTTTAGCGCGTTGTGTCCGCCTTGTCACCCGAGAGAACTCTCAGAGTGCTTGGGAGCAATTACTCACCTTCCCGTTTAGAATTCTACATGTGCAAAAAAATTTGGCAAATAAAAAAACGTTAACAGCACAAATCAAAGATAACTGTAACATTTCGGCCCAAAGTTTCGACCCTAAATTAACAGCGCACCTCCCCCAAAGAGGATTATTGCACCATGTGGAGTCTAAACTAGCCGAGGGTGATATCAGAGGTGCAGCTAGGATCATCTTTAGCAGCGATGTGGTTGCGCCGTACTCTCCAGAGACACTCACAGCTCTGGAGAGCAAACACCCCGCCCCGGCAGATGACCTCTCCTTCCCTGACCCACCCGATCCAGATTCCAACTTACTTGAAATTACAGCTCAACAAGTATGTGCGGCCGTGGGCTCCTTTCGAAGTGGCTCCGCCGGCGGCCTCGACGGCTTGGCACCTCAACATTTGAAGGACCTAATGTGTTCAGGCGCCGGGGAGGCTGGTGAGTCTCTTTTGAAGGAGCTGACGGCCCTCATTAATCTCATGATCTCCGGCAATGTGAACGAAGCCGTCGTTGATATCTTGTATGGGGCAAATCTATGTGCCCTACGCAAGAAGGATGGTGGTATTCGTCCCATTGCCGTAGGTTCCACTTACCGCCGTATCGCAGCCAAAATTTGCTGTGCTTTTTACAGCGAAACATTGGCCAGCAAATTCCAGCCCCTACAGCTGGGCTTCGGGTCTAAAGGGGGCTGTGAGGCTGCGGTACACGCTTTATCCACTTACCTCAATAGCGGTAAAGGTGAGGTCATCCTTAAGGTTGACATTAAGAATGCTTTTAACTCCGTTAACAGGGACACCTTGTTGACAGAAGTTCAAAAAGAAATACCCAAAATTTACAGTTTTCTCTATCAATGTTACAGGCATCCCTCTAAATTACTTTATAAAGACAACCTTTTGAGATCAGCCGTTGGATGTCAACAGGGTGACCCTCTTGGGCCAGTCATTTTTAGTTTGGCAATAAATCCAATTATTCGACAGCTAAATTCTGAATTCAACGTATGGTATTTGAATATGGTAATGACGGAACCCTAGGAGGTGATGTAGACACAGTCTTAAAAGATTTAAGTTTTTTAAAAGCAAAATTCAGTTCCATTGGCCTAGACCTTACTTAACCTTTCAAAATGTGAAATTTATCTTCCCCAAACCACTGACAGACAGACTACCATAACAAAATTTAACACATTAGCACCATATATCAAAATTACGGAAAGAAATTCTCTTCACCTCCTGGGGTCCCCAATTTTTGACGAATCCTTTCCAACGTTCATTGAGGAGAAAATACAAAATTTTAATGATGTCTCGGAAAGACTTTTCAAAATTAACATTCATTCGGCTTTCACAGTTATTCGATACTGTTGCTTTGGACCAAAATTTACATATAGCCTTCGCTCCTCCCATCTATGGAAGCACCCACAACTTTTAGAAAAAGTAGACCAAATTATTAGAAACTCACTAACTTCGATCCTTAATGTGGCTCTGGACGACCGAGCGTGGCAGCAAGCCACACTACCCATTCACCTGGGTGGTCTCGGTGTCCGCAAAATTTCAAGTATAAGTTTACCGGCCTTCATCTCCTCGGTTCACAGTACTGATAAATTAACCAGGAACATTTTATCTTCCTCACTGGTTGATTTTGAGGTACCGTGGTTTACCGACGCGTTGAACGCTTGGAAAATGGCTTGTCCCAATATGGATTTGCCAGACAACCCAACCTCACAGAGACGGTGGGACGTGCCGCTCTGCAGTGTTATACGGAATACCCTGATAAATACATCACTTAATACTGCTGAGCGTGCTCGTCTGCTGGCTGTGGGAGAGTGGGAGTCTGGCTTGTGGCTTCAGGCGCTCCCGTCATCTACCATAGGCACTATGATGGATGACTCATCGTTTCGGCTCGCTACGTGTCTCCGCTTGGGCGCACCTTGTGTTGCTCCGCATCGGTGTCACTGCGGTGAAGCCGTCGACAGTCTTTGACACCATGGCCTGTCCTGCTGCAGGAGCGCAGGTCGCATAGCACGGCACGGCAGCATCAACGATATTATTCGTCGAGCCCTTGTCACCGCCGGCGTACCAGCGGTATTAGAACCAAATGGATTAGTACGTGACGATGGGAAGAGACCAGATGGTATGACGTTGTTGCCTTGGAAGTTGGGTAGGCCTCTGGTGTGGGACGCAACCTGCGTCGACACCCTTGCGCCATCTCATGTTCCAAGCACGGCTGGCTGTGCTGGCGCCGCTGCTGCAGTTGCTGAGACCCTCAAGCGGCGCAAATACTGCAACCTTATAGGAAACTACAGTTTTGAGCCGTTTGGGGTCGAAACGCTCAGGTCATGGGGCCCAAGTGCGCGTCTCCTTTTTAAGGAAATCTCTCGCCGATTGATCGACACTTCACGTGACCAGAGGGCTGGCTCGTTCTTTGGCCAAAGAATTAGCATTGCCATTCAACGTGGCAATGCTGCCAGTCTTCTGGGCACGTTTCCGGATGACAGCGATGCGGACGAATACTTTGACGCCTAAGTGTCCTTTTGTTTTTTGTATTAATTTGTATATATAGTTAGTAATTTAATTTAGTGTCTACCTAGTGTAAATAGTTAGTAGCATCAATATTGTATAGTTACTTTTTTTCTTAAACCATTGATTAAATTTATTTGACATTTTAATATTAAATATATATTTTTTTAATTATTTTAAAAATGGTAAAAAAAATATTTTCATTTGCAATACTTAGTTCATGTTTAGTTACTATTAGTAATAGCTCCTATTATATTATCTGTGGATATGTTTACTAACAGTATTGATTCTTTTGATCTAAATTTTGAATGTGTGTAAAATGTTTGATACCTATTGATATTGTTTTTATTTTGAATACATACTTAAGTAAATTTAAGTACCAAAATTTTGACATCATAATTGCACTATAATTTTAATAAATGATTTTTTGTTTTGTAAATCAAAATTTTATTCTTAAGTCCCTGGCGCGACATTTTGCGAAAGAGACATTCTGCGAAAGAGACATTCTGCGAAAGAGACATTTTACGAAAGAGACATTCTGCGAAAGAGACGTTTTACGACCAGGGGACATTTTGCGAAAGAGACGTTTTGCGCCTGAACCGAATTTTCCTGTACCAAAATGCGTTAAGGACATAAAATCATTCTTAGGTTTAGCGTCATACTATAGAAGATTTATACCAGAATTCTCAAAATATGCAAAGTCCCTTACTGCCCTTCTAAAAAAGGATATTCATTTTAACTGGACCAATAACCAACAATTATCGTTTGAGCAACTGAAAAAGAAATTGGTAACTGCACCAGTCCTTATTTACCCTGATTTTACTAAACCTTTTATTTTAACTTGCGATGCGTCAAATTACGCAATTTCAGCTATATTATCCCAGGGTGTAATCGGAAAAGATCAACCAATCGCTTTCGCGTCAAGGACACTTAATAAGGCAGAATGTAATTATAGTGTCACAGAGAAAGAATGTCTGGCTATTGTGTATGGAACTAAAACATTTCGTCCTTATCTTTTCGGCCGTCAGTTTAAAATATTAACAGACCATAAACCCTTAAATTGGCTTTTTAACTGCAAGGACCCTGGATCTCGATTAATCCGCTGGCGCCTTAAACTAGAAGAATTTAATTATGAAATTCAATATAGGACAGGTAAGACAAATACGAATGCCGATGCTCTTTCGCGGTATCCAATAAATCCTTTACAAAACATAGAAGAGACCCAGACAAATAATACACTACCTAATCCTGAAAATGTCTCCACTAACCCTGACCAAATACTTACCGATGATGCCCCTCCTTCGCAGTCATCGCCGCAATCAAATCCTGGAAGCTTAGACTTACCTGACGATTTTGTCCTCCCTGAAAACCTGGAACTCCCTGATGACTTTAATATACCTACACCACAATCCAGTGAAGTCATTGATGATGACGACACTTATTCTAAATGCCTTAAAACTATAAACTTAAAACTATAAATAACAGATTAGCGACATTTAACACCAAAATCCTTGAACATAACGAAAACATTTTAAAAACAAAATCAAAATATATTGTGATACCTACCTCAATTGACTTCGACGAGTCAAACCGATAGGTAACTGAAATTATCAGTAATATGACTGAAAGCAAAGAATTCCTAGCATTAGAGAGAACCCTATATTCATTCTTGATATCTGAAAAAGAAAATACTACTTATTATTTATTATTCATTAAAGTGTATCATTATGAAACAACTACTTACGATGATATTTTTAAAAGCCTGAAAAACTTAAAGAACTACTTTTTATCTGTAAATATAAATGAGTTTAGTATCACAGATTTCAGAAATCCGTTTGATAGCCATAACTTCATAAAGATAAATAGCATAATCACGTACCTATTTCATAATACAAATATAACCATTAATATTTACAAAAATATTATAATGTATCCGACTATGAGCGAAATCGCTAAAATCATGCGTGAAAATCACGATATCCCTATTTCTGGTCACTTAGGTTCTAACAGAATGTAAAAAGAATCCAAGAAAAATACTACTGGCGAAATATGCGCAGTGATATTGAAAACTATGTCCGTAAATGTGTACCATGTCAAGCTAATAAAGCACTACGTCAAACTAACCGTGCACCGATGCAGATCACCACAACATCAACACAACCGTTTGAACGCGTTGCATTAGACATTGTAGGCCCCCTTCCTGAAGTTGGTAATGCAAAATTAAAATTTATTCTAACATTGCAAGATGACTTGACGAAATATTCAGCTGCTTATCCTATCCCTAATGCTACCGCAGAAGAAACGTCTGAATGTCTGATTCATTTCATCGCTCAATTCGGTATTCCAAAAACAATCCTAACGAATTTTACGGCCGAACTATTTAAGCAAACTTGTAGCTTTTTAAAAATTAAACAGCTCTGGTCCACCCCTTATCACCCACAAACACAGGGAGCCCTAGAAAGAAGCCACTCAACTTTAAAAGAATACCTTAAATCTTTTGTAGATGAAAACCAAACTAATTGGCCTCGATATGTTTATACAGCCATGCTCACCTATAACACAACATTTCATAGTACTACAAACTTCACCCCTTATGAGCAAGTATTCGGTCATAAGGCTCTTATGCCCTCATCCATTTATGACTCCGCCTTAGAATCTACATACAATAATTATGTTCGGATCTTACAACAACGTCTACGAATTTCCAGGGAGAAAGCCGTAGAAAATATATTAAAATCAAAAATAACTTCCAAAGCTTATTATGATAAACACACTAAACCAACAAAGTACAAAGCAGGTGATATGGTATACGTGAAAAATCACTTACGACTTCGTAAAGCTTTAACACCCATCTGGAAAGGTCCTTATAAAGTAATTCGAGTAAATGGAAATAACACACTTACATTATTGATAAACCGCCGGCATGTAAAACACCACTATGATGAAGTTAAACTTGCTGAAACGAATAATCAGTTTTATTATTCTTACTATGTTATATTTAGCTACGTAGATTAGTTTTATAACCTAGAATATTATTTCAGGATCGCCTCGGCGTGTATCTCCGTTATCTCAGCAGACATTATAGAACCCATTAAAGAAAGTACTGGAATCTATTTTGACCCGGTGGGAACCTTGAAAATCTCTAATAATTATCTTCACATGTTAGTCCCGATCGATATTGGGTATATACAACCTCATATAGAAAATATTAAGTCTGCCTTAGGAACTGCTAGATTTCTTTGCCAACAGAACGAATTAAGTGTCTCAAAATGCCATAACTTCCTACAACCCTTAACATCTCGGCTTGATAGTATTTTAAAAGATTATAGTGCTATATCTCATCTTATTCCCGATAGAGATAAGAGATCTGCATGGTTTGCTGGTATCGGTTCCCTTTTCAAGCAAGTAATTGGCACAATGGATGAGGATGACTCAATTAAGTATAATTCCATAATTGAACACTTAGAAAATAATGATAAGAAACTCTCATCTCTCTTAAAAGAAAATATTTTGATGACTAATACAGCATTAAATAATTACAATGAAACACTTAAACTAATCAAAACCAACGAAGCTCGATTAGGCAATGCTATTGAAAATTTATCAGCCGTATTAAACAATGTATCTAATATACCTAAGGACTTATATATAGAATCTAAGTTGAATGAAATCTATAATGAATTGTTTTCTAGTTTACTAACTTTATCATTTAGACGTGATGATATTATTAATGCTATAATGTTTACTAAAAGTCATTCTATACATCCCTCTGTCCTAACCCCTAAACAACTGTATGAAGAGTTGATGCGTAATGTTAAGGATTTAAATAGGAATAGTGAACTACCCATTAGCTTAAGTTTAGATAAAATACCACGATAAAATAACACGATAGTTGTGCTAAGTCAGTTAGCATATGGATATCCATATGCTAACTGACTTAGCACAACTATCGTGTTATTTTATAAATAGTAAAGTAGTGTTTATCATTAAAATTCCCTTAGTACATAAATCAGAATACTTGTTATATAAGCCTATATTTGTACCTATCTCACATGATGTGGACCAGCCTTATTCCTATGCTATGATAACACCTCATTGTAACTATATAGCTATAAGTAAGGATAAAATAACATATGTATGCCCTCAAGAACTAAGTAAATGTGTTAAAACTGTTAATCAGTTTTATCTATGTAATAATCTCGATGTATACTCAATTCAAGATATGCCTACTTGTGAAACTGAAATGTTATGTAAAATTATTAATAAATTACCTCAACAATGTGAAACTAAATTAGTTCATGGGAATATAGATATTTGGCAAGAATTAAAAAACAATAAATGGTTATTTGTTAAGTCAGAACCAACCAAACTTACCCTTGAATGTAATTCACAGATAACAGAGTACAAATTGTTAGGTACTGGTATTATCAGTCTAGAACCGGAATGTAAAGCTTATTGTAAAGATAGGGAGCTTTCATCTAAACCTTATTATAATAGAGTTTTTAAACCTGTAATTTCTGATTTTAATCTTATCAGTGATCCTTGTTGTGACAAAGATAAGTTCATGTCAATTAAATCAAAATTAAAACTTTTAAAGTTAAACGATGTACATCTAGAAAAGCTTGTAACTGCTTCAAATCATCAATTAATGTCAGATATTGACAATATTATTAATGAACCCAGTCCATTAATTAAATATGAATCTCATTATCCTATTATTACCTATTGTATAATTATCCTACTTTCAATTTTAATATTATATAAACTTTGTAAAAAATTCGGTAAATGTCCAACTTTCAAAACTAAAATAAAATCTAACAGTTTAACAGATGAAATTCAGGAATTAGAAGAAATTCCAGTCCCAAGATTCCACACATCTCCCTGAAACTTATGTATAAAAAAAATATAAGTTTCATCTTGTTGGGGGGGTTGTTACATCCCTAGTTTGCAATAGTAAATGCTGACAACAATGCTTAGTCAGCACCAGGCATTCTAGATCATGATTGCTCACAGGCTTCCAGCCAGTTCGGGTTTGGCATTCAAAGAGTTGGGACGTTTTACCGAGTTTTCCCCATAATACATTGTCCTTGTTTAGGAAACAAAATAAACCTTTTTTTAAAAAGATTCGGGACTTTTCCTTTCTAACAGAGCGCCGCTTGGTGGCGCTGGCGTCCCGATTAGTCAAACGAGTGACCAACGTATTTCCGACACGGCCATCCTGCTTGCAAACGTCGTCGTTTGTTAACCTGCACCCAGAAATTAACAACAGTGTTTGTTCAACTCGGCCAATTCTGACCAAACTAGATACATCGGGTCGGTGAAAATAAGGATTTTTTTAAAACTCTATAGTTTTGTTTTAACCAAATCGTACTCTTTAAAATCAAACATGGTAAAATTGGGAAAATACAACAATCACTACCCTGGGCCTTGAACCATCAACCAACATTTAAAACTCTACTGCCACAAAAATTGCCAAGCTTACAGAAACCCTCGAGTAAGACCTCTAACGCCACGGCTCTCCAGCCGACCAGCAATCGCATTGCTGTCACACATCCAGCGCATGGATCAATCTGTACGCATATCCATCAAGTGGATCGCCCGTGTGCATCACCCACTGACTACACACTACGGTCTCTCCAGACCCCAACCTCCGCCAGAGACAAACGCGCACCGCGCCCCCACGGACTACTTGAGTTTCCTCAAGAGACACCGATTTCTACCGGGCTACGACTACGGATCGACTACTGGTACGGTCGACTTTACTACGGCCGATAGAGAACCCTACTCGCATGTTTCCCATAACTTAAGCTTGCTCATCACCATTGTGATTACTATCTACTTCAACTGGTACATGGCATCATGGCATGGCAACTTTCTTAACCTATCGTGAGCGTACTTTTAAGTACGGTTAGAATTTAAAGCTTTTAACGTATAGCGATCACCATCCAAAACATCGGCTACCCTAAACGGACCTCTGAACTGCCGATCGAACTTAGTCTGACTTCGCTCTTTGTTTTCTAATAAAACGAAATCGCCAACCGAAAATTTTGTTACAGCTGCCTTTGTCCTATCATAATTACTTTGAAGGTGTTCGCTAATCGTTACGCTACATAAGATTTGTTCTAGGCTGAATACACGTGTTTGACCAATACCAGTCAACGCAACAACGTTATAAAGTCGCTTGCCACTTAATTTGGCTGCACAACTTTCCTTTACTAACGAGCATTCAGCACCAGAATCGTAAACAAAACAATACAGCTCACCGTTGTGTTCTAACGTGCCTGAGGGTGGTTGTACGACGCAAACATCCACTCGCCGTTCACTGCTTACAACACGTGCTCCATCATCCGATTAGCTGCCACTATTCGTGCACCGGGCCGCGATATGTCCTGGTTTCCCACACTTACGACTGCGGGGCTGCTTGGCTCGATACTAAAGACGTCGTAGCTCTTCCTCTGATCGGCTTGCTTCTGTGCTCCTGTGACCAACGTCATCAGGCGATTCGCATAGGCAACAAGGTTCTCCTTGTAGTGAATTTTCAGCAAAACAAATCAGTTGTCGCGCACCATGATCGCGCATCCGTATCTAAATTGTCTGGGTCGAACTCAGGCAGATCCACATGATTGTTGGTTTTAGGCGCTTGCAGGGCTTCAATCAGCGATCGCATGTTTGCATTTTGTTGTTCAAACATGGCACGCCAACAGTCACTTTCAGCGTTTTCATTTTGCGCCTGAACCAACACGTAATCCCACTTCTGATGACGGAGAAAGTAGGTCTCTCTCGTTATCGGCCTTTCTTCTCAGAGTAGTCAGACAGGAAACGCCGGCCTCATCTAGTTTAAAAAAAATATGTTTTGACGTGTAAAAGTGTTTGTAAAAACCTACTTACAGAAATAAAATCATTTATCATTTATCATAAGCCATATTTTAACTACTGTGGGCGTACAATGGGAAGTGTTGGTTATTGCACAATTGAAAAACCGTTTGCAGTTTTAATTAAATTATAATTTACGATCAAATAATCACACTGGCTATTCACACGCTGTAGGTATACGACACAACTATACGAAACACGCGACATTTTCTAAACGTATTCACTCCTTGACGGCGCTGGCGTCCCGATTAGTCAAACGAGTGACTAACGTATTTCCGACATGTATACAACTTAAAAAAGAGTGAGCTCTTAGTGTTCAGAGCACCTAAACAACGGCCTCGCCATGTACCTTTGGTATATCTCAACGGCGCAGTACACAAAGTAGTCAATAGTTTTAAGTACCTGTGCCTCGTTGTCACCGGTGACCTACGGGATGATGACGACATAGAGCGCGAACGTAGGGCGTTGGTGGTGAGGGGCAATATGCTTGCCCGCAGGTTCGCTCGATGCACAGTAGACGTTAAAGTGAGTTTATTTAAGGCGTTCTGCCAGTCTATTTAGTCGAGCGGTCTGTGGGTGTCCCACACGAGCCGAGCCTACAACGTCCTGCGTGTGCAATATAACAACGCCTTCAGGATGCTATGCGACTACCGTGGCGTTGTAGTGCATCGAGTATGTTTGCGGCAGCACATACGGATGGCTTTCATGCCATTATGCGTAAGAAAGCAGCATCTTTACTACAACGTTTACGTAACAGTCGGAATGGCATCCTGGAAATGATTGTTGCAAGACCAGACTGCCTCATCCAAAGGCACCTTTGGTTTTAGCACAGTAAAGCAACTCAGAGCTATCTACTAACATTACTTGTAGTGACCTACACTTAAGTCTAATTAAATTATTAAATTAAAAGTAACACAAAATTTAATATAAACTATGTATTTCTTAAATTTAACTAATTATAATTTATAATAATAATAATAATGTCATGATGGAGAAGAAAATCAAATTTAAAATATGTTGACGAGATCTGCTGCACGAGCACGCCCACCACCTCCGGACTCTTCGCTCAGCTCCACCTCGCCGCCGCCGGTACCCAGCCCCACCGTGAGCGCTGTGACGACACCGGCCGCGGTAGTTGCGTCGAGCTCGAGCGACGAGTATTTTTCCCCGCCGACGTCGCCAACACCTGTACGTCGGCAGGGGAGAGGCCGGCCACCGAAGAGCTTGGGACTTAGGGGCCAACTGGCCCCGAGCCGGGTCCCCGCTGCCGGTGGTTGTGTGCAGCGCATGAGATGGACTCAGTCTATGAACGAGAACGTCATGCGCGCATATTACGGGTCTACAGAGGGGGGAACTAACCTCACTGCGTACCGTGTTAGGATGCTGTCTCTGTTCCAGAAACTAGAGCCAACCGTCAACGTCTCAGCCCAACGACTATCGGATCAGGTGCGAGTCATCCAACGCAATCACAGGTTGGACGATGCCGCACTTGATAGGCTGCGCTCAGAGGTACTGAGCAACCATATCGTCTCAACTCCGGCACAAACCGCGACACATGCACCAATCATTAATGCAATCCCGCCGCGGTCCAATCACGATGTTGAAGAGGAGGATGATAAGGTTGCCACAGTAAGTAGCCAGTGCAACGTCCGATTGAGAAGCGCACTGGAAGATGCGTTTCGCGAGTATAGGTCCACTCCGACCGAACTTAGACCCCGACTACCACGCCTACCCATGCACAAGAAAAATAGGGCGCTGGTATGTGCCTTGGACTCGCTGCTTAAGGATTTCTTCGAGAGCAGCGAGGATCTCGTTGATACACACTCGATCCTATATTGCGCGGCTGTTGCGGCATGTCGTTTAGCGAACGTGAAGTTCCCAAACTGTGACGGAGCTACGCGACCAAAACCAGCCGTACCAGCCTGGCAATGCAGGATCGAGCGTCGTATTGATGGGGCCAGGGTACTCATCGGCAAACTATACTGCTTCAGGGAGGGAAATACACGACCACGAGTGATGCGCTTTGTAAGGCGGGCATTCTCGGGGATTGGAATCAGCCCTCGAGAATACATGTCTCGTGTCACAGAGCGGATCGACTTCCTGAAGCAGAAAGTTTGTGCATGGGCGAGCCGTATTCGGCGGTATAAGCGGCGGGTTGATCGATGCACGCAAAATCGCATGTTCCAGAGCGATGAGAGGTGGGTATATAGATCTTGGGAGCGACCTGAACAAAACGAGACAGACGTGTGCCGCCCCGATGATGCCACCACGACTGCGTTCTGGCGCAGCATCTGGTCGGTACCTGTCTGCCATGCTGAGGCTGACTGGATGCGGGATGTCGAGCGAGTGTGTGAAACTATACCAGAAATGGAAGTAGTCATTATCACGCCATCAGATATAGCTAGAGCGGTCCGTCCGTTACCGAATTGGAAATCACCAGGACCGGACGGACTGCACAACTTTTGGCTGAAATGGCTAACTAGTTCACACACTTGCCTGGCATCTCAGTTCCAGTCATCCTTAGAGTCGGGGTCGCTACCACAGTTTCTGACGACAGGCATTACCCACCTGCTCCATAAGTCAGGTAGTCCCGCGGAACCCAAGAATTATAGACCGATCACGTGTTTATCGACGGTCTATAAACTTCTTACATCCATTTTGAGAGCGAAAATTAACACACACATTGACAGTAATTCGATTATGTCAGCCTCTCAAAATGGATGTAGGAACGGGTCCCGTGGCACTAAGGAGCTACTTCTCATCGACATGGCCATTAGCCAACAGGTTCGTCGATTCCGCAAGGATCTATCGACTTGCTGGATAGATTATAAGAAGGCCTACGACTCGGTGCCACATACATGGCTCATGAGGGTGCTGGAGTTGTACAAAATAGATACGACTCTACGCACCTTCCTTGAATCGTGTATGGGGCAATGGAGGACAGTCCTTCGCTATCCGGGGTGTCGACAGATCCAGGGGAATGATGAGCCTGTATGGATTAAACGGGGAATATTTCAGGGTGACAGTTTAAGTCCACTTTGGTTCTGCTCAGCCCTGAATCCTCTAAGCACGCTGCTGGAGGATTCAGGTCTAGGCTATCGGTTGAGGAGAGGTGGTCAGGTCATATCTCACCTCCTCTACATGGATGACTTGAAAATCTTTGCCCCCAACAAATTGCAACTGATGGAGCTACTGAAGGTAACTGAAACTTTCAGTAGCGCCATCAGAATGGAGTTTGGTGTGGACAAATGTGCAGTCATGCATGTAAAGCGAGGGGAGATAATGGAATCCGAGGGAATTCAACTTTCGGATTCCATACACCTTAGATCCCTTTCCTCACCCGAAAGCTATAAGTATTTGGGTATGTCGGAAGCGTTAGGCATCAACGTTACTGACATGAAGCAATCATTGAAGGAGCGCTTTTTTGGCCGTCTGAAGAAGGTATTGATTAGTCCTCTTTCAGGCGGAAACAAGGTGCGTGCCTTCAACGGTTGGGTCATGCCGGTTTTGATGTACTCTTTCGGCATACTCAAATGGACTCAGACCGAACTCGACGCCCTGGATAGGAGGGTCCGTACACTGTTGACCGCAAACCGGATGCATCACCCACGATCATCGGTGATGAGACTGTACATCCCGCGGAAGTGCGGGGGTCGAGGCTTTTTAAATGCAAAGACCCTCCACAACCGCGAGATATGCAGTCTCAGGGAATATTTTTTGAAAACCGAAGTGGGTATGCACCGTGATGTGGTCGCAGTGGACAAGGGGCTCACCCCACTTTCCATGGCTAAAGAGAACTGGTGCAAACCTGTAATACTTACAACGGATGACCGCAAGGAGATATGGCAAAACAAGGAGCTACACGGGCGCTTCTATCGGGCTCTTCATGAGCCCGATGTAGATTTTTTAGCGTCCGTATCCTGGCTACGTTTTGGGGACCTTTTCGGGGAAACTGAAGGTTTCGTCTGTGCAATTATGGACGAAGTTATCTTGACGAATAACTACCGGAGACATATTATGAAGGACGGGACGGTTGACGTGTGTCGGGCATGCCACCGTCCGGGTGAGTCTATCAGACATATTATCTCTGGTTGTTCTCGTCTGGCTAACGGCGAGTACTTGCACAGACATAACCAAGTGGCTAGGATTATTCACCAGCAACTTGCTTTGAAATATAAACTTGTGAACTCTGAGGTACCGTATTACAAGTATGCGCCCGACCCAGTTCTCGAAAATGACCATGTCACGTTGTACTGGGATCGGTCTATCATTACTGACGGGACTATTGTCGCCAATAAGCCTGATATAGTGGTGATAGATCGATTAGCGCGCCGCGCAATGTTAGTCGATGTTACCATTCCACATGACGAAAACCTCGTGAAAGCTGAGAAAGAGAAGCAAATAAAATATCTCGACTTAGCACACGAGGTTGTTGACATGTGGAATGTTGACTCAGCTGTCATTGTGCCGATTGTCGTTACGGCCAATGGCCTGATGGCTGAAAGCCTCAACTATCATCTCTCGAGGCTCTCGTTAGGCGGCTGGATCAAGGGCCTGATTCAGAAGGCAGTACTCCTCGATACGGCCCGCATTGTGAGGAGGTTCCTGTCTCTGGAGTCCTAACCACCGGTAGCTTGGACTCTGCTCCCGACACCGGCGGACCACTATTTTTTATATTTTTAAATGTTTTTTTTTTTATACCTTTTTTCATGAAATATTTAAAAATATATTTAATATGTAAAAAAATAAATAAACATAATAATAATAATAATAAATAATAATAAACCATTTATTATCAGGTTACAAAGACCCATAGATCCCATAGACCCATAGACCCATAGACCTTATCATAGACCGTATACATATAAAAACAATTGTGTTAGTAAATAAAATTTAAACCATGTTAGTATCACATAGTTGCACTATCTCTTTGTGCGTTCCGGTGGCACTTGTCCGCGAAAGCGGCGGAACACCACATCCTGAGGCCAAAAGCTTTCTTCCATCACCTGGTGCAGGTAGCATGTTGGTATGCGCACCACAAACGCCTTAAAGTTGACGTTGCGATGCGACTCCAGCTGCTGCACTCTCGGCGCGTACTTCTGCCTTTGGCGCACGTACTTCACGATGTCTTCCGCGTCGGTGGTGTAGTGAAGACGGGAAATATACACCGGGGTATTCGGCTTCGCAGCACGCAGTTTTTCGTTGGGGTCCGTAGGACCCTTGCCGCAGCGGTTCTTACAGCTACTCTGTCGGCGCTTCCTCCTTTGCACCGTCACGAAGCCGTCATCATCAGCCTGGTTCATTTCGTTAATAGCCAAGGACTTTGCGGGGGGAGCAGTGGGGTTGCTCACAGTGACCAGCGGGTCAGATGGTCGCGTCGGTCGGGCAGCGCTGCGGGGAGTTGCTGCGGGGACGGGAGCGGGGCTACGAGGTATGCTTGCGTCACAGAACGCAGACTCAGCAATCGGCGCCGGCGATAAAACCGCTGACGCAAAACTCGTGACCGATGTGTTTAGGCAGCCGAAACCTTGGCGCGTATTTACATTACTTATACGCGCTGGTGACCCAATTAACGCCACAGAGTTGCGCAACTCATCGAGTTCTGTGCGCAGGTCTGCGACGGTGATTTGGGATGTCTCCAACTTCTTCTGCACATCAGCTAGACTAGCCTTCAAAGACACAATGTCCTTCAACAGGCTCGTAACATCAACGTGGTCGAATGTGACTGGAGGTAACTTGTTCAGATCCCTCGCCACAAAAGTCTGCACGTCGTCAGGATCGGTAGCCTTCAGAAGCGTGATAATGTCTTGCACACTTTTCTTTGTCCCTTCGCGCCGACGCGGACACCATCTGGTCGATTTTATTAAGCGACCGGAACAGCAGTAGCTTCGCAGCAGCAATGTCGTCCTCGCTGAAGTTCGTAACACAGATCTGGATGGCGGACACCTCGTCCATCACGTCCAGTTTCTGCTGCAGGAACGTCAGCAGTTCATTTGACACAACTTTATCACTCATGGCAACAAAATTACGAGCGTCGGCTTGCGCCGCGCTATACGATAGTAATAATGTTTTGAAGCGTGTCGCAACGTCCGCCTCAGAGCGCGGTGCGCACTCGACTTACACACACATACACATATTTACAAAAGAACTTGAAACTAGACTTATTTATAATCAACATTTATAATAAAACTATTTACAATAATTGACTTAATGTTCAATGAACAAACAGACAAGTACTAACATTTTATTAGTAGCTAATTACTTATCAGTTGGCCGGCGCAGCTATGACGCGTCTATTGTTCTAGCGGTGACCGGTCGGTCGCGCTACGTCATGCAAGCCGTGTGCGTGAGCGGGACAGCATAATCGTGCGTTGCACTCACGCACCCGCGCCGTACAGATGACGCGCGCGCACCGTGACTTGTCAGTATCTAGTCGGTATGCTCACTACGCGCATAACTATATATTGTAACCGCGCGATCCTAGTTTCACCGTGCTAACTAGCAACCCTTGTGACTTCTTGTATTTAAGAGCCATTTCACAAAATTACTACGCTCGAGTTTAGGTAAAAGACGGCATTATTGTGTATGTGTGCGCAGCTATCCACACATACACAATGCAAGCAGTGTAGCGCGAGCGTCGAGATGGACTAAACAGTCTTGAGTTATAATCGTAATGCACCATGGTTAGAGATTTATGAAAAAAGTTATTTTATTTATTCAGTCTAAGCTTTCTAGACTAATAAAAAAATCACAAATATATGTTATGTAAAGTATGTGATAAAAATTAACAGGGAAAAAATCACATATCATTTACATTATATGAATAATTGTTGTAAAGGCATTGATATTGCCTTTCTAGGGTCTATGATTTCAGGCAATACGCAATCTTGGTAAAACCTCGTCAATTTTGGAAGCATTTTTTCCTGCCAAAAACCGTCATCTTTCACTATGCTCACTACTTTCAATGGAAAATCAGGACCTGTCCACACAGCAAATAAACATACGTTTTTATTTGCAATGTGCAACTGGCCCTGTACCTGGTAGTACCAGTCATGATTTTGGTTCATTACGACGAGATTGACTGTTCAATTTGAAACATTTAAGTTATTTTGCTTGTACAGCGGTATCAGGATCGATTCCAAAAAGTGAGCTAGGACATTTCACTTCCACTAATCCTTCACTGCACAATCCATCCGGTGTCGCACCTAAATAACAATGTTCCACGTCTATAAAAATACCACATTTTTCTATAATTGTGTATTCTTGCACACTGAGTTGTGCTAAAGCCTTTGGTTCATTGTCCCTACCATGTTTAATTGCGGTGATTTTGTCCAAGAATGGATTTTACCAGGGGAGCAGAGTTTTGGTTCGAACGCCTTTTGCAAATCTTCCCAAAGAAAGACGCGGTGAGTATGCATCTTCTCAGTTTAAGCCACAAAGAGCTTTTAATATACTAGCCCTCTCAATTTCATGGCGTTTTGACGCCTGTTCTTTTAATAAATTGTTCAAGAAAAGTTGTTTTCCTTGTTCATCCGGTCTTGCACATTCCTTTCCGTAATGAGCATCTACAGGATTTTAACCGGTAACTCCCCATTGACTTCCGAATAGGAGTCGCACTCCCGAACCCTTCAGTCCCCACTGACACCGAATAGGAGTCTTGGGCCACACGGTTTGCAACTCAATTATGATGCAATAAGGTGCTCATCCGTTATAATAGAGTTGCAAACCGCGCGCCCCAAAGACCCCGAATAGGTGTCAGTGGGGACTGACGGTTGGAGAAGTGAAACTCCTATTCGGAGTCAATGGGGACTGACCGGTTTTGATTTTTCTGCGAGCGCTACCTCTACGCGCCATTACTTATCGACTATTTTTGGCGAATCTCCTGGCTTCGAACGATTTTAACGATTTTCCAGGACTAGCGTGACAGATTGATTTATACAAAGTATATTGTGGCTTGCCGGTATTAAACGATACCACTGCTGCATAGCATCTTGTAGTGTAGAAGGCTTTTAACGAAAATTTTTGACACAATGGTGATGGCAAAAATTTGACCCTTACGCCCCATTGCTAAAACTAATAAAACAAAAATATGTAATTATTCTACAAACTACTAAACTAATACTTTACTTGATAATAAATTACCTTATGCAAAAAAAATACGAAGAGAATCAAAATGTTGTAGTCGTAGTATAATAATTCGTTCACAATACGTGCGCTCGAAAATCGAGACGCGGGAAAATATGGTACAGGTCCTACCTCGATGGGCGCTCACGCCGTACTAAACGGTGCCCGCTTAGCATCGGAATTTATTCTAATTTAGAGTGACTTTAATAACGAAATTATGTCTAAATAAATGAAGGGATTTTAATAAAACTTTAGAATTCGATTTGTTAAAGAACATAGTTTATTTTGCCAATTAAAAAAATATGTAATTACGCTTTATACAAACCAAAAAATCACGATTTATTTGCGATATAAAACGTAAAAATTGTCCTAAGACTTTATTTTTTTACTAATTAATGTTATTAATAATCGATATTCTAGTACTGTATGTGTCGACTAAATTATATTTCTGATGCTTTATGTATTTTTTTCAGTCAAATTTATAAATATTAATGATAGATATAGGAGTCTGAAATTGACTCTGCGATGATTTTTCAGTAAACTAGTTGTGGGAGATTAATCACCACAAAGAAAACAAATAAGTTTTTGTAAATGTGTTACATGAAGTGTCAAAATGAAGGATCGATCTATTTTGTACATGTATTCACCAATGTCAGAGTATTACCTAAAATGGTAAATTAGGCGACTGAAATCTTCGATATTCGCGCGAAAACGTGAAATGGCTCTTAAGATTATCTGTTTATTTGTGCTATTCTTCGAGCTATCTACATTTCTAACACTCCTTCTTAACTAGTGTAACTCTTGTGTGTGTGAACTGAAACCTGTGTCTGTGTACTTAATAAACTTTCATTCTTCTTCCTGTGTACTTGGGATTTATTACCACACATACCCTCACGCACCACATTGGTGACCCCGTTCAAACACGAAGATGACTGAGGACAAAGCGTGCACGAGCCAAGATGTGTCGGCAACGGAAACATTTTGCGTGGGTATACCGCCGTTCTACCCAGTGAAACCAAGTCTCTGGTTTAACCAGATGGAGGCGCAGTTCATCCTGGCGAGCATTAAGTCGGACGAAATAAATTTTCTACGTAACTGGCAACCTAGATCCGCAGTACGCTGCCGAAGTCGAGGATATTATTGGCAACCCTCCACCTACCGGAAAGTACGAGAAGCTAAAAGGTGAGCTCATTCAACGGCTATCGGCATCGCGTGAGAAAAAGGTGAAGCAGCTTCTCATGCATGAGGAACTGGATGACCGAAAGCCGTCACAATTTTATCGCCACCTTCTCAACCTCGCTGGCCCAGGTGTACCGGAGGAGTTTCTGCGAAGTATATGGACGAGCCGCCTACCCACAAACACACAAGCCATCGTAGCATCACAGTTGAGGATGGACCTGGCTGAACTGGCAGAGGTGGCGGACCCGATCCACGACGTCGTCGGTACCCAGTTGGCATCAACAAGTGCAATATCTACTGCTGCATCGGCGAGTACCGGTACCAGTGTATGCTCGGAGGTCGCCGCCCTGACCAAGCAAATGGAGAAGCTGGCGAATAAAGTGGAGCGACTGTCTCGCTCTAGAGAACGGTCCCGTAGTCGCACGCGATATCGGTCAGGCTCATCTCGATCAGAGTCCAGCTACAGGAAGTTCCCGCAGTGCTGGTACCACCAGAAATTCGGAGACCAAGCCAAAAAGTGTGTGAAGCCGTGCGACTACCCAACATCGGGAAATGTGCGGGGCAATCAATAATGGCGGCCGATGACTATTCGAGTACTGGACGCTTATTCGTCACCGATCAAAGGGCGAAAATGCAATTTTTAGTCGACACCGGCAGCGATCTCTGTGTCTACCCCCGATCGGCATTATCAAATCGACGAGATAAGACCAACTACCAATTGTGCGCGGCCAACGGAACACTGATAAATACATACGGATTCATAAACGTCACTCTGAACCTACGATTGTGCCGTGACTTTGCTTGGCGATTTATCGTTGCCGATGTTACAAAGGCGATAATAGGCGTGGATTTTCTATCTTTTTATAATGTAGTTGTTGATTGCAGAAATCAACGCCGCATCGATAACCATACAACACTCTCCACCCCGGTGTCGCCTGTCCATCGTTCTGTTGGTGTCTCCTCGGTGAGGGTAAGTTTGGGTGATTCCGCGTATACACTCATACTACGGGAATTCCCCGACATCACTCGCCCACATGGTATACACCGCACTCCCAAACACAATACAGAACACCACATCCGCACTACACCAGGGCCACCAGTATGCTGTACACCTCGCAGATTGGCCCCGGACAAACTCCAAATTGCTAAGGCCGAATTCGAGGCCATGTTGCAAAGTGGAACCTGTCGCCAGTCCGAGTCACCGTGGTCATCGCCTCTCCACCTAGCGCCAAAGAAAGATGACGGATGGCGCCCCTGCGGCGACTACAAAATGCTGAACGCACGTACCATCCCAGATCAATACCCCATCCGACACATCCAAGACATTGCTCTGTCTGGTTGTACCGTCTTCTCTCAAATTGACCTTGTGAAAGCATACAATCAAATTCCTTTAAATCCTGATTACATCCCGAAGGCTGCAATCACGACGCCGTTTGGTCTTTTCGAATTCCCGTTCATGACGTTCGGTCTTCGAAATGCCGGATAGACGTTTCAGCGTTTCGTGGATGAAATGCTCAGGGGACTGGATTTTACGTACGCTTATCTGGATGACTTCTTGGTCTACTCAAAAGACCAGAAGACCCACGAGCACCACCTGCGTCAACTTTTCACCAGGCTCAGAGACTACGGTATGGTCATCAACAGTTCCAAGTGCGTCTTCGGAGTGTCGGAGGTAAACTTCTTGGGCTACCACATCTCAGCCAAGGGCACAAGACCATTACCATCCAAGGTCGAGGCCATACAGAATTTTCCCGCCCGCAGAACCATAAGAGAGCTACGGAGATTTCTTGGGATGCTCAATTTTTACCGCAGGTTCATCCCAGGCGCAGCAAACTTCCAGGCACCATTGAACGTTCTGCTTACCGGCTCAGTAAAGGGTTCACACCCAGTCAATTTTTCACCCGAGGAGCATAAAGCATTCCAAAACTGCAAGGACAGCCTTTTTCAAGCAGCACTGTTGGCGCATCCAGACTGCAGCGCTTTTTTTTTTTTTTTTGGGGTGGGAAATCATCAAATAACTTCTCCCGCTCTGGGCGGAGCGGGAGGGTGTGTCAGACTCTTACTGACTAAAACCCACCCGTATTCCTTCCTGTTGCCTGTGTTGCGGGGGCCTCGGTGACCCATAAGTACCTTCCCGCGACCCCGGCAGGCATCGGCCCTAGTGGACCCCTACTCTGTGCTGACGACATCTCTTTGAGGCGCGCGTGGAATACGACGCGCCGTCGACCCGGGCCTGGTCCTTACCGGACGGTGAGCTACCCATTGCTCACCGTCCGCAAGCCCGAGACTGCAGCGCTAAGTTGGCGTTGGTCACAGATACTTCCGACAAGGCCATTGACGCAGTCTTGCAACAGCTGAATGCAGGTGCATGGGAGCCACTTGCTTTCTTTTCGTGCAAGTTGAGTCCAGCACAGGTTAAGTACTCTCCATACGACCGCGAATTGCTCGCCATTTACGAGAGTATCAAATATGTCCGGCACATGCTGGAGGCTCGTAATTTTGTGATTTACACAGACCACAAGCCTCTGACGTTCGCCTTCCACTCTCGTAAGGAGAATTGTTCCCCACGGCAGTTCCGTCACCTGGATCTAATAGCCCAGTTTACAACGGACATCCAGCATATTTTGGGGAAGAACAATGTCGTAGCAGATACCCTTTCGTGCGTCGAGGAGATTACACAACCAGTGCCTGTCGAAAAGATCGCTGCAGCTCAAATTGACGACCCCGAGCTGAAGCAATTGCTAGATGGGGTTACCGCATTGCACCTGCAGCAGGTCAAGGTACCAGGTTCATGAGAGCAACTTTATTGTGACGTTAGCACCCCTACACCAAGACCATTTGTGCCCAAGGAATTACGCAGACCAATTTTCACAAGCCTGCACTCCTTGAGTCACCCAGGTACCAAGGAATCAGCAAGGTTGGTCGCTGACCGATATGTTTGGCCTGGCGTTACGAAATACTGCTGTGATTATACGTTCCTGCCTGGCTTGCCAGCGCTCAAAAGCTACACGGCACGTCTTTGCTCCACTAGGTACTTTCAAATTACCACAATCAAGATTCGCATTCATTTACATTGACCTCGTAGGACCTTTGCCACCGTGTGAAGGGTTCCGCTATTGTCTCACTGCCGTCGATCGCTTTACGCGATGACCAGAGGCAATACCGCTCACAAACATAACTGCAGAAATAGTAGCAAAGGCCTTACTGAGTGGATGGATTGCTCGTTTCGGCTGCCCATACGATATAGTAACCGATAGAGGTGGGCAGTTTGAATCGGCGCCCTTCAAATGCCTGTCTGCAATCGCTGGGTTCCGACGTCGCAGAACAACTGCATACCATCCTGCCTGCAACGGTTTGGTGGAAAGATTCCACCGTCAACTTAAAGCAGCTATCACTTGCCACACTAAAGACAGTTGGGTGGAATCTCTTCCACTAGTCCTGTAAGGCGTACGCAGCGCTTATAAAGAAGACGAAGAAGGCTACTGCTACCGAACTTGTTTACGGTCAACCAATACGTCTGCCTGGCGAATTCTTCGACCCTCAGGCTGATGAAACGGTCGATATGACCGACTACTTGTCAAGGCTCCGGAGTATTGTCAGGAATCTGCAACCATCACCAGCAGCCAGACATAACAGTCGTTTCAACACATTTATTTACAAGCTTCCTCTACCCACGTTTTCCTTAGGGACTGCACTACTGGTGGTGGTCTGAAACCAGCATATTCTGGTCTTCATAAGGTAATCCAATGAGGTGACAAAACGTTTATAATAATGGTAAATGGAAAACACGTTACCGCCACAAAAGTCTGCACGTCGTCAGGATCGGTAGCCTTCAGAAGCGTGATAATGTCTTGCACACTTTTCTTTGTCCCGTCGCGCCGACGCGGACACCATCTGATCGATTTTATTAAGCGACCGGAACAGCAGTAGCTTCGCAGCAGCAATGTCGTCCTCGCTGAAGTTCGTAACACAGATCTGGATGGCGGACACCTCGTCCATCACGTCCAGTTTCTGCTGCAGGAACGTCAGCAGTTCATTTGACACAAGTTTATCACTCATGACAACAAAATTACGAGCGTCGGCTTGCGCCGCGCTATACGATAATAATAATGTTTTGAAGCGTGTCGCAACGTCCGCCTCAGAGCGCGGTGCGCACTCGACTTACACACACATACACATATTTACAAAAGAACTTGAAACTAGACTTATTTATAATCAACATTTATAATAAAACTATTTACAATAATTAACTTAATGTTCAATGAACAAACAGACAAGTACTAACATTTTATTAGTAGCTAATTACTTATCAGTTGGCCGGCGCAGCTATGACGCGTCTATTGTTCTAGCGGTGACCGGTCGCTCGCGCTACGTCATGCAAGCCGTGTGCGTGAGTGGGACAGCATAATCGTGCGTTGCACTCACGCACCCGCGCCGTACAGATGACGCGCGCGCACCGTGACTTGTCAGTATCTAGTCGGTATGCTCACTACGCGCATAACTATATATTGTAACCGCGCGATCCTAGTTTCACCGTGCTAACTAGCAACCCTTGTGACTTCTTGTATTTAATTATCTGTTTATTCATGCTGTTCTTCGAGCTATCTACATTTCTAACACTCCTTCTTAACTAGTGTAACTCTTGTGTGTGTGAACTGAAACCTGTGTCTGTGTACTTAATAAACTTGCATTCTTCTTCCTGTGTACTTGGGATTTATTACCACACATGGGTATGTGTGGTAATAAATCCCAAGTACTCACACACTACATACTAGCATAGCAGATAAGCACAAATTGTTACTGTAAGCTATTCAGGTGCGGGGTAAAATATTTGCCAAATCAAATGAGCCAGGGGTTGGTTTTAAAAGACGGTATATTCGCACACACAATACACAATAATTACAGTTACCAACAATCATCTATTATCACTATACTAACAAATAAACACAGAGAACACAATTACGTAAGCTTATCCTAACTAAATACTTTACTTTCCCTAACTAAATATAGGTCCTATAATTTGAAGACTCTATGGGAACAGATGCCAGCTGAAGGCTGATGGACATCTGATGCATAACACACCGTTGTCAACTGAGTCCGAATGACTACTGCTTGATTTACTATTGATATACAATTGATACACCAAAGTGGTGTACCTTAAGTAGTTTTCTACCTACATACAAGTTGCGGGAGCACCTATATCGTACCCCCGTGCATTATTCCATACAGAGCTTGTAGAAATGGACTTTCCCAACGGATCAGCCTGTGACTTGTTGCGTGCTATTGCAACATAATTAAACATGAGTAATTATGGTGCAATATCTCCAGTAATTTTTCAATATAGCTCGCATGAGTAATCATGACGCAACATTCTATATACTATGCGTTATTTACGGTTTGAACCAGTCCGTTTTCTGGTCAAAACCTGCTCCGTTCGTTCCAGAAGATACACATATTATCTAAAGGGACCCGACTGATGGCGTTTCATACTAATTAACATTCCAATCAGTCGGGTTTCATAGTTATGAGCATATCTTGATATGTACAAGGTACATGCTCACAAAATGAGATTGCTGTGCTCGCTAACAGTTACTAACTTATTACTAACAATCTATGGACTGATGTCTGAATTAAATCTTTTTATTTTATTTGATTACAGTTAACAGTATGACCGCATGCAGGCACGTGGATCGGTACCACCTGCCTGCGTCTTGCTGGACAGCGGCGACCACATCTATTATATGTATATCATTACAGTTAACAGTAGGACCGCATGCATGCGCGTGGATCGTGTCCACCCGCCTGCGTCTTGCTGGACAGCGGCGACCACATCTATTATACATATGTATATCATTACAGTTAACAGTAGGACCGCATGCAGGCGCGTGGATCGGGTCCACCCGCCTGCGTCTTGCTGGACACCGGCGACCACATCTATTATATGTATGTCATTACAGTTAACAGTAGGACCGCATGCAGGCGCGTGGATCGTGTCCACCCGCCTGCGTCTTGCTGGACAGCGGTGACCACATCTATTATACATATGTATATCATTACAGTTAACAGTAGGACCGCATGCAGGCGCGTGGATCGGGTCCACCCGCCTGCGTCTTGCTGGACACCGGCGACCACATCTATTATATGTATATCATTACAGTTAACAGTAGGACCGCATGTAGGCGCGTGGATTGGATACGCGCGTAGGTCGCCGGTGTCCAGCAAGACGCAGGCTCCCGCCTGCGTCTTGCATACATACACTCGGCGTCACAAAAATCGCACCTCTATAAGAATTCCTTTCAAAGTCATTTTAACCCTATTAATCAATGGGTCTACCATTGATTAATATGACTATAAGGTGTCATTGGAAAGGCAATTTATTTAAATTTCAGAATAAATCAATAGATTTGTTTTTTGTTTACCAGGGAATAAAAAACGCAAGCTAATGCAAATGATTAAAAAGTTAAATTTTATTTTATCAGCAAAAATTACAACAAAGTCCTTAAAAACAACTTAAAACCTAGTGTTACCCCCCCTAGCCCCGATGAGTGCTTCCATGCGTTCTATCATGGACCTAATTAATGTGACAACAGTCTCTTGAGGAATGTTGTTCCATTCTGCAACGACGGCATCTTGGAGATCTTGGAGAGTGGTAAGCTAAATCTAAATTAATTAGTAACAAAATTAGTATATCTAACAATAAAATAAAAGCTGTGTGGCAGGTAATCAACAAAGAAACTGGAAACACAAAACAGCGAGATCAAAATGAATTGTCTTTAAAAATTAATAATGAAACCATTACAGATAAGTTAAAAGTTGCTGAGACACTAGAAAATTTCTTTACCGAAATCCCAATAGAGGTTACGAAATCTCTTCCCTCATCACCTATTTTAGCTGAATCTCTTCTCAAACAACACTTCTCTAAGGACATTCCAAGTTTTGAATTCAAGCCCATTTCTATTGTCACTAGTAAGAGGGCATTTAAAAGTCTTAACATAAAGAAAACTGAAGACTTATGGGGGATTTCCGTTAAGGTTCTTGGAGATATCATTGACACAATAGCCCCTGTCCTAACAGGCATATTTAATCAATGTTTAGACAGCGGTACGTTTCCTGATTTAATGAAAGTAAAGTAAAGTAGTACCAATTTTCAAATCGGGTAGTAAGAGTGATCCCTCTAATTATAGACCTATATCTGTGCTACCAGCATTGAGTAAAATATATGAAAAAATCATGCTAGACCAGATGCTGTCACATTTCAATTCTAATGGGATTTTACATAGTCGCCAGTTTGGTTTCACGAAAGGTAGGTCGACGACTGACGCAGGAGTAAAACTCATCAGTCACATTTTGGAATCCTGGGAGAAATCCCAGGATGCCGTTGGCATTTTCTGTGACCTCTCAAAAGCGTTTGACTGCGTTGACCACAATACACTGACCTGTAAATTACACCACTACGGAATTCGTGGACAAGCTGCTGATCTTGTTCTGTCCTATCTATCAAACAGGCAGCAAAAAGTAAACGTTAACGGGGCGACGTCCTCGGTAAAGATGGGCGTGCCCCAAGGTTCAATTCTTGGCCCTTTCCTATTTCTAGTTTATATTAATGATCTTCCTTACATGATGGCAAACTTATCGGATATAATTCTATTCGCTGACGATACTTCTCTTATTTTTAAAATAGATAGAAAAAATCCGGATGTCTTACACGTCAATGGTAGTCTGGATATTCTTTCGAAATGGTTCGCAGCTAATAATCTCTTACTTAATGCGAACAAAACAAAATGTATAAAGTTCTCACTACCAAAATATACCCCAAGTGGTTCTAAATTTAAAACTTGATGGCAAGAGACTAGATGCTATTACAGAAACTATATTTCTAGGAATTACTCCAGATTCAAAATTACAATGGGGAGCCCACATTAGAGCTCTTTCAGGTAGATTAAGTTCAGCTGCATATGCAGTAAGAAAAATTAGACAGTTGACTGATATAGCCACAGCTAGGTTAGTATACTTTGCTTATTTCCACAGTATTATGTCTTATGGCGTTCTGCTGTGGGGATCGGCAGCTGATGTAGATTCAATTTTTATCTTACAAAAGAGGGCAATCCGCGCAGTATATAGAATGGGTCCTCGTGAGTCCCTTAGAAACAAATTCAAAGAAATTAATGTACTTTGCCTTCTCTTTATATCTTAGAAAGTATTTTGTATGTTCGCAAGAACTTATGTCTTTTCAAAACAAGAAGTGATTTCCATAATATAAATACACGTAGTAAACATAAAATTGTGATACCCAAATTTAGATTAACAAAAACAAGCAAATCATTTGTTATCAACAGTATCCGCTTTTATAACAAGTTGCCAAAGTCAGTTACAGAACTTAGCGATGGAAAGTTCAAAACCCACATCAAACGTGTCCTTATCAAAAACGCATATTACAAGATTAAAGACTACGTTGAAGACAAGGAAGTTTGGCAATAATTCCTTCTGCACATGTGGCTTCCCTGGTACACCAGAAACGGCATAACTATGGAAATATCTATTAACTGCTCCCAAATTACGATGTTTATTATTATTATTTTTTAGACATACATTTTTGACATTATATACCTACAATTTATATTTCAGACTTAATATTATTAATATTATTTTACATGGATTCTTGTGTACGTTGTGAATGTGAGAACGATGTAGGCTTAATAGACTAGATCTTTTTTTCCTTAGACCGTTTCCTTTTCTCTTTTTTTTTGTTAAGTACTTTTCGACAGGCCTACACTGTTCTCCCATACCTAATTTGTGTATTTTGAAAACATTGTAAAAGCCAATTATTTTTAAAAGAGTAACCGTGGAGTTTCTTGCCGGCTCTTCTCCATAGGAAACGACCAATTGGAACCGTGCACCTAGCTTCTGACGTTTCATAAGTGCCCATGTAGGTTTATGTGAAATAAAAATATTTTGATTTGATTTGATTGATTTGGTAGGGGCAGGATCACGTGCCCGTACTCGCCGTTTCAGTTCATCCCAAAGGTGCTCAATAGGGTTCAGGTCTGGACTTCACGCCGGCCAGCGCATAACAGGGATCCCAACTTCTTGCAGGTAGTCTCTTACAATTAAAGCAGTGTGACAGCGGGCGTTATCGTGCATTAACGTGAACCCACTGCCAACAAAACCAGCATAAGGGACAACCTGCTCCTCTAAGATCTCTGTTATGTACCGAGGAGCAGTCAGTGACCCTTGCCCGCGAGCACTTCCAGTCCGAGAAACACACACGAGGTTCGTTTTGCCGTCGATTGACATGCCGCCCCAGAACATGCACGAGCCACCCCCGTATTCCACTGTCTCTTGAATACAGGCTCGTGCGAATCGTTCCCCTTGTCTCCTGTACACTCTTCGACGCCTGTCGTTGCAGAAAAGACACACTCTCGTCTCATCCGAGAAGAGCACAGCCCTTCATTGCTCTATTGTCCAATCCACAAGGTCACGGGCAAATTGCAACCGGTCTCTCCTATGCTGTGCAGTCAATTTTGGCCCTGTAGCAGCCCTGTGAGCTGCAATTTTCTTCTCCCGCATTCTTCTTCTAACTGTGGAAACGCTTACAGAAGTTCTGCGAGCTGCTCGCAGTTGTTGTTGCAGCTCAACAGCATTGGAGAACCGATTACGTAAAGACGTCGAAACAATGAAGCGATCGTCTCTTTCGGATGTGCACCGTTGTCTTGCAGATCCACGTCTTCGGATATAGCCAACAGTCTCTTGGAAGCGTTGGAACACTCGTCGAACGGAAAAACGACTCAAGTTCAGTTGCCGAGCAACATCACATTGCCGCATCCCTGATTGCAGTAGTGCAATGACTTGAGCGGCTTCATCTGCAGTGGTATCCATCTTCTGGGGTATTTTTCTTGCTGTAACTGTTCACGTGTGTTCACTTCAAAGGTTGAATAGCGAATAACCCACATTTCATCGGGATGTCGCTGCGCCCCCGCAAGGGGGCGCGGCATGCGGAACCGGAGCGTAGCCCCCTGGCCGCGGGTGGTTTACGGTGGTCCGTAAAAACGGACCCCTCATTGTCTGCGCCTATAGCGGCGAATAAAAATTTCAGACGCGTTTTAACGCATCTGTCAGTCCCCGCCAGGTGAGACCCCCGGTTACCCGGGGGAGGTCCAACGAAGACGACCAGCGACAGTGGAGCCGACTCGACGTTCCTACAGAATAGGTGTTTAGTTCCCGCCCGCCCCGCTCTCAGATCTAGCCGATCACGGTCCGGGATAAGGAACTGTCGTGTATGTATGAACGGCATTGTATTGTGTGTAACGCCGTTCAGTGTCTACGTGCGTCGCAGCCCGCGCCACGCCCGTACGTGTGAGTTGAATGCTTGTTTAGTGATGGCTGTCTGGTTTAATTACGTGACGCGCCTATATTAACTTAGTACACGCCACGCAATAGATGTGTGTCATCTGTAGAGTTCAGTTGAATCGAGTAAGCCGCGTGTAACCTGGATGCGGCTTACTCGAGGCGTCCAGTCCGGTGTTTGGGGTCACTCGTCCGTTATCAGGTCGCGGGGCAAGGGTCTCGCGTCGGGGGGGCGCGTATGCCAGGGCGCTATCTGCTTGACATGGGGCCAAGCAGACGCGTCGGCACGCGCGTACATCTCCTTCGCGAGGCGCCGCACGAACTCATCCAGGCTCTCGATCCCGAGGTCCCGCTGGATTACATCGTTCCTCACGAAGCGAGGAGCGTGAACAATCGTCCGCAGCGCAATGCTCTGTTGCGCGCGGAGCAGCTTCCGGCTCGCCTCGCTCGTGAGGGCGAACCAAGCGGGGGCGGCGTACGTCAAGATTGGGCGCACGTACAATTTGTACACACCCAGTTTGACGCGCGCCGAGATGCGGGACGAGAGCACAGGTTTAAGCAGGTTGCGGGCGACCCTACCCTGCGCGGCGACCTTGCGGACATGTGGCCCCATAGTGAGCCGACGGTCGATAGTGACACCCAGGTATTTGACCCGGGGCGACCAATCGATGGCGTCGTCGGCATACAGCGCGAGCATCGCATCGGGAGTGGTGGGAATGTCGTCGGTGTAACGTGAGTAACACGTCGGCGACACGCAGCTGCCCTGCGGCACGCCCGCCAGCACCGGGCGCGTGCTAGACAGCGCGCCGTCGACCACCACCCTGAAGGTCCTGTGGGATAAAAGCTAGAGACCACCATTACAACGCGACGGGGCGCGTCTGAGGTGGCCAGTTTATATATTAGGCCCTCGTGCCACACACAGTCGAAGGCCTTTTCCATGTCGAGGAATACTGCCACCGAGTTTTCCTTTTTATTTTGTCCAGCAGTTAGGTGGTGCAGTACTCTCGACAGCTGGAGCGTCGTGATGTGCTCCGTCCTGAACCCAAACTGCTCTGGGCGTGGGGCGACGTGCGGCTGGAGATGTCGCAGCAGGAGTGCTTCAAACACCTTGGAGACAGTCGGCAGCAGCGTAATGGGCCGATAGCTCTCCGGCTTCAGCGTGTTTTTCCCCGCCTTGGGCAGCATGATGACGCGCCCTTCCTTCCACGAGGCCGGAAAGGCCCCCGTGCGCAGTATCGCCGTATACAGGTGCGCCAGTGCCAGTGCGCTACCATTCGGAACGGCAAGTGGCGTGCTGCGCCACTGCGTTGGAGATACCGTCAGCACCGGGGGCCTTCCTCGGTTTCGTCCTCAGAATGGCGCGTCTGACTGCGCCCGGCGAGAAAAAGACGGGGTCCTCATCGGGAGCTATCGGCGTACCGAAATAGTCCCCGTGGTGTTTCTCGACCTCTGCGACATGTTCGGTGTCGTCGGCCGGGTCAGGGCGGAACTGACGCTCCAGGTGTTCGGCGAAGACCTCCGCCCGGTCCGCTGCTAAATACTTAAGCACCCCGTCGCTTTTTAGAAGCGGACGCACCGGGGCTGGGATATTCGTGAAGTGGCGGCACAGTTTGTGTATCGACGGCCAACTATCTCTAGTGGCGTCGATACGTTCCTCCCAGTCCGCGGCGTTGTGCGCCCGGAGCTCGGCCTTAACCTTCTCCGCGAGACGGTTCAGCTGCGTCTTGAGTGTTGGGCATCTCAACTGTTGCTACTGCTTGCGAAGGCGCCTCTTCTCGGCGATCATCGCTTGAAGACGCGCCGGCAGGGGCGGCAATAGCACTCTCCCCTGCAGCTGCGTCGTTGTCGCCGCTTCTAAGGCGCTTTGTATGCAAGCAGTGACGTCACAGGCCATCCGGTCCACGTCCGCGGAGGTAACTATAGGCCGAGTGGGCGTGGTGGCCTCCAGCTCTTCCTCGAACTTGTTCCAGTCCATTAATCGACGTGGCGCTATGGGCTTCAGTCGGGTCGGCATACCCGATAGGACGACGAGTACAGGTTGGTGGTCCGACTGTAACTCGTCGTCGATCACTTGCTGTGTAATCTGGCAGTGTAGCCCTCGATGGACTACGATGTCCAGCACATCAGGTAGGTTCCGTACTGCATCGGGGTAGTGGGTCGGCGTTTCTGGGCCGGACACCGTATAATCGAAGGCCTCCGCGTTCGCGAAGAGCTGTCTGCCCTCGGTATTCCTAGTGTGGCTATTCCACGCTGGGTGCTTACAATTAAAGTCACCGGCGAGGATGGTTGCCCTCTGGTGTGTGCTAATAATCGCCCGCAACTCCGCTACGTCCAAATGTACCACGGGCGGCTTATAGCAGGCATACAAGTCTATGTCCTCGTCGGCCAGGTACAGCTGCACACCCAGCGCGTAAAACGACCTGAGCGACGGCAAGGGGAGCTCCTGGTGTACGACTCTTCGCCTCACAATAACCGCCAGACCACGATAGCGAGTATTGTTTGCCGACCTTTCGTCTTTCCTGTAAACGAGGTAACCCGGGAACCTAACCCTATCTTCGGGTCCCAGGAGCGTCTCGTTTATGAGCGCCACGTCGATGTTTTGTTCCCTAAGGAGGTGGCGGAGGGGGGCGACCTTATCCTTAAGGCCGCGGGCGTTCCAGTGGATCACCCTTAACGGTCTATCCATGGTACAGGGTGAGTAGCGTGGCTAGACCGTCAAGGATGACCGTCTCGATGTCTTGGCCCTGCCTAATGGCTTTAATCAAGTCCATTAATAACTTAATGGCACAGGCCGTAAACTCCTTCTTTCGTGTTTTAGCACCGGAGGCGGATCTCCGTCTGGAACATGGGGCACTTTATATTGCACGCGGGATGCGGGCCACCGCAGTTGGCGCAGGTGGCCGGTTTCTCCCGCGGGCGCGGGCAGTCTCGTACCACGTGCTCCCCCCCGCACCGCACACAAGCGAGCGGACGATGGCACTGGTGCGAGCTGTGCCTGAACCGTTGGCACCGGTGGCACTGAGCGGGCCCACGTTTGCCCCGCCAAGCCTCTATCTTCACACCCCGCATATACATAAAAACGGTGGTGTTGAAGATATCCCGGACGTCTCGGGTCTTCTTGAGTATCGCGTGGAACACGCAGCCGGGTCGTCCTTGTGCGCCCTTTATATGGCGCACATACTCCGGCTGGTATCCCAACGTCCGGAACTCCTCCTCAATCTCGTTAGGGTCCGTGTCCGCAGGCAGGCCCCTAATGGCGATGTTCATGTTGCGGTCCGCTGGTAGCGAGTACGTGAACCAGGAAACGCCGCTGTCCTTTTCAAGGCCGGTCAGATATCGCTGGACCAGCCTGTATTCTTCCTCGCTGACGAGCGTGAAGCGTACTCCACACCCGAACGGGCGAGCGTTCGGAGGCCAGCCCAGCTTGGCGGCGATGGCCCTGAAGTGGGTGACCCAGTTCGGTAACCTCTCCACTACCAGCGGTGGGTACCGAAGCTTCTTAACCTTCTTCCCCGGCTTCTGTTGCGACGTCGTCGACGCCGACTCGGTGCCGGGGGCACCATCAGGGGGGTACGGAAGATGTACCGGGGGCGGGGGGTAAGATAGTGTCACTTACCCCAGTGCGTGTCTTTTCCATAGGCGGTGTCACCGTAGTTGTACGACGTACCGCGTCCGAGAAAGTAGGCGAAGGCGTGGCGACCCCGCGGCGCGCTTTCGCACTGTGGCCGCGGCGGGTCTAGGCAGTGCCTTTTCACCTCCTCGGACGCGGTTTCGCCCGAGCTCCTCCTGCGCCGCTGGGGTCTGGGTTCGAGCCGAAACTCGTAATCAAACCCCAGCGACGGTGTTGGTGACATCGCCGGTGACGTCATCAATGCGGCCTCAGCTCCTCCCGCGGAGGGTCGCTGGCCGGATCGCGGTGTCGTCTCCGGGGACACGTCTCCGCGACCAGATGCGGCCGAGCCCACTGATGCCAGCGACATGCTCGACCCCACATTTGAGGAGCATGCCGACAGCATCGCGGGCGAGTCGTAGACTGAGGCTCGGGGGGGCGCCGGCGAGGCGGGCGCTGGCATCTTGGTGAGCGCCGGCCGAGAATAAGGGCCAGCACTCGCTGGCCGCTCCCGCTCAGCCATCGCCGGTCCCGCCAGCGAGAAGCGGGGACCGGCTGTGGCGGTGCGTGAAGCAGGCACAGCTTGTTCAGTAGGCGTCGCAGGCGCGGTAGAGCCGGGGCGCGCGGGTGGCGATATGAACCGCGGCGGTGGGGCAGCGGTGCGGGTAGGGGGTGCGTGAGGTCGCGCAGACGGGACCGGGGTACGGTGCACGGGTGGCGCGGGGCACGATGGCTGCGGTGCAGTAGCGCGCACGGCGGGCGCTACGGTGCGCGCGGGTGCGGGTGCACGCGTGGTTGGCATAGCGGCGCGCGGCCCGGATCGCGGCACTTCCCGGGGTTTGGATCGGCACCGGGCGGAACGCAGCTGGGCGGATGAGCACCGTATGCTGCCGACCCGACGACGGCGTCGGCGCAACGCGCGCAGGCGCCGATGTCGTCGGTGGGCTGGCCACGGTTGCGGCACTCTTCCCCCCTTCTTCTTCCTCTTCTTCTCTTCTCCGGCTGGCGGCGCACCGGACGACGCGTCGCCGATGTTCGGCAGCGGCGTCGCCCGGTCCAGCGCCGGACGGGCTTCCAGTGACCCGGCATCGCGGCCCAGTGAGCCGCGCGTCTTCGGCATCGCGGTTTCGGCATCTTCTAGGCGTGGCCTCCACGACCGCTACGGTGATAGCTAGCTTACCGAACAGCCCGAGGTGGTCTCCCCTGTGTCCGCACAGGTACCAGTGGGTAGCCCGTGCCCACACAGAGGAAAACGGTATACTTATGCGGTCCGCGCGGGTTAAAAACAATACTGCAGTGGGTGGATATCGCTCTTCGGGCCACGAGCTAATCCAACCCAAATTTAACCTGGGTCGCCCGTTTTATACCCTTGTAGGGAGGTGCAATTAGTGGCCGTTGTAATGCGTATTTTGACAACATTTTTTTTTAAGTTACGTGCTAATGAGATCTGTTGGTTTAGGAATTCTAACTGTTGTTAATTTAAAGGTCGTTAAACATACTTTCAATTGATACCAATATTAATTGGGTTTAATGTATTCGTTGCTGGCGGGACATGCTTGAAACTTATTTTCGAAGAGGTGCGATTTTTGTGACGCCGAGTGTATAATAGATGTGGTCGACAGCGGCGACCACATCTATTATATGTATATCATTATAGTTAACAGTAGGACCGCATTCAGGCGCGTGGGTCGGGTCCACCCGCCTATGTGACTGACACAAGTGCCGATTCTCTTGTGCACCGAACTAAACTAAACTATCACTAAAATTTCTTATTTTTGGTTAAGAGAATCATATAGGAAAAACAATGTCAATGCAAAAATTGTAGTAAGTAGATATAAATAATCAGAGGTAAAAATCTAGTATCGTTTGGCAGGAGCAACACCCAACCTCCCCCTCCACTCCCACCCCCCTTGGGTGGGAGTGGAGGGGGAGGTTGGGTGTTTTTTATTTATATCTACTTACTCCAACTGTCTTACTTAATGTAAACTAACCAAATAAAGTTAAAGCAGTAACTGATAATAGCTATGTATTTTCATGTCCTTTAACCTATTGACCGGTACGTCAAAAAAACAAAGACGTGTCTTCGGCGCCAAGCTACGAATTATTCCTTAAAATCTGTCATGTAGTCGTGACCGTGGCGTGCTGGGCACATTTTGCCCTGTCATATATACGAGTACATGACTGGCGGTCAAAAGGTTAAGCTGGTTAACACAAATATACTCTTTTAGAAATATATGTAGGTACTTAAGTCTATTTTATATTACTTGCTAATAATGCCTTTGTTTCAGTGCCTTTTAATATCAAATTATACTTGTTAGCAGGTACGACTTTGACTGCTGCTATGAAAGCCATACCAAGCACCAATACCTACTATTCAACCTGGCAAAGACAGCGAGGGAGAAGACCATTATATGTAAAAAAGATGAGGAATGAGGGTGGCATGCGATAAGAATGGCACATAGGTCTTTGGAGGAAGAATATTGCAATTAAAAAGTTAATGAACTTCTAACAAAAATGTAGCTTTATTATTTATAAAAATATGTATATTGTTTTCTAGAAAAATGTCTCTTGTTATTTGTGTGTAACTACCACAACGTGGCTTTTCTTTAGTTCTACTGTTCTGTTTAGCTGGCGTCATAATATGGGTACATGGGATAACACATTGGATAATCCTATCTTCGAAGAACTTCCTCACAAAATCATTTCATTCAAACCTTCTGAGCACCTACTGAGCCTCCTCCTGATTGAGGTTTCTCTATAAATCTGGTTTATCGTTCAGTAAAATGCCTCCGGTATTCTCGTCACCGTAGGAAAGCCCTATCAAGAACATCTTGAATTAGTCTGTTCCAATCTATTGAGTAAGTATCAAAATCTTTTTTCAGCCATTTGCAATGGATTGGAACGGTCTCGCAATGTTTCCAACTGATAGTTGAACTCTAATGATAATTGAACTGTTTCTTGATAGTTAAAAAAAGAATAGTTTATTTCACAAAATCTGGAAATGAATTTATCCACTTGTTTTCTAAATTATAATGAAGTCATTAGATGTTCAGTACAAAAATACCTCTAAGTTTTCACGAATGAATTTCCTATTGTATTCTAATAACAACAATTTCATTATCTCTTTCTGCCGCATCGATAACAGCTGCAATCACATATGCGTCCTTACTGATTTAAGATTTTCCAAACCCACAAGCATCCAAACTTTCAAGAAATCTAAGAGAAATGTGGTTTGTAATTTTTAGTTCATGACAACTAATTTTATTCCACACCTTTTTAATCGCGATTAAAAATACTCTGTTTTGTTTGAAAATTAAAATTTTAGGTGAAAACGTCAAATTCTGAATAGCAAAACTGCCATTTTCATAAAATTGAATAACTTAAATGACATTAGTGCTGTCAAACTTATAATATGTATAGTTAATTTATGTCACTTTAGTTAATTTCAGAATGGGAAGTTACGTCGTTTGACAGGAATAAACGAAATTTTGGTGATTTTTAGTCTAGTTCAGAGAAATTTGTGACCAGAGAATCGGCACCACTGTCACCATCAGGGATTTTAACTTTGATAACACAAAAAGAATATCGCTTATTAGTCGCCAAATATCAGAATTAGTCGGTCACTGGTTGTGTGACATGGAGTCGATTCCTTTTAATATCTTCTGTAACCATATAATCTCTCTGGCGGTTTCGCTGATTGGTACAATTTCCGCCAACGCAACGGTGCTCTGCCGTTTGCTATTCTGCATCGGTATAACATTCCAAACTATGATCATTATCTGTCCTGTAACCATACATTAACATAACACTGTAACATTACCTGTCATCCATAGTTCCTTTTAGGTATCGCATAATTCTTTTTACGTTCAGGATGTTTCTCTTTTGTCGGTTTATCCAAATTTCGCGACGTAACGATACTGCATAATCAATATCAGGCCTTGTGCTTGTCATCAAATAGGACAAGGCACCAACAGCTTCACGGTAGAGAAATGTCTTCGTAGTAGATTTCTCAACCTGAGCATTATTTGCCTTTAAATTTAGTGTTTTAGTGTCACTGGCTTGCATTCGTCCATGTCAAATCTCTCCAACAAGCGAGTGTCGTATGCTTTCTGATGCAACAAAATGGAACCATCAAAGTACCTTTTTATATCTATTCCTAGAAAGTAGCTTGCGGGTTCTACTGTTATCTTAAAATGTGTTTTCAATTCATTCAGGAAACAGTTAACCATTTTCTCGCTGGTATATGCCAATAGACCGTCGCGTCGTCAACATACAGGGCCAGAATAATTTTCTCCTTTCCTTGTCGTCTTATAAACAAAGAGGAGTCCGAATTACTCTGCTTGAATCCTGCCTTTATGATATAGTCTGTGATGCATCAGTTCCAGCAGAGTGGGGCTTGCTTTAGTCCATACAAGCTCTTCTTTGATTTAAAGACATACCTCTCGTCAGTATAACCTTCAGGCGGTGTCATGTAAATCTCCTCGTCTAACGTGCCATAAAGGAAGGCTGTTAACACGTCGAATTGTGATAGCTTGAGTTTCTCCCTTGTAGCTACGCTCAAGACGGCTCTTATCGTGCTGCTCCTAGCAACTGGACTAAAAGTTTCGTGGAAACCAATAACTTTCTTCTGCGAATATCCCTTTATCACTAGCCGAGCCTTGTATTTATCAATAGACCCATCAGGATTGGTCTTTATTTTGAAAATCCACTTGCATGGGATGACTTTTCGACCTTTTGGTAGTTCGACTAGTTCCCATGTTTCGTTCTCTCTTAACGAGTTTATTTCGCTCTCAATAGCATTTGTCCACTTTTCTTTGTCTTTACATAATATTGCCTGCTTATAGGTTAGGGGCTCGTATAACTTTTTAGCTTCCAGAGCCATAATATGATCATTAATCCTTACAGGAGGCTTTAGGTTTACTCTATCTCTAAGAAGCATGCGGTTTTCATCAGAATTGTGGCTTTCGTTTTCTTCAGCTAGGTTTTTGTTTTCTTCATCAGAAGCTAAGAACTCGAAATCTGATTCATTCATATCATCTACCATTTCTTCATTGGTTCCGATATGTGCCCTTGATGAAGAAGGTCTTGAAATGATTTCGTATTTCATCCTCTGAAGCATGTCGTTCTCCAATCTCTCTGTTAACATTAATTTCATGTTCACTCTCGAGACTTGGGAAATTATGATTGAAGTTTCTCTGAAGAACAGGAGTCGGCTCTGTCGGTTTAGGTACATCCTCTTTTGATTTTCCCAGTAAAGGTAACTCTTCGAAGTGACATCTCTGGATCTAATCAATTTGAATGCTTCTTTGTCCCAGATCCTATAGCCTTCATCTCCTTTATAACCAATAAGTATCTCTTTTTGTGCAGCTTCTTGCGATTAGCTTTAGGAACACGGGCATAGCAGGTGCAAACTAGTATTCCAAGATGTTTTATCGCTGGCTTCTGTCCGTACCCTAGCTCACGCGGAGACTTGTTTGGCACGTTCGTTGGCCCTGTGCGATTCACCACGTAGACTGTCGCATTTACTATCTCTGCCCACAAGTCATCAGGTATTTTATCATGTGCATGCATGATGGCGCGTGCGGCTTCTACTACCGTCCGATTTTCACGCGCTACGCAGCCTGCTTGCTCTGGAGTGTGGGGTTTTAAAGATTAGAGTGGAACAGAAGACGAAGTTTATCCAAAAGAAATACGTATATTCACAAATAACACAAGAACAATATTTACATTCAAATGTTTTAAACAATCATGAGATTCTTTTTTTCTTGACACAAGTGACAATCAATATGTATACATTTGCTAGGTAACCAAACTGAAGTTCCAATTTTAATATCTCCTCTCAACAAATACCTATTAGGTCAGAGATCTTTCTGATCCTCGGTCTTGCTAGTGGCTTGGTCAGGATATCTGCTAGCTGATCTTCACTAGATACCTTATCGACTTTTAGCTCACCACCAGTCACCAATTCTCTCACATAGAAATGTCAAACACGGATATGCTTACTCCGTCGATGGAGTTCGGGATTTTCAGCAAGCCTGATTGCAGCTTCGTTATCCACTCTTATGCATGGAATCTCCTTAAGAGCGACAACATAACTCATAAGCCGAGATAGTCAAACAGTCTCTCTGGCTGCTTCACTAGCGGTTACAACTTCTGCCTCGGTGGTCGAAATTGAGACGCTCGCCACGACACCGCTCCTCCTGCATACATGCACAGCACTCCAGTAGTAAATCTACCAATGCTAATATCTCCTGCATGATCAGCATCTCTATAGCATTCCAAAATGCCTTGTTTGTAATTTTTCTTGTACATGATCACATCGTCTGTGGACATTCATTAGTACAGTACGCGTCGCTCTAAATAATAGATCGTCAACCTTTTTAACTTTTACACCAAGTTTTAATTTTTGCTAGTTTCGCTTTGGTATATAATTTTATTTATACTGAGTTTCAATAATGAAAACGTGCGCAGCTTGTAACGTGCAGTTCAATGACGGAGTCCAATGTGGGAGCTGCAAGAAACATTTGGATTTTAGATGTGCAAATATTTCTGAAGCCGGATGGAGAAAGCTCGGTGCCAGCAGAATGGCGCAATGGAAGTGCCCGACATGTCGAACGTCATCCCCAGCTCTGGCAGCTCCAGAACCAGCTTCCCTCGAAACCATATTGAATGAAATTCGTGACATGAAACGCCAGTTACTTAATTTGCCGACCATGGTAAATGAAATTCGAGTAATCAAGGATGAGTTAGCTGAACTAAAAATTACATGTGAAGGCACTAGTGGTAGACTGGATGAATTTGACGCTCGACTAGCGGAGGTTGAAGCAAAAGCAACAGAACTTGACAAGCTTCAGGAAACAGTGAGTTGTTTGCAGATTGACTTGGAGAGATCCAAGTTCGAACTCTCAAAATACGAACAGCGATCCCGACTAAACAATGTCGAAATTAAGGGAGTCCCGATAAGTAAAGATGAAAATCTTTTTTCGGTCATTGAAGCGATCGGCCGGAAAGTAAGTTACAGCTGCCCCAAATCACAGGTGAATTATATCTCAAGGGTGCCTATTTTTAATTCTAATGAAAAATTGATCATAGTTAGTTTTTTAAATCGATATGTGAAAGAAGATTTTATCGCAGCTGCACGTGCCGTTAAGGACCTGTCCACATCCCATATCGGGTTTCAGGGCACATCTCAGCGTATATATGTCAATGATCACCTGAGCGTGGAGTATAAGAAGCTCTTAAGTAAGGTTAAGACCATGGCCAAAGAAAAACATTATGAGTTCGTTTGGGTAAAGCATGGGAAAATCCATATATTGAAAAATGCTAATTGTAAAGTTACTATTGTACGTAAAGAATCAGATTTAAACAAGATTGTGTAAAATGCTTCTTATTTTTGCTAAGTTATTATTTTATATTTTTGTTTCATTACTTTATTACATTTAAATCGCTTATATTTTTTATGATCCTAAGTATCTCAATATTTGTTTACAAAATGTTTAGCACCTCAATCGCACTAATGAGCTCGACACCTCTCTTTTGTTTAGCAAAAGGATTCCTTTATGTTTCTTATCACGCTGTTTACTTCAAAGCTCTAACGCATCTTAATATGTTTGACTCGCTCTTGCTTGTACGCACCACGCATTGCTGCTTGCCTTTTCGCACAGCTGATAACTGCCTAATGTCGTATGATTTATGTTCACGCACAAACTTTATTAAAGCTTACCGTCCTTGCATGTTTATATTTTTATTGTACCGTAATATACATTATTGTTTAATGAATGCTGTTATTGTAATACTCGTACATCATACGGATTTATATTCAATTATTGACTACATATTCAATGGCTAATAACAGTAATAACTTAAACATATATTATCAGAACGTTCGAGGTCTTAGAACTAAAACTCATTCTTTCTATCGTCAAATAATACTGAATTCGTATGATATCATAGTACTTACTGAGACTTGGTTATTGGATGGCGTTTTAAATTCTGAGTTTTTTGATGATCGGTACATTGTTTGGCGCCGCGACCGAGACTATGTTTTAACCGGACAATCGCGTGGTGGGGGGGTACTCATTGCTACTCGTAGAGAATTATCAGTTATTGGCCAACCTAATTTTCATTCTACAGCAGAGGACCTTTGGCTATCCATACACTTAATAAATCGTATCACCCGGAACAATATAACCTTGCATATCTGTGATATTTACTTATGCCAACAAAACTTAGGTCTTTCTTTTTCTTCACAACTCTCTAATTTTCTTACTAAATTAAACCAAACAGTTATTAATAATATTTCTGATACCTTTCTCGTAATAGGTGACTTTAATATGAGCGGCATTAACTGGGTTCCATCTGACAACCTATCGTTTGTCCCATTGAACCCTAAAAGTAACGACGAAGTTTTGCTGTGTGATGAATTATGCACTCTTGATTTTGGACAGTATAACACGCTAACTAATAGGTACGGTAGAATCCTGGACCTCGTCCTTTCCAATGAAAAAGTGAATGTGACCGAATGTTCTAGCCCACTGGTGCCTATAGATGCCTATCACCCAGCGTTATTAATTAATTTGGACCTATCTGTAACACCTCTGCTTGAAATTGCACCTCGTACTCAATTCTTGTTTGATAAAGGTGACTATGAATCTATCAGCAGAGACATTTGTGCAACTGACTGGGAAACTGAGTTCTCCGCGCGATCAATTGATGATGCAGTTAACTTCTTTAATAAGTTTATTTTTGATCTTCAAATAAAATATATTCCACAAAAACTGTTTCGGAATAAAAAGTATCCAACATGGTATAGTTCGTCACTTATTAAAACAATTAAAGAAAAATATAAATACTTAAAAAAATTCAAAACTTATGGCAATATATCTGACGAATTGACATTCAAGCTTCTTCGGGAAAGGGTGAAAACTATGGAATCTCAATGCTACCGCAACTATTTGGATCTAACAGAAAATTCAATTAAAAATAACCCAAAATATTTTTGGACTTTTGTAAAAAAACGTTACAACTCAAATGCAATCCCAAGCACCTTGAACTATAATAGTGATACCTTACGGACGGGGGAATCTATTTGTCAGGCTTTTTCCGAATACTTCCATTCTACTTTTCTCTCTAATCCTAGTGTTAGTCATCCAATCTCTTCTCCTCTTCTTTTTAACGATTCGTCGAACCTAACATCTGATATCTGCAGTATAATTGTTGATATTCATGAAATAATTAACTTGCTTCGTAAATTGGATACATGCAAATCGGCAGGTCCTGATAACATCCCAACCAGACTTCTAGTTCATTGTGCACCTTCAATAGCGCAACCTATTTCAATTTTATTTAGAAAATCTTTGAATACCTGTGTTGTGCCGCAAATATAGAAATCTGCGTTTATAACGCCTATACATAAAAAAGGTGTCAAAACAGACATAGCGAATTACAGGCCGATATCTAAACTGTGTATTATAGCAAAGGTCTTTGAAAGAATAATATATAATCAGGTTTATACCGCTCTGAAAAATTCATTTAGCTCGTTCCAACACGGTTTTTTAAAAGGAAGGTCCACAGTTACCAACCTGATACTCCTTAATGAATTTATAACTGATGCCATGTGCAACGGTAAGCAGGTTGATGTCGTTTATACGGACTACAGCAAAGCCTTTGATCGAATTGATCATAGCATTCTGATATCCAAATTAAATGGCATGGGAATTCATAGCAATCTACTCAGATGGTTTTCCTCTTACCTTCTCAACAGGTCCCAAGCAGTAGTACTAAATAATTATATATCTAGCTGGGTCCCTGTTCCTAGTGGAGTTCCGCAGGGTTCGTTGCTCGGTCCATTGCTATTTATAATCTACATTAACGACATCGACTCTTGCTTGACTTCATCCAAAGTTTTGTGTTTTGCTGACGATATGAAAATTTATTCCACAATATCATCGCAAACGGACGCAACGGCACTCCAGTATGATCTGCGTCGCCTAGAGGATTACTGCCAAAAAAACAAGCTGGATCTTAATCCTGCTAAATGCTCGGTTATCACGTATTCTCGGAAGCGCTCAATCATTGATACATCGTATACCCTAGGTGATCAAGTTCTACCTATATCAAACTCCATTCGTGATCTGGGGGTTCATCACGATTCCAAGCTCAGTTTTGAAATACACGTTGATGCAATAGTCGCTAAGGCCTCAAAATCACTGGGTTTCATAATGCGGTTATCCAAGTGCTTCAGTCAAGCCAAAACTTTAAAAATTCTATACTGTACTTTTGTTAGAAGCCACTTGGAATACGCGTCTGAAATATGGAACCCATGTTACCACAAATATATTAACCGCATCGAGAGCATCCAAAAAAGGTTCATAAGATATCTATGTTATCATCAAAAAGTACCTTATCATTCGGAAAATTACCATAACCTATGTAAAAAATTTCATATATTACCTTTACTCAACCGCCGTGAGATTTCTGACTGTGTGTGTTTGTTGAAAATCTTTAACAATACTATAAACTGTTCCGATATTTTGACAAAATTTTATTTCAACATTCCCATAAAGTCTAAGCGATACAACCCACCCTTGCGCGTGCCATTTGCTTCAACCAATTATAGGCAGAATTCGTACATTGTGCGTGCAAGCAGCAATTTTAACAAGCTTTGTAAACAGTACGATATAGATCCATTCCAAACTAGTGTGTCGTCAGCCAGGAAGTGCTTAAGCAGTAACTTTTTCAAGTAGTTCATTTTGTAATGATGGTTGTTATGCAGTGCGAGCCACATTGTAATTATGCTGTAGTATAAAGTAACTTTGTATGAATGTCCTTAGATAGATTTTTTTTTTTTTAATCTGTATTTTATAAGTGGATACCTGTAATTGGCTTTCAGATTATTGTACTGTCGTTGATTTGTTTGTTTTAGCTGTAAGTCTCCCATGTTATTTAAATAAATAAATTTAAAATAAATAAATATAATAAATGATACCTAGATCTGGCGTGTACTGCAAAAATCGCATTATGCGCTTCAGTCGGACACAGTCTGCTTCTTCTGGCTTTTCCAGACTTCGTGAGACTACACTTACAGCATATGCAATGTCAGGTCTAGTGCTTACCATCAAGTAAGCCAAAACTCCAACAATTTGCCTGTAGTTATCTTTAATATAACTCATGTCCACCTTCTCGCTCCATGTGCCGTCTTTTGCAATCGGCGTTGAGACCGGTTTGCAGGTGTCTATTCCAAATCTCCGCAAGATCTTATGTACTATCGGCCCAAGTTAAGCATGCTCACTTAAGAAAATATTCCTGCGAGAGCGCAGCTAGTGAAAAACCACACCCCTTCCTAGTTTCCCCCAATTAGAGACAATATGCATTTGTGTGAGTAATGAGCGAGTAACTTAAAATAACAAACATTAGCTAGAGCGCGGCAGTGCCAATTTGCTCTCGCTAATTGTTGACGCTTCCCTTAAATTCCTATCGCCATTTCATTTTACGACCTGTTTATTTCTATCGGACTGATTGCCTGCCTAACTGTGACCTCTGCTTGTATACCGGACTGTGATCGAAAGCCTCTTCTTGACCCTAGCTTGTATCCTGGACTGTGTGTGTATTGTGTGTGGGCTGTGACTAACGTGGTGCAACCATGACGACCCGAAACCTGATTCAGGAAGAAAGGAATCAAATTATTGTTTTGCATAGACAAGGGTTAAATATATCCCAAATAGCAGTGGAGTTGAACATGCAAGTAAGTTATGTTTTTGTATTCAGATAGAGGGAGAGATATAGAAATAAATAAAGTGATAGTAATATTATTATTTCATAGTTTGCATTTTTCCTTATATTGCAATTTAAAAACAAATTCCATGAAAAATATTGGTATTCAGCTGCATCCGGTTGGACTGGAAGCCGACCCCAACATAGTTGGGAAAAGGCTAGGCAGATTTATATATAAAAATAATAAAATTATTATAACTTTCAGATGGATTCTTTTTAAAAGTCTCATAAGATATTACCTACTTATAGTAATGCATTCAAATAAGATTGTTCTTTTTATTTATTTTTGCTTTCAAAGACGTTGTTGGAGCCTTTTATGACCCGATAATAAATCCTAAACCAAAACAACCTAAACAATGGTGCCTTATCTCACAGCGTCGTTGCCGCATTTTAATTAGAAAAACCAGAGCGCATTCGTCGCATTTCTAGAGGCTTGATCATTATATTTCAAACTACATTTTTTTTTCGCCCAAGCACAAGATAATTGTTTTTTATAATTATTTTTAACATTTATTTTATCATAATACTGCAGATGGAAAGTAATTGACAATAATGTAAATTTTTGTTAGTAGTGCTCGTAAATACTTACCAAAAAAACTTAAAAAAAATTGCACACATAGTTTTAAATACTAACGATTTAGTGCTTGGCTGGCCGATAAAATAGCAAGTACTTACTATTTTTTCGGCCAAGCACTAGATCGTTGGTATTTAACCACGAAAAACCTTTAGAAATGCCACGTTGCCAGCCCGCACGGGATAAACACTTTTAAATAGTAGAGATAAAGCACAAATTTGCTTGGGACAGTTTCATACAATGTTGGAATTTACGCTATGCCATTTTTCTTACTCATAGGTATACGAGGTGTAAATTGCAATATCTGAAAACCTCTTAAGGGGTCATTGTACTAATCATTATGAACAACTTTTACTACGGGACCAAACCTGAAATCGCGAAAAAAAAACAGCTGTTCCCTACATTTATGTTCGCGTAACTCGTCAAAATGTATGGACCAGCTGCTTTTTTATCGCGATTTCAGGTTTGGTTCTCATAGTAAAAGTTGTTTATAATGATGAGTAATGACCCCTTAAGAGATTTTCAGTTATTGCATTTACAACTTGTATTTTAAAATATAGTTATGAATGTTATAACTACTTAAATTAGTTATAGAAAAGTTAAGAGTTTATTTATCATGAAGTCAACCAAAATGCACACCTTAAGTATTTCAATACTTATAATTTTTATTTATAGTGTACTAGTTGTGCCCTTTGAATAAGACTTTTGTAGTGTACTCGTATCATTATACTTAGTTCCTATATTATGTAAAAAATCGATGCTGATTGTTTTTTTTTTTTTTTTTTTCGTTAGAGAACAACGGTGCGCCGCTGGGTGCGAAGATATGAAGAAGGAGAAATTACAGAACGCGTTCGTGCACCTCGACCCCGGGCTATAAACGAAAACGAGTTAAATAATATGATAGCCACGTATGAAGAGAACCCGTTCACACCCACTCGCAGTTTCGCACAAGAATACGAAGTTTCGATGCAAACTATTAGAAACGAGTTGTATCGAGCTGGAGTCCATCACAGACGTCCCGCAAAAAAAAATATTTTGACGCAGGAGCAGAAGCTGCTCGCGTGCGATTCGCTCGTGACTACAGGGACTTCGATTTCTCTTACGCCATATTTTCTGATGAAAAGTGCTTTAGGTCTAGCCAACAAGGTCGTCGGAATTTATGGCGTGTAGATAACACAAGATACGAACCTCGAAATGTGAACCCAAATGCAGAATCGGGAAGAATTGTAGTGAACATGTGGGGCTGGATGAGTGCTGCTGGACCAGGCGAGCTCGCTTTTATACCAGGGAGGGCAAACGGCCAAACGTATTTAGAGGTGCTACAAACCATCATGGTACCCACAGTGCGCACGGTGTATCCACAACTGGACGTGCCAGAATTTTATTTTTTCCAGGACAATTGCCCGATACACCGTGCGCGGGTTGTTCAAGAGTGGTTGCGAGGGCAACCACAAATTAAAACAGTGCCATGGCCCTCCCGATCGCCAGACTTAAACCCCATTGAAAATTTGTGGGGTTTAATGGTCCAGAGATGGGATAGTAGAGCAGAAAGAACGAAGGAAGCACTTGTCACACATTGCGAACAAGTTTGGGACACATTCAGAGGTTCGAATTTGTGCGAAGTCCTGGCTAGGTCCATGCGTAGCCGTTGCGATGCTGTGATAGATGCGGGAGGAGCAGCGACGAAATATTAAGTTAATATAATTTTTAACATGCACTATGTTAATTAACGAAAGGCGTTCCCGTTAACCCGCAATAGTCCAAACATGCTACAATTAATATTACCATTTAAAAATTCGCGAAAAAAAATCAGCTGCTCCCTACATTTTGTTAAGCTAGGTATGCGAACATAAATGTAATGAACAGCAGATTTTTTTTCGTGAATTTTCGAATGGTCATATTTTGGTAGCATGTGGACGCTATACTATTGCGGGTTAACGGGAACGCCTTTCGTTAATTAACATACTGTATAATTACATTATACAGGGTTATTTTTCTAACACCTGGTAGGACTATATTAGTACAACCACTTTTGATCTATGACTTTTTAGAATACCAAAAGTAAACTTTCAAGTTTTTGTTGTAATATTTGTAATAACACTTTTTAGATCTGTATTTTGTAGTAAGTACCGCTGCGACCCTGCATTCGCAACGCACTGTTTGTTTATTTAACTACTTACATATTTTGGTACCGCGTAGAGTTGTTCAAATTTAGAGCGATCAAAATAAATATTTTTAATTGTATTATGAAATTATTTTTTTATGAAGTATTAAAAGTCATACAACAAAAGTTGTTATTTATGATGTTAGTATTATAGTCCTACGAGCTTATTAGTGTTTTATCATCAAATGACTTCTCCCGCTCTGGGCGGAGCGGAAGGTCGTGTCAAACTTTTACTGACTAAAACCCACCCGTGTTCCTTCAGTTGCCTGTGCCAGGGCCATGGTATCTCTTTCGAACAACCCGCGACTCCGGCGGCTTGCAAATAACCCTGTATAGCTATTTTTATTAGGTTTATTTTTATTATTCCAATTTGTATTATATTACTTCGTTGATTAATGTCACAGGGTAGACTGTAGACCGTAATCATAGTTTAAAATATTGCCAACGATTTTGAAGTCTTCTTGTAAAATTATTGATGTCAATTTAGTGTCATGTTGCCTTTATTGGTGGATTTGTTGTTTTATTTACAATCAATGTTGTCATAAGCCCCGATCTCGTTAGTTTGTTATTTTACATATTCAGTAGTGTCATCATATCCGTCCACCTCATAAATAATTGATCTCATTTGCTTGATAAACCTAGTCTGTAGTGTAATGTAATTATTGCAAATTATAAAAATTATTAAGATTCTTAAATTGTACTAATCTTAAAACTTTTCAATTTCATTAGAACTGCACGAGCAATATTCTCCTAATCTTATTTACTGACAGGCTTTTTGCCTGTTGTTGTTGTGTTGTCTGTTTGTCATTGTTGTGTTGATTTCATATTTTGAACTTTACGATATAAGTGTAGATAAATACAGTTTATAAATGATATTATGAGTAAGAATCTTTTCACTTATAATATTTTGCATTTTGATGATAATTTCTGTGTAATTTTTTGTTATAATATGTTAATTTCTGGATGAATCTTTAATGTTTTGAAAAAGTCTATTAAAAATAAATTAAGTTACTTATATTGTTTTTTTTTCTACAACAGCAAATCCTTAAAATTGTTCTCAAGTAGATTTTAACTAACTGTTTATTTTTTCACACTGAGATTACAGCCGATAGTTTCATACAAAAAGCACTTACTATACATCTTTTATTATACAGATAAGATTTAAATATCAACCTAAATAAATCTTTAATCCTGCATAATGTTAAATGAACACAAACTAAAAATATATATTTCACTAGTACCCAACATTTTATTTCAATCCTTTCACTCTCACTGCTGCCAAGGCACAAATTATAGTTCAGTTTAATTACTTGATAAGCTTCTGAATTTTAAAGTGGCGTAGGAACTGAATCATTGTTAGATTTGTCAAAAAAAAACTTGACATGCATGATTTCGCTTAAAATCATGAATTGTCAAACTATGACTAGAGCATGAATTATAAAAGAGTAAAGTGTTGGTTTGATTATAATCCAGTCTTAAAGTGCTCATCCTGCACGGCATGCCTGGGCATTTTAATTGCAACGATACCTTGTTCGTTATACAGGCTGAAATTTAATTCATGGGTATCCTCTTAAGGGGTCATTGTACTCGTCATTATGAACAACTTTGACTATGGGAACAAATATGAAATCGAGAAAAAAAAATTGCTGTTCCCTACATTTTGTCGAGTTATGCAAACATAAATGTAGGGAACAGCTGATTTTTTTTTCGCGATTTCAGGTATGGTCTCATAGTTGAAGTTGTTCATAATGATGAGTACAATGACCCCTTAAAAGGATGCCCATGAATTCAATTTCACCCTGTATTATTTTAATGAATAAAAGGTAATATTACAATTACCTACTGTTAAAAGTATTAAACCAAATACAAGGAACAACTGCAAAACATTTGAGATAATCCTAAGGTAATAAAAAAACGTATGGCCCTTGTATTAAGCCGTCCTCTATTGTTTAACCGAATTTCCAGACATTCCCACTAAATAACAATGGGTCTTAGATAATGAACTTATTTTTATTTCAGTTGCAAGAGTTGTGCGGCTTGCGGCCTTGCGTTAGCTACAAACAAAAAGCTCTGATAACATTGTATGAACTGCGCAGAGTATTGGTTCAAATATTACTGTAATTTTCAAGTATTCCCAAATTGCCCAAGTATAAACAAACACATAGAAATTTAGATAGTTATTTACTTTTAATAAAGTCGATTAAACACAAAAAATTTCAATATAAACATTTGATACCTTCATGCAGTGCCGGTCAACGCACCTATACCTAACGTATTCAGGGAGCCGTGAGATAAAAGGTAAACAAACCATAAATGTCCGTTCAATCGATTTTGAATGCTATTGTGTTGGTGGCATGACAAATGGCAGCTGCAGTAAACAGTTGGTATTGTAACCACTTTTTTGCCTTTAATGCCATCCATAAGCCTACGGAATAGAAGTCAAAATCGGTGGAACGGACTGTAATAAAACGGTTCGTTTCAATGTCTCATCTTATTGTGAAGGGAATATGGTGCGGTTGCTGCGGCATGCGGCATCACATAGGATATGGTGAAAATTGGAGAGGCAGTGAAAGTGTTCATAAATAACCTATATCTATAGACCCGATAGAGAGAGGAAAATATTAAAGTGGATTAATACATATAAATTGTAGTTTATTAGTTATTACAAATTATTTTTGTAAATACTGCAATATCAATAATACATTTTCTAAACCAAACAAACAGAAGATATGAGTACTAAAATTAATTCTTGTCAATAATAAAATAACAATTCAATTCAATAGGTAACAAAGAGCTCACGCCGCTGCCGAGCCGCGCTGGCCGTGCCCATTAAAAACTCGTCTCTTAGCAGAAACAAGTGAGCATAGTACGCTCCTAGTGTGAGTGTCACACATTCTATACATGATTATACTAATACGAACACCACTAAAATACGCTTTGTGCATCCTATTGGTCAAAACTCGTGCATTGTGCGATCGAGTCGTGAGTCGTGCTATGCGATTATCGCCTTTAAGGTGAGCATGCGGAACTTTGGCCGATAGTACATACGACGTTTGAAATATCTTAATTCTATCTCCTCTGTTTTCTATCTCTATTCCAAGAAAATAGGACGCAGTTTTCGTGGTTATTTTGAAACGACGTTTGAGCTCCTCCATCAACTCGTCTATCAGTCCGTCATTGGATCCAACAACGAGACCGTCATCCACGTACAGAGCTACTATAAGCTTTCCACATCCTCTCTTTCGTGTCAGAAGACAAGGATCTGCCTCACTTGCCTTGAACCCGATTTCTTTGAAATAATCTAGAATGCATCGGTTCCAGTACCGTGATGCTTGCTTCAGCCCATAGAGACTTTTCTTTAGAAGGCATACTTGACCAGAGCCGTCATTATAACCTTCTGGTTGTTTCATGAAGATCTCTTCTTCTAACGAGCCATACAGGAAAGCAGTTGAAATATCGAACTGTCTCATCGACATGCCTTCGCTCGCTGCTGTACTAATCACTGAGCGAACAGTTGCCATTCTGGTCACAGGGCTAAAGGTCTGCATATATATTTATACCTTTCTTTTGATGAAAACCTTTTATCACCAATCTAGCCTTGTACTTGTCTATAGAACCATCAGCATTCATCTTCACTTTGAAAACCCACTTACCAGGTAAAGCTTTTCTGCCCTTGGGTAGATTCACAGGCTTCCATATGTCATTTTCCTTCAAAGAACTAATTTCGCTGTCCATGGCCTTTTCCCACAGCTCTTTATCTGGGCTTCTTATCGCATCTTTGTACGTTTCTGGATCATTGTATCTCATTATCGCGTTCATAACAAAGTCTTTGAATATATCTGGAGGACGTAACAAAGAACGGTCTCGAAGTATCATCTGTTCCGGAAACACATCTTCTCGTTCATCTGCGATAATTTGATCATTGACATCATTTTGATATTCATCAACGACATTATCATCATCGTTAATGTTTCCTTCCCCCCCTGATTCAATAGACTGCTCAGTTCTGACATTCTCTGCGTCATGAAACTCTTCTCCGAGATCTAGATTTTGTTTACCTATATCTATGTCAGTTTCACCGACTCTTTCAATGTTAGGCATAACAGGAGTATCTCTCAAAACATCTCCACTGAGATCTACTTCAATTTCATATTCCGGACTGCAGACTGGTTCAGGGTATTCATTCATTGTAGTCTCTAGCGCTTTTTCATCGAAAATAACGTCCCTAGATGGGACTAATGAATTTCTTTCCCGATTCCAAAGTCTGTATCCGTCATCATTGTCGTATCCAATTAAAATGCACTGTGTAGCTTTCTTTTGCAATTTCTTTCTCTTCTTCTTTGGTACGTGTGCATAGCAAGGTGAACCAACTATCCTCAGGTGCTTTATCTGAGGCTTCTTGTTAAGCCACAGTTCATAAGGTGACTTGTGTTTCACTGAAGTACGTCCTGTCCTGTTTAGTATGTAGTATATGTATATATTTAGTATTATGTATGTATGTATACAGCAGTGTTTACCATCTCAGCCCACAAATTCTGAGGAATCTCCTCATGCGCGTGCAACATTGCTCTAGCAGATTCGACTATAGTGCGATTATCTCTTTCACTACACCCATTTTGTTCTGGAGTGTACGGCATAATGAGTCTTTGCTTTATTCCAGCTTGTCCAAGTAGATCTCGTACTTTCCTGTTATCGTATTCACCTCCATTATCGCTTAAAAGCTCGATAATAGTATGGCCATCATTTCTAGCCTCAGACATCATCTGTTTTAACTTTTCGGGAACTTCAAATTTATTTTTAAGGAAGTATACATATCTGTATCGTATAAACTCATCCTTAAAAAGTACAAAGTATCGATAACCAGAGACACTGCAAGGAAAGGGTCCACAGACGTCTGAGTGTATGCGCTCACCAGATTTTGTTGCCTTTTCGCGAACACCAAATGGTTTCCTATGCGCTTTACCAAAGATACAACCTTCGCATAAATATCCACTGTTAGATGCCTTTACTCTTAACTCCTCTTCTATCAATATTTTGACATGTCTCTTGTCTTGATGTCCCATATGCTCGTGCCATAATTGCAGCGTATCTCCATGCTCAATTAAGTTGATTGTAAAATCAGCACATATGGCTTTGCCTGTCTATCTTGTACAAACCGCCATACCTTTGCCTTTTTCCTGTTAAGACAACCTTACCATTGACTTTCATGGAACATGTTGTAACCCGTGACTCAAAAATGCTTGAGGGGTTCTTGTCCTGTATACTAAGCACAGAGAAAAGGTTCTTGCTAATCTGGGGAACATACCAAACATCTCTTAACAAAAGGAAGTCACGTTTTCCTTTAACATTGGCTTCTACACGGACTGTGCCTTTTCCAACAGCCTTTATAATGTTTCCGTCAGCCGTAGTTACTATGTGAGGTTCACTAAAATCCTGAAAATCTTGAAATAGATCTCCTCGACTTCTGACGTGATGTGTTGCTCCATTGTCTATGTACCAATGATCACAATCACGGTTAGTACTAGAATCTGTTGAATTCACCGTCAGTAACATCATGTTGGAACTGTGAGCTTTATTTTCCTTCTATTCCTTGTCAGTTTTCGGGCAATCCTTCTTAAGATGTCCAGAGTCTTTGTAAATAAAACATTTGTACCTCTTTTTATTTTGCTGGTCTCTTTGGTCATTTCCTTTAGCAACCTTTCTATTTGTTTTTATATAAAGCGCACTTTCACTCGATTCAGCGTTAGCCATCGCATTCAGCGCTCTTTCATTGCACACAGTTATGCCGTAAGGTTGTCTACTGTTCTTTCCTTCTTAGACATCACTAGCCAACTCGACTTAAAAGAGAAAAGTTTCCGGCAATATATCCAGGATCTTGCAAATCAAGAGAACTTCAGGCATTTCAACCTTCTCCTCTTTGAGCAGTTCTTCCTTCAGACTGTGTCACAAATTCTTTAGTTTCGAGACATGAGTCGACGTGTTGTCTGACGGATCCCTTTTAAGTTTGAAGAAATCCAAACATAAGTCGTAGAGCCTGCTCTCGTCAGGACCCTCATGCAGCCTATGGAGTGCTTTCCATACTTCCTTGAAATGGACAACCTTATTAATTTCCCTAGTGTTTCATCCGTTACATTGTTTGTTATTAGCAGTAGGGCTGCAGTCTCTGATATAAACTCCTTACTTCTTCCGTCTATACACCAACATTTTCTTTTTATTCATTGTCAATTTCTCATCAATGACAAGTTGTATCATTTCCTATGTCGAATTTAAAGCATAATAAAACTAGTATATTATATAGGTTGTGTCTATCTATTTCAATTTATTATGCTTTAATAATGGAAAAATATTTAAGGCCGGAAAGGTTTGATGCCGATCCATCGGACACTGCCGCATCCGGAACATGGGTGCATTGGCGTATAACATTTAAATACTTCTTATCAAGTCAGAAGAAGACGACCGCTCTTTCGTCATCAGCAGATTAATGGAACGAAGTCAAGTATCAACTTTTGGTAAACCATATCTCTCTTAACGTATATGCTTACGTAAGTGAAACTCAAAAGTATGACGAAGCGATTATTAAACTAGAGAAGCTGTTTGTAAAACCCAAAAATATTATATTTGCACGACACATGCTTGCATTGCGAAAACAACGCTCTGAAGAAACTATAGACACCTATTTACAAGCTTTAAAGCAACTATCAAAAGACTGTGACTTCACTGCCGTCGACGCCGAAACAAACAGAAACGACTGTATACGTGATGCCTTTAAATCAGGTATCTTATCGAATAAATATAGGCAACGGCTTTTAGAAAATCTTACTTTAACACTTGTTGATCAAGTGTTAAAGTAAGATTTAGCTTACAATCAAACAATTTCCTTAGAAACAGCCGAGGCCCATTCCAATAGTTACAATAACCTGCCAGTGAACGCAGCTCAAAAGAAAACGGCTCAGGTTGCCTCCAATTTATCCAATCAACAAGTTGAGCAAAACTCCGCTGCCGCTGCTCGTCGACGAAAATGCTTTTTCTGCGGAGGGCAAGTACTTCTTCGCAGAAGCTGTTCTGCGTTTGATGGAGTCTGCCAAATTTGCAACAAAAAGGGACATTTTGCTTCAGTTTGTAGAAGCTCATCCAGAATAACAAATTCAGTTACAACAGACAAGGATTTTTCAACGTGTATTATTATGGCAGCATCACCATCGTCTATAAAAAAAGCTACTGTGCCTGCGTACATCAAAGGTATAAGAGCAGAAGTGCTCTTAGACACAGGAAGTTCTGTTTCTTTTATCAATGACAGCTTCACCAAACTCTGCGGACTTAAAACAAAGCCTTGCTACCAAACAATTTCGATGGCCTCACTTAACCATGTTTCACAAGTATTATTGTCAAAAATCTTTGCGCCGATATAATAATCGGTCATGACGTCGTCGGAGAACATGCGTCACTAGAATTCTCATTTAGTGGACCAAAGAAGCCACTTCACGTGTGTAATGTAGCTGCACCATCTGTGCCGGCCGTACCACTTTTTGCAAACATCTCTCCTAAATGCAGACCTATTGCTGTAAAATCCAGAAAACACAGCGATGAAGATACCAAATTTATTAAAGACGAGATCGACAAGCTTTTAGCAGAAGGGGTGATTGAGGAGAGTAAATCACCGTGGAGAGCCCAGGTCCTCATAACGAAAAATGAAACTCATAGGAAACGGCTCGTAATTGATTATTCGCAAACAATCAACCGTTATACTGAGCTTGACGCATACCCACTACCCAACATAGAGGACTTAGTCGCTAAAGTAGCCAAAAACTCAATCTTCAGCTTAATAGACTTGAAAAGCGCTTACCATCAAGTTTCGGTTTTACCCGAGGAAAGAAAGTATACCGCCTTCGAAGCTATGGGTAATTTGTATCAGTTTAGGCGCATACCTTTTGGAGTGACAAATGGCGTCTCATGTTTTCAACGAACTATTGATTAGATAACTAGAAAAGAATAGCTTCAAAAGACGTACGCTTATCTAGATGACATAACCATTTGTGGCCTTACTTGTGAAGAACATGACCAAAACTTGGAGCGTTTTATGACTGCGGCCAAAAAGTACGGTCTGACCTTGAGTATGCAAAAATGACATTGCTAAATCTTCAATTCATGCTATCGATGAAAATGTGCCTTTTAATGTCGAAACTGATGCATCAGACCATTCAATCCCTTCTGCGAAGCAGTAATGCTCGCGAAGGAGGATGCGGGACGGTTGAGGGAAAGGCATGTTTCACGCCCTCTCACCCCTAGCCACCGCAGGAGACGCCCTGGGCGTCGGGAATCCCGGGCGGATTTCCGGCCACCGTAGGCGGTAATATCGAAATTTCGAAATCGAATATGGAAATGGTCCGCATAAATCTGTAGGGATTAGTTCTCCAGATTTAGTGGCTCTAACCCTTGGTCCAAATGAATGCCTGTGCGCCTTTCCATAGACACAGCCTTCACAAATGTCGGATTGGTTGTTCTCCATTTTTAATCCTAGCTCTTTTTCGATAACCTGACGAACATGTCTTTTGTTCTGATGTACCAGCCTTTCATGGTATACTTGTAAAGGATTTGTCAGTAATTGATTGACTTCTTGATTTTTGGGCGCGACACATTTTAATTCCAGCTTGAATAGTCCCCCAATAATCGTTCTAGTTCTAATTACTTTTGCTTCTCCATTTACAATGCTTAGGTTCACTCGAACGTACTTGTGCTCAAGTTATCATGTACAGACAGCATTGAGAATAATTTCTTTTAATCTTTGAGATTGAATCTTTGAGACATACCAAACGTCTTTCAAAAGTATTTTCTCAACTTTTCCATTAACGACGGCTTCAGCTTTAATGTTGCCTATACCAATGGCTTCAATGGTTTCTCCGTTCGCCGCAGTCACCGTATGAAGAGAGAGAAGAATTCCTTTGAAGTGTTCGAAGCTCTCGAAGAAGTCACCTCTATTATTTACATGGCTTGTTGCTCCGTTATCAACATACCAGTTAACTGGTATCTATTGGCAATCCATTCTCTACAGCTAACACAGTCATATTTACAGTCACATTTGGGTTTTGACGGCTTTGGCAGTCTGCCATATTTTATCCATTTTTGGCATTTTCGCACAACATGGCCTGATTCTCGACAATAATTACATTTGAAAACTGTATTCTTTGTCTTTTTTCGTGTCTTCACGGTGAATACTTCCTCAGTATTCACCGTTTCTTCTTTAGTAGTCAAGGCTTTTTTCATAAGCGCTCAGTTGCGACGTCAGATTTTCAACTGTCCGAACCTGGTTTGTTATTAAAAGCCAACTTGACTTAAAAGCAAAATAATCTTGTGGCAACGTTCCCAGTATCTTACAAATCAGTAATATCTCAGGCAGATTTGCTTCGATTTGGCTATTCAGCTCGTGCCAAATATTCTATAAGCACATATGTGCTTCCTTATGTCATGTTCAGGATCTTTTTATAATCAAAGAATTTTAGACTGAGGTCATGACTTTTATCTTCGCTACTTCCACTGCATTCTAGTTCGTCCCATACCTCTTTCGCGCTTTTGTAACGCATGACTTGCTCTAGTAACTCGTCTGTCATATTCGTTGTCATCAGAGTCAATACTATTACAATCAATGTTTATAAATTGTTGTAAATCGTTCTCATATTTTACTTTAGCAGCAGCATCAGCAGTCTTTGCTAGTTCTCCGGGCTTGATTATTTTTCCTTGTAAAATTTGTTCAGCTCCGGGAATGGCTCTGCATACCGTTTCGTTCCTATATCTCCAATGCTTGTAGTTATTTCCGTTTAGGTGCACTATTTGTACCTTTGAGGCTTCAGCTATAGCCCTATCCATTTTCGATGGATTTGTCTAGGTACATTTCTGCTAGAATAATTTTATTTTTCTTACTTATTCTTTCTTAGAGATACACGATTTTGCAAAACGTTACTCCAGCAGGAAACGCAATATCTTGAAAACCTGAAGACGCACAAATTATATTTTCGGCGCACATTTTTCGCAAATATAAGCTATCTGCCCATGCTCAATCTTTCTCGCTCCGATCATTCGTTTAGAATTTTCCTGCTGGAACAACGTTACTCCAGCAGGAATCGTTTTTTCCGTTTTTTTTCCAAAACGACAAAGCGCACATTTTTTTTATTTGGCGCACATTTACAGCAGATTACGCACTAATTATACGTACCACTCATATCACTCTAGGAGCCACTTTCCTGCTGGGGTAGGCTCTCTTAGGTAGGTATAAACCCTTATTTGAACCAGTGACCGACTAATTCTGTTATTTGGAGACTAATTTCGACTATTTTTTTTGTGTTATCAAAATTAAAATCCGTGATGGTGGCCATGCCAGCGTCAGTCACGCCACCCGCCTGCGTGTTGCTGGACACCGGCGACCTCATCTATTGCAACAGCAATAAATATTTGAAAAATAAGTGAGATCGACAGCAACACGCAATAAAAGGTTCTTTCAGTAGTGCTCGTGGGGACAAGCAGAAGAAATAAAACAAGGTATACACAAGAAGACGTATAATAGTGTTAACATTTAGTTTGTGTTAGTACCCAACGGGTTTACGCTACATGGCACCAGGTGGCGCGCAACGCGCTACCGCCGACTTGCCACAGAACACAACACAATTAAGTACACTAGGAACTGTTATCGATAGGAACTCCACTCAAATCCACTACATGCTTTTAGGTCCGCTGAGTACGAGTGCACTTTTTATAATAATAACGCGTAGGGCGCGACGTCTCTATAAAGCTTTGTAAATGAAGAGGTTGTTCATGTTGTTAACGTCATCTAACATATTTTCAGTAATAACGAAATAAGTATCGACCCTGCGAAGAGTCGCATGTCTGGCAAGTGGGCGGCACCGCGGTCGCTGACATCGATCATCATCTACTTACACGTAACTACTTGTTCACACACAAACTATGATAATCGTGAGAGTGCGGCGCCCGGCCGCCAGGCACGATTTCAGATCCCTGCAATAGTACATAAAATATTTCTGCTACTAATTAAATGCCATACAATGCTCATTGCTCATGTGAAATTAAAAAGAAAGAAATGGCGTTCACTGGCACAACACTATAGATAGCTATTGTTTTATGTCAGCTGGCAACAGTAGGTACTACCGCTTGACTCTGATTTTGCAACGCTTACAACCCATGGGGGACACGCTCGAATGTGCTTCAATAATGTAAGTTTAAAACATAATAGCTACAATCATTCTAATATACAGAAAATACAATCTGATGAATGGGTATAATATATTAAGCATCACACAAGTAGCGAGTTTGTTAATGTGAACATGACGTACTGTGAGATGAGGAGGCGGCCGGCGCAACTCACTACTAAGGTAGTCCGCAGCTGTAGCCCGCGAAATTCTAATTTTCTTTTGTTTTTTGTAATTTGCAGGCCAGTGTCAGGTTGTATCTTGATCAAAATATGATTCGCGAATATAAAAGATATGTATTTACAGAATTATAATCTCTCTAAGTTAGATTTGATCCATTGAATGACTTTTTTATGAAATCATGACATTGGATGACCTGCAAATTGCAAAAAAGTTCATAAAACGTAACAAAATTTGAATTTCGCGGGCTACAGTTGCGGACCCATCTTAAACCTATACATATAAAAATCAGTCAAATTAATAAATGCTTTTCACAATATAGATTCAAATAACAAATAATTACTAAAACATTTGTACTGGGTTACAACTTACAACTTAAGTACTAAAGAAAAGAAAATAAAATCAGTCTCAACATAAAAGTCTTATAGGTTTGTGTAAAAATGGCAGTGTAGAGATCAAGTATCATTATTATTATTATTATTATATATGAGTATTTGTACGATCGTTTTGTATCACGGATAGTAAGCGGACACAGATGAAGTACTATACACAATACACACGCACACATCGGTAACCGCGCGGCGGGACATCGGTATATAGTATGTGATCTGTGGCGCAGCGCATCGTGCAAGACGTCAGCTGCGACTCTTTGGCAGAACGTTGTAGTACACACGCATACTAACATAATGAAGTGTTAAATAAAACTTAGAAAAACATAAGTACGAAAAATATAGTGTTGTATCAAGTGCTTTATTTACTTAACTAACGAACCTTCTACGAAGTGCCAGATCAATCGAGACTAGTGGAAAGATTCAGGATCACTTACAAAACTAGAGACATTGATGACTGAGTAACGGTAGCCAATGTAATGTTGGCTGATCGTAACAGGCACGGTAATGGTAACGAAATATTCGTGGGCAGATTTGAAAAATTCGTTACCGTTACCGTGCCTGTTACGTAATCAGCCAACATTACATTGGCTATCAATGTTCGTGGATCGATAGACTAGAAACTGTGCTTTTATTACAAAAGTTCTAGTTATTAGGCATTTGCAAAATGTATATTAGTTGTACGTGGAATTGGTAACACGACGGCTCGGTAGTTAGAATAAATAGAGCATAATTAACAAGTATAACTTACATCTAACACACATTTGGTTAAGCTCTACAGTTACAAACTATAATTATTACTCATTGTTAATTATATCTTTCCTAATTCCATCAGATTCACAACTAAAATTGTAGTCACGGAGTAGGAAGCAAATGGAGTGTTAATAATTCAGAATTTATAAGTGAAAATATTTCAGAAGTAACTGCCGTCGTCGTACGGTTCAGCGTGTCATTTATTAGATCTGCAGAAAGGTTCACGCGTTCACTCGGTCGGAGGCATTCCCTTCATTTTTTATTTCATGTTTGTTTTAATATTTGCCTAATCATCCTCTTATTACTGTTTTGACACTGACGCTGTGAGCAATTAAAGAAAAAGAAAAAAAAGATTGCTAGCACAGAATAAAATAGATAAAAAGTATCAAGTTTTGCAGCGAGCATCGCATCCGTAACCGATCAGCGCGCCAACAGCGTCGATACGGCGTGTCTGCAGTCGAGGAGCGCGCGGGTCTAGGCCTTGTAGGCGGGGTGCGGGTGCGCGCGCAGCCACAGCGCCGCCGCCAGCGGCAGCGCCAGCGCGTGCAGCGCCAGCAGCGCGCCGCCCAGCGCCAGCGGCGCGCGCGCCAGGCGCCGCAGCGCCGCCAGCACGCGCGCGCCGCACGCCGCGCCGTGCAGCCCCGCGCCGCCGCCGCTGGCCGCCGCCACGCGCCGCGCCGCCGCGCACGCGCCGCCCCCTTCCTGCCACACGACGCCATGTTTAGAGTCGTATGTTTAATTAGACGACGCCAACTGACAGTAGCTAATGTCACTTTGTAAAATAATGTTGCCATATTTAAATTAATAGTGATGCGTTCAGTTCTCGTTCAATCAGATGAATGAACAATGAGTGTGAATAGTTAACCTTTTGACCGCCACAGTCATGTATACATGATGACAAGCCAAAAAGTGCCCAGTACGCCACGGTCACGACTAGATGATAGACTTTTATACGTAAGTAAAACTCATAAAACAACATTGTTTTTTTTTTATTTCCTTTGCTAATTATGTTCCTTGACTCATCCTAATTTAGATTAGTCGAACTTCTTTCTGTATATTTCATGTATATTAACATAAGATGACAAAAACTAATACCCATTATAAAAACATAGTGCCCTCAGCGCCACAGTCACCATATCATGACACGTAGTGATGTAGGTAGCAATCAATATAACAAGCATATCGACCTCGACAGTAACCTACGTTATATTTAATTTCTTTAAATTAGTCCTCAATAAATAAAACTTTTGATATTGTAGTTTTTATGATAGAGAAATCATAAAAAAATTATATTACTGAACTGTCTGCTCAGGAAATGTCGGTGTCAGTTGATTATCGATAAATCATAATGACTGTAATGCCCGTCTCCATCACACTGTCATATTGTCTGTGCCTGGAACGCCACAGTTATCTAATCATGACAATCCCATGACGTCACACGCGTAAAATTTTCAAATAGAGCTGTTCCTTTATTATTAATAGTAATAACAATGGATGCCGTACATAGTGTACTAATTAAGTCTTCTTATTAAATAATAATATCCATACGTACTAATGAACAATGGCATACATTGTTTTAGCTGAGATTAAATTTCTACGTCTTTAAATTAAAAATATCTTCACCTTCTTAATTAGTTTGTGCAAGATTTTTTGTTCGAGAAGGCCGAGAATAATAAATATTCAGTCATGAACTTTTGTAGGTCATTTCAATGGTAACTTTTATATTGCAAATTGAGGAAGTAAAATGGCAATAACACATATATCGTATTTTCCTTACGTAGTTAATTCATAATGAAATGTCCTGTAAAAATATTGTTTATGGTAGATAATGCCAGTGGCTCTAAATAATCTTTGGCCTTACTTTAGGTATACAATAGGTATCTACAACATGAGAATCATTATGAACCAATCAAAAGTCGTCAATAAGCAAACATTTTTTTTTTTATTTGGGTTACTAGTCTTTTTGCTAGTCATTAATTGAAAATTGTTTATATTTTTACAGTACAGTATTTTTACCTACCTGCAAGGAACACCTACACTTAGAAATAAACTGTATTGTTAATTAATTTACTCCGCTTAATTATAAAACCAAACTAAAACAATACAATAATGCTGTGCTGTGTATGTCTGTCACTTGCCAGAATAAATATAAAATGGCAACACTAAACGGTAATGAAAAAATCAAATAACTTTTCATTTACAGTATTTTTTTTATCTGGCCCTAACAACCAGTTTCTACTAGTTAGTACTCTAAAAATACTTTGAAAAATCGTAGCCAAATAATGGAATTTCTTTCGTCACTTTTAGACGCTCAAATTTAAGTCAGCTAAGATTTCGCAGTTCGGTCTCATTAGAGCGCCGCGCTGTCGCTCACCTATTCGTAGACTAGATACCTCCTCGCATAACTAACCACTGACATACTTATCTCTATAAATTGAGTACCTATTTATGACTCGACTCTTTGAACATTGTGTATTTATTTTGTAAAAATGCATAATGTATCGTTGAATAGGCAGAAAACTTTTTTTAGAGGTCTGTTTAGCCGCTCTTATTAGAATAGACTTTTTTTGAGAATTAACACGACGTGCGAAGATTGATCGTAAGAATTCTAAGAGATGGCGGTGTTCGTCTGTCTAGTAAATTCTAAATTCAATAACAATGCGAATATTATATGTATGTTAGTTTTGTTGCTTTCGCATATTTTCCTCGTATTCTGAAAAGTATAATATACAGTAAATAGTATTTATTTCAGCAAATATATCATCAGTACGTAGCGGTACGTTAAGGCATTATTACTGGTTGTTCTTTCAGAGAAACTTAAATTGTATTATTTGACAATGCTGATACTGTATAGAAAATACGAAACCATAAAAATAAAATACCTATTATTATTTCGATATTATTAATAAATATCGGTTGCACACCTCTAGTGCAGAGGCGAGCAAATTAAAAACAGCCGTGCCTGCTACGCCACCGTCATCATATGGTGACAAAAAAGTACGCCATGATTGATCATAGTGCTGTGATGGTATTGACTTGATTTTGTCGATTGTTGTTTTTAATTGTGGATTTAAATTATAAAGAACGCCGAAACTGTGACATATCATTATCATTTCTGTCTTATAGGACAAAGCGGGATGAAATAAAACTCCTTTATTTAATATTTCGGGTAAATAGTAACTTTAATTAAAAAGATACTATATGTTAAAAAATAAATAGATAGTTTTACATGTGCTTTATCGATATAATTCCGAACTCACTACTATTTTGTAGGTATTAAAGGATGAATTTGTAGCTTGGCGCTGAGGGCACGTCTTTGCTTTTTTGACGTGGCGGTCAAAAGGTTAATCATTTCAAACTATAAAAGAATATTATTTCTATTTTACAATAAAATTGTATAAAAGTGCTCTGATATAAGTTACTAGTAGTATGTAACTACAATCAGTTTTTCGACGGCTTATTACAAAGCGCAGCGCGCGGCACGGCGACTAGTGCCAACACCGATCAACGCCGCGCGCGTCGGTCGCCATTTTGTTTGTAATTCGCCTTCTAACCTCTGGTCTGATAGCACGATTGTTTTTTCTGCGCTCACGCTGTTTAGTTATTGTTTTTGATAAGTTTTTCGTTACGTTGTGTTTGTGGTAATTGTTGTGTTTATTTGTTGCTATATGTTTCGTAAAAACGATATGGATCCTCAACCAAGCACGTCAAGCCAAAGCTTGTCTCCAAGAAAGAAGAGACCACGGATTGCTTTAAGCGTTACCGAAAAACTTATGATACAAAACGTCTACAAACACGTATTTGAGGAGAAAGCTGCTTCACTATTACCTATTGAGCCTCCCGAAAAAAAAGAACGTGTTTCGAAAACAGCTGACATTTTGGGAATTGGTGTGACCTCAGTTTACAGTGTATTAAAAGAATACAAAGAAAATGAACAATTTAAGCCTCCCGAGAAACGTGGACCGAAACACAGTTTCAAAGATAAATTAGACGATATTACCTACTTTTGCCGCTATAAGGCGAAAAGTACATCATTTTTTTTTATGCAAATGAGCCACCCGCCATTATAAAAGTAACTTAAACTTTATTCCTTCTACTGCATTATATTCTGCGTCCACACTAATGTTCTTTGTAAAACCAAAGTATTAGATTGCGTAGACTTCCTTACTCAAAAACTTTTTTTATTACTTTACAGATTCCTAAGGTTGTCAATGAAGACCCAGACTTACCCATTTTTTCTTGGAGTACATTAAGAAATGTTATGAAACATTTAAATTTCAAATAAGTCACAAAATCAAGACAAAGCATTTTAATTGACAGACAGGACATTATTTTATGGCGCCAGCGATACCTTCGAAAAATTAAAGAGTATCGAAGGGAAGGAAGGTATATTTATTACCAAGATGAAACCTGGATCAACGAAGGTAATTACAATTTTCTGTTTTCTTTACATTAAATTACTATCTTGAAGGTCATGCACCGAAGAAGGCATAGATTGACCAGACAGTGTTATCGTCCCGCCAGGCCTTCCTAGATGGCTTGACCACTGGCTTAAAACAGCCTTCAGGAAAGGGCAAACGATTAATTATCGGCCATATAAGCGGGGAAGAAGGATTAGTAGAAAACAGCTTATTAATATTTGAAGTAAAAAAAAAATAAAGAAGATTATCATCAAGAGATAAATGCCGATTCCTTTGAGAAGTGGTTTACCCCCCGTCTTGCTAAAACTAGAACCAAATTCCGTAGTAGTGATGGATAATGCCCCCTACCACTCTAGGAAATTAGAATCGCTGCCTACAATGTCTTGGACTAAACCTAGAATACAAGAGTGGCTAACGAGCAAAAATATTTCATTCGAAGCAACAATGGTTATAGCTATAGCTTCATTTATAGACATTGTACGGCAGCACAAACAAGAACATTGCGATAAGTATGTTGTACTTAGACGAGATGGCAGCGCAGCATGGGATAATTGTTTTACGTCTGCCCCCATACCACTGTGAGCTCAATCCCATTGATTTGGTATGGGCGCAGGCTAAAGGATATGTTGCAAGAAATAACAAAACCTTCAAAATGACAGAAGTAAAAAAACTTTTTGAAGAAGGACTTCAACATATCACACCTGAAAAATGGAGTAGCTGCGTGTCTCATATACCTAATTAAAGAAGAAGACAAAATGTATGGTCTCGACCACATGATCGACAATGTTTCAGACAGATTTATAATTAATGTCACCGAAAGCGATAGTGATGATTTTTTATCTGATGATGAATAAACACAAATTATGTAATAAGCGATGTTTTTTACTTTCATTACCTACCTATAATTTTTATATTTTATACATCTATAGTTTCAAGTACATGATGAATTGAAAATAGGACAGTCTTACAAGTTTCCTCGCAATGTTTTCCTTAATGTTTTAACACTCGGTATTCAGTATAGGTAGATAATATAGGAACATAGTCGTCGAAAACTAGTTGGTCTGTACAAAGCACGACTAAAATTTGAACCCCGTACCCGATATCGGCAGTTCGGCACACTAACTATTCACTAGACAATCGAGGCAATTTCATTCATTCAGGAGTTTTTTCAATCATTCACTTTGTCACAGCACTATTTTTATTTCATTAAAACTGACAACACAGTAAACGTCAGTTGACTTCGTCTAATTAAAAATACGACTTTAGCACATACTACGCCTTACTCGACGACACCTCGTATCGGTTCATGAAGACAAACATTATTGCATTGTAATGCACAGAAGAGACGAAATAATTGGCGACAAATACCTCATGTTTATCGGCGAGCACGCAGCAGGAGGGCGGCACCCAGTAGTAGTTGGTGGGCGCGCCGACGGACAGGTCGAGCGCGTCGTCCGCGGGCGTGGGCGCCGCGCCGTCCGCGGGCGTGGGCGCCGCGCCGGCCGCGCCCTGCTGCGCGCGCGCCCACGCCGAGTGCTGCCAGTCGCGCGGGCCCTCCGCGCCGCAGCACTCCAGCTGCAGCAGGCAACATGACAATAATATGCACACCAACCTTCTACACGATCGCGTAATGTAGGGACTTGCGAAATCATGGAAATTTTCAATAATCATTAAAATAATTCTTTACCGGCGAATTTTCACAGTTCTAACACGGATCGAGCCACCTTGAATGCAAGCTTGCGACACTAAGCGATCCGACGACCTTTGCGGACACGACACAGATTAAAGTATGAGTAAACCATTTTACTAATTCAATCGTAGACAACTACCAAAAAGTCTACCCCAGAGACCACACCCCGGACGGTGAGCAATGGGTAGATCACCGTCCGGTAAGGACCAGGCCCGGGTTGACGGCGCGTCGTATTCCACGCGCGCCTCAAAGAGATGTCGTCAGCACAATGTAGGGGTCCGCTAGGGCCGATGCCTGCCGGGGTCGCGGGAAGGTACTAATGGGTCACCGAGGCCCCTGGCAACACAGGCAACAACAAGGAATACGGGTGAGTTTTAGTCAGTAAGAGTCTGACACACCCTCCCGCTCCGCCCAGAGCGGGAGAAGTTATTTGATGATTTCCCATTTAGGTGTTCGAGCCTACGCTCGACCCACTGTGAGATTACCCCCTTGAACTTTGCGCGTTTGCAGTGTGTATCTACCCTCTATTTCCCTCACATTTACGATGTGACCAGTGACAGTTACGTGCCTAGGCGCCATCGCCGGTTAGCTTGTCATGTCAGTACGTCTTTAATCTTTGCAGTGAGCAGTGTGTTAGGAAAATAATATCATATTTTTAGTGCACTGTAATTAAAATGGCTCTTCACGAAGTAAATGAGGTAAGAACATTCTCCTTATTAAGTGAATGTGATAAAAGTGATTAAAATATCATCGATAGGATGTGCACTTATTGCGAATGCCCGCTCCCAGGACGGCAGACTCGCTATTATATGTGCAATGGGGTAAGCCCCCAATTATATCCTCACAGCTTGAGGGATTGATAACGGGGAGGTTACATTCTCATACTGGCCGAAAGTCGGCTGCGCAGTCAGCAAAACATTAACGAAACGTCGGCTGTACAGCCGACACTTACACCGAGATTTCGGCTGCGCTGCCTATGAGACGTCGGCTGAACAGCCAACATCTTACTTTGAGACTGCGTTCGTCCAGTTGCATAAAGTATGCTGCGGGCTGTATTCTAAATATTCTTGTCGTCCACAGATCTTGGAACGCACAACCATGGGCGAACTCGCCAACTGGAAACCCCCTCCTGATGAGGAGAAAGTATACATGCAATTTGTCAACAAGATTGATAAGATATACCCAGAAGATTGGAGATCCTGGGTTGTAAACTGCGTCGACTACGAGGACCTCTTTGGGAGCAAGATATCTTCGGATGATGAGTGTCGACTTCGTTTTGCAATGCCCACAGTTCAGCTTGCCTACGTTTTTTTGTGATAGTACCCCAACATCCCTAAGTGAGCGAAAGTATAAGGCTATAAAGAGGAAGCTGATTAACTGGCCTATAGGTCGCGCTCTAATTTACGCGCCTCTCGCCACAATGAAAATGATCCACCCAATAGACGCCTTTAACGGGTTTTACGAGTTTCTACCAACAATCAAGCCTCAGTTAATCTCACAAACCGAAGCGTCTAAACTCATTAAATCCTGTGGTCAAAGGTCAGTTTCAACCTCATCGTCTACAAAGGGACCTGCATCAAAATCTCTCGTCTTGTGTGACAACTACAGCAGGGCAAGCAAGTACTTCTGATAGTTTAGAAGAACAACATTTCCACAACTTCAACCCTGAAACCAAAGAATCAGAAGCAAAAGTTGGTGATGCAGACGAATCCCTCGCGAAGCAAGGTATTCAAATTCAGAGATTAAATAGCGAGAAGTGGAATAACATCCGATATGTTGATGTTCAAAAACAGTTTACCGCAACCCCAGTTTTTACTTCCTTAAAGGTTAATAGCATTCTTGCAAGCACAACACCTTGGCAAATGATTACGTGGTTAGAAAATATGGATCAATGTTTAGCTGGGGTCTCCCACGGCCTCCTTCAACAGAGGCAATGTTTCATGGAAACTTTTAAAAATGCTTCTCTGGAAGTGAAATCTCACATTAGCAAGAATTTCCTGGGACCAGAATGCCATTTCCGGAAATCATCTGATGCACTCCTTCAATACACATGCGAAAAAAGAGCGGAGATAATACAGCATAGGCGAAGTGTTTATAAACCCGCCAATAAGACTTTAAATGAACTATTACTCTCAATTCCGCCCTCAGCAACTCACCTTTTTTCGGAACCTCAATTATCGGACCTAATCAAGGAGCAAGGAGGCCCTAACAAGTTTTTTCCTGCAAAACAACGAAACCATACAAACTCCTATAAACCCAGGCCTTTTAAGACGCCGGTCACCCATCAGGAAACCCGGACGAAGATACGAAACGGAGATGAGGCCAGAAGACCTAACTTTAGACAAGAAAGATTCTCGGGCCGATTCTCAGGAAAGCGCCCTTCTACAACACCTACCGCGAAAGCAAATAAAACTAAATTTGAAGGCAGAAAATACTATTAATTAATTTCATGGCAGGACAGGTAAAGAATAAATTGCTAGTTTGGGAAGACCTAGGTGCCTCAAAAAGTCTCCTGTCCTATGTGGCTATAGGATTCCTTTCGCATGCACCCCACCATTAAAAGTGTTCAATGCTGATATTTGTACTCGGCTAGCGCCTAAGCCCTCTACAGATACTCAATACTCAATACTCAATATCTTTATTGCTTTACCATAATGTGTACTTAGGTGGTAACTATATAATTGAGATCATTATGGACCCTGTAGGGCACAGCAAGAGGGTAGGAGAGAGGAAGCCGCGTTTTAGGAGATTTAACTTTCATATACTCGAAGTCAGGAGATCGCTAAATATGATACTAACAATTCGCCTATCTACTATTTATTTATTTATTATTCTATCTGAAAAAGTACTTAAATATTTTAAACTAATTTTATATACCTGTACATATGTATTATAATGCTGTTTATTTTTTGGTATAAATTGTTTTTCTTTGAATAATTATTTCATTTCATTATTATTATTGTTATATTAATATATTTTAAACATACCTACAAGTTGCGTGATTATCATTAATTGTTGTTATGAATTATTTTTATTAAGTATATTATTTATTATTATATTAGTAATTTCTTTAACATATACAAATTACATTATTATTAATATGTTTTTTCCTATTATTTATTTTTATCATTTAAATATTCGTCTAAGGAGTAATAACATTTGTTTAACAGTAATGTTTTAAGTTTATTTATAAATATATTTAACTTTTCTTCTTTCTTTATTACGTCAGGCAGTTTATTATATATTTTTATAGACATTACGTAGGGACTTGTAGAATGTATTTTTAGCTTGGATTTTGGTATGTTTAGCCTAGATCGGTACCTAAGTGTGTACTGTGATTGGATGTCTTCGCGTTTTGTGTAGAAATCTTGATGCTTACGGACAAATTTACATGTTTCTAAAATGTAAATACTGGGGAGGGTTAGAATATTGTGTTTTAGAAAATAGGGTTTGCAGCTGTCAGTTTGATCAATATTTACCAAGATCCTAACTAATTTCTTTTGTAGGGTGAAGAGTGTCGGTGCATCTGTACTATTGCCCCAGAGAGTTACGCCGTAGCTAAGCCATGCATTGGCATACGCATAATAGGCGGTGAGGGCAGTTTGTAGATTGGTTGTCTTTTTAATTTCGCGGAGAGCGTATGAAAATTTTGAAATTTTTGAACGGGTTTTTTGTACTTGTGTTTTCCAATTTAAGTGTTTATCTATTGTAAGTCCAAGTAATGTAAATTCATCAACAGTTTCCAATTTTGAGCCGTGAAAGTTGAAATTTAGGTCTAGAGGAGCTTTTTGATAAGGGTGGAAAGTCATTAACTTAGTTTTAGTATAATTAATTTGTAAATTATGTGAGGCCATCCAGTTACATATTTTTGTGAGTGTGGAACTGAGCTTTTCTTCAATGTTTGTGTTGTTTTGACATGAGACTAACAAAGATATGTCATCCGCGAATAAAACACATGGCTCCTCTATGGTTTTTGGTAAGTCGTTGATGTAAACGAGGAATAATAGGCAGCCTATGACACTTCCTTGGGGGATGGAAGCGTTAGTTATTTTTATTTTAGATCGGATTTTTTCTATTTCTCTACTGTTGTGGTTAAAGTATTCGATTTCAACTACTTGTTGTCTATTTTTTAAATATGACGTAAGCCATTCATGGGCTTTCCCGCGGATTCCTATTCCATACAGTTTATTAAGCAGTATTTTAAATTGTACATTGTCGTACGCTTTGGTCATGTCCAATAATATCCCTACGGCGTATTCCCTATTATTTATAATATTAAGTGCTTCTTGAGTATATTTATAAACCGCTAATGTGGTGGAACGATTTTTTCGGAAACCGTTCTGACAATCGCTAAAAATGTTAAATTTTTCACAAAAGGTATAAATACGATTACACATAGCTTTTTCAAAAATCTTGGAGGCTGAGGGCAAAAGAGCTATTGGGCGATAATTATTAGGATCAGTTTTTATGTTCTTTTTATGGATTGGTTTAATTAATGATTTCTTTAATAATTCGGGGAAAGTGCCTTCTGTAAAAGACTGATTTAGTAATAGATAAAATGGTAAAGTCAGTTCATTTGCGCATTCTTTCAATAACGTAGGTGGAATTTCGTCTATACCGTAACTTTGTTTATTTTTTAGGGTTTTTATTAATTTGTTAACTTCCCAAGCTTCTACTGGGCTAAGGAACATGGTGTTCTCCGTGGGATATAGTGTTGACATGCCGCCCAGTGCACTGCCAGATGGATTGTTACTGTTTTCTCCTATAGACGCAAAGAAGTCATTGAAGATATTCGCAATTTGTTTGGGTTCGGATATAAAAGTATTATTGTGTTGTAATTGTATGCTACATTTTTCCTTTTTAGGTTTTTTATTTGTTCTCTCATTTATAATGCTCCACATCGTTTTTACTTTGTTGTCTGATTTCTTTATTTTGTTTATGTATTGTAATTTTTTTGCAGTGGTAACTAATTTTTTTAATATTTTTTCATATGTTTTATAATGTTGTGTTATTATTTGGTTTTTGGTTTTAGTGGAAAGTAATTTTAACAATCTTTTGTTTTTGCAGGAAACTCTAATGCCTGTAGTTAGCCAGTACTTTTTGAAGTTATTTTTAAGTTTTATTTTACGTGTAGGAATACATTGATTTAAGATTTTTATCAAGAGGTTGGTGAAAGAATTATAATTTTCATTTATATTATTGTTTGCTTGTATAATGTCGTGCCAGTTTTGTGTACTTAGTATAGATTTAAATTTATTAATGTTCGCTACGTTAAATATTCTTTTATTTGTGTACCAGGTAATTTTTTTTGCTGGTTGAGGTATGATTAGGTTTATAATTGTTCCACTGTGGTCCGAAAGTCCGAAATTTTCCACGGTTGTAAACATATTTTTGTCGCTGAAATTCGTAAATATTAGATCCAGACATGTTGAGGATGTTTTTGTAATACGTGTAGGTACTTTTATATGTTGAGTGAATTTGTACTCTAGCATGAGATCCAGAAACTGGTTAGTTTTTAGGTTTTTGGCTAAAATATTAATGTTAAAATCTCCACCTATAACAATGTTAAATTTATTATACTTAATATTTAAATAGTTTAGAATTGGTTTTAATTTATCAATAAATATATCTTCCTCTCTTCTATTCCAGTACATAGTAATTAATAAAAGATTTTGTTTAGGTAACTCAGTAGCGCACACTTCCAGTACATATTCTGTGGACATGTTTGAGATATCATTTTTCTCTGTGTACTCAATTTGTTCTTGTAAGAGGATGCAAACGCCGCCTCCTCCTCGACTTTTCCGGCAATATGACGATGAAATATTATAGCCACTAATTTGGATAAGGGAAAGTTTGTCTTCGGATAGCCATGACTCAGATATGCATATAGCTTGATACATAGGGTTTTCTGTTAAAAATGCTTCTATAATGTGTTGCTTGTTGTGTATGCTTTGCATGTTTTGGAAGAGAATTTTACAAGGTAGGTCTATGTTTTCGAAAGGAGTGATTCTTAATGTCTTGGTTGGTGGTAGGTAGGTTGCAGATCCGGTCTACACTGTGATTGTATGAGGTTCCCTTCGAGTCATTGTTTTGTGCCGTTTTGTATGTTTCGCTTTTATGGTTAATTTTCTGTCCTTCAATAAACAATTGATTGTTTTTGATGACTGCAAATAATCCGTTTTTTCGAGCCTGGATCATTTCTTCTCGCATTAATTGCCTTTCCCTTCGCATGTTGGTATCTAGGAACTCTGAGATAAATAATCGGGTTCCCTGAAGGTATTGGCCATTACTAATTATGAACTTAGCCATTCTTTTGCTAATTAATTCGATGACAAGTGGCCTATTGTTGTTGTTGTTGTATCTACCCACTCTGTACGTCTCTTCTAAATGACGCTAGAAGTCGAAAAAATGTTAGTGTGGCGCAATCGAAATATGTAACAGTCCTTCCGGATTCTTATCACCCATGTTTTTAAGAAGGAAATCGGACGGCTCGAACCGGCCAATATTTAATCTAAAGCTGTTAAATGAATATCTGAATCGCCCTAAATTTCGCTTAATAAACCACCACAAAATTCCACTCTGTTTAGACGAATCAGATTATATGATCAAAATAGACCTTTCGCAGGCCTATTTTCACATTCCGATTGTAGAATCTCACCGTAGATTTTTAGCCTTCTATTATAATAGAACAATATTTCAAATGACCTGTCTGCCTTTTGGCCTTGCGACAGCCCCCTATATATTTGCGAAGATAACTAACTGGATTGCAAACATTTTCAGGGAAAGGGGAATCAGAGTGGTAGTATACTTAGACGATTTCATGATAATGCATCACGATCCTGCCATCCTTCTGCAACAGAGCAAACTGGTTCAGGAATATCTCACAAAAATGGGCTGGTGCATAAATTTTCAGAAATCAGTTCTCATCCCCTGTCAGAGCGTGGAATACCTTGGAATTCTGTGGAATACAAAAGCAAATATAAAACGGCTTCCAAACCCCAAAATTATAAAAATAACACAATTGATTCGAGGAACCCTACGAAATCAGACGTGGTCTTGGTGGACTGCCAAAGTCTTATTAGGAAATCTAAACTTCGCAACATTTGTCATCCCACTAGGGAGGCTACATTCTCGTCGCATCCAAATAGAAGCCAACCGACTTCCAAGAGAAGACAAACAGACAAAATTTCCGCTCCCGAAAATATTTGCTCAGAAGCTTCAATGGTGGCTCCGCAACATACGACAACCATCACCAATCCATCAAAAGTCTGCTACAGTCTTTATCACCACCGACGCTGCCTGGGCCGGTTGGGGCGCAACAATCAACAATCGAAAACTACAGGGCCGGTGGGACAATTCTCAGAAATCTTGGCACAGCAACAGAAAAAAGCTCTGGGCTGTGTTGGAGGCACTCCGAAGAACCGGAGTCCGAATGAAAAATCAAACAGTCATGATTCAATCAGACAACCGGTCAGTCGTCGCTTATATCACCAAGGAAGGCGGCACCAAGTCCCCAAAGCTTTTGGAAATCACCGAAGAAATCCTACAGTTGGCCAAACGTCATCGGATAGACTTGATAGCCCGTTATCTCCCCGGAAGATACAATACGATGTCCGACAGCCTGTCAAGGGCGAAGGCAATGCCAGAGTGGACGTTGAACGAATCAATACTTCGGTCAGTATTCCGGAAGTGGGGTTCTCCGACAGTCGACATCTTCGCAAGCGCCCGTTCAGCAATCATGACCAACTATGTGAACGAGGATGCCAGAGACCCCAATTGCCTATTTGTGGATGCATTCAGCCGGCCATGGAATTTCAAGCTAGGGTGGATATTTCCACCCCCATGTCTCATACCACGCGTTCTACAGCATCTCAAGAAGTGCTCAGGAACCTACTATCTAGTGACGCCACAATGGGAGCGAACCTTTTGGAAAACCGAGGTCAAGAAACGAGCTCTGGGCCAAGCATTCAAGATTCCAAATTTGCGCAGGAACCTAGTAGACCTGAGAACGGGACGCCCCACAGTGGAACGAATGTATGGGAGCGGTTGGACGTAGACATGTCCGAAAAATAAGAGTAAAATTATGACAAACTAATGATGCCATCTTATTCGATTACTTAATGCCTTCATAAATTGTGGTGATGAATTTCTTCATAACTCCCATATTTCGGGAGTAATTTGAGAAAATGTGAAATTTTACTATGAAAATGAGTGTATCGAGCTCTCTCCCTCCTGATTCCGGGCTTGTTTCAAGTAGCGGTCTCTAATATCGTAATGCTATTACTAAGAGCTATATTTAATACTAAGACACATAGTGCGCCAAATGTGCACTTTCTGGGATAAAAGGAAATGAAAATTTAAAAAAAAAAACGTTTTTTCCCCATTTGTATTTACTTTAAACCGCAGACAGACTTATTAAGAGGTCTATAAATATATTATATATATACAGAAATATATATTAACAAAAATATTCACAAGAACTGATGAGAGTATGACTTTTAAGTAAGTTGATAATAAATTACCTAGTTTCATTAAAAGTACAATAAATAATTAAGATGTAAGCTCTAATTTACTAAGTTACACATTTTAAAACAATAACATCATTTAATTATCTTCGTCATCATCATCATCATCAATTAATTCAAATTCAGAATCGATGTCCGCTAAATCATTTATGTTAACAAATTCGATATCACTTTTCTCAGAATCCGTAAGCTCATAAAATTCCTTAAAAGAAGATTTTTTTACAAACTTATTTCCTTTTGGACGGATACTTGTAACAAGTGGATCAGAAGACAGTAAAAGATTGTGCATAATATCTTCATTGCATGAGATACTGCTATGCTTTCGAGAATGCCCCTCTCTATATTTTCTAAAATCTTTATTTCTAGCCTCAGATGCCTCTTCGGATAGAAAACCAATGGGCACAATTGACATGTTCTGAACTATGTCTGGCCCATGCATTAAAATTTTATGAAGTGAAGAAGGCATATAATACCATGGGTATAACTCCACGTAAAGCTTAGCAGTATCAAAGCAGAACTCTCGGAATTTAGTTACGTTGATCTTCTCTCCTGATGAAATACACTGCAAGATCACACAGATTTTTCTTAAAAGCATAGCATCTATTCCGGTCAGTTCAGCAGATTTAGTGTAGTTTTCAAAAAATCTCCTTGCCGAGTTGCCATTGTTGGTGGATCCACTGCCTTGTTTCACAACATCGAGAAGTAAGCCCGTTTCTCTTCTTACAGCCTCTTGAACTCTTTTCTTCCTGTCATCAACTTGCCTTTTTGCTATATCACCCCTTACTTGCCATGATTTTATGTCTAATTTGTAGGAAATGTGTAATAAGCATTCCATTGAGCGAATCCAAGCGTGAAGGGTGCTTAAGCTATATTTATACATGTCCTCGTTTGCGTGTTTATCTTTGATTAACTCTAAATTATTCATTTCTTTAGGACAAGCCTTGCATATGTCACACACTGAAGCTGCTGTATTGGATATAATGGAATGAATTTTACCATCAATCATTGTCAACAGCAGTTGGTGTTTGACACTAATTCCATCAGTGATGGTGGATGGAGTTAAGGCTTCAATCTCTGCTTCGATTTCAGCCATCTCTCTCTGCACATTTTCTTTGGTTTCCTTTATAAACTTAAACAATATTGGCCGGCAAAATGAAGTGGAAGATGGTCGCTCGTTTTCCCAAATTGTTACACCTTTTGAGACGAGCCGCAGTGGTACAAGACTAATCATAAAATTACTAGCAAGATCGATTTGCTCATCTTCACTCGTCCTTTGATGATAAATGCTTTGGCTAGATGATCCGTCAAAACCCCATTTGCTGGTCAATACGAGCTGTTGATTGGGATCAACAGGGGTTTCTAACGACCTAATAAGTCTTCTTGAGGTTAAATCCATCAAGGCTTGTAATTTGATTTTTGCAGAGCTCTCTGTAACTGTGAGATCTTCTTTGGCCGGATAGCACTTAATTTTTTCTTTAACCAACATGTAGTAACTCGGGTATTGAAGAGCTCCTTCTTGAGTGTTGAAATCCCGAAGAGTGTTATAGCGCCATTTCGATAAGTTCATCGATACATAAAGAGCCAATGCCTTCAAAGGGGATATTTCCCGTACCTGAATTGATTTACCTTCAATGAAGGCTTTGATTTTTGAGGCCTCTTCTGGATTCTCCGTCAAGTATTTCATAACATAAGCTGTATCGCTTTGTCCTGCCTTTTGAAGCGCCCTTTCGGCCGAAAACATAATTTCAGCGCTGCTACTGCTGCATGAAAGACTATCTTCAGTGCGTCTTCTTTTTTGCCGGTTACTAAGGTCCTCAAAAGATTTACGAGGACTAGGATGTGTACAAGTTGAAGCATCAGATTTAGCAGGAGAAATTATGGGCTCGATGACGTCACTTATATTTTCTGTAGAAGGTTCCATATTTTCATTCTGTAATTCCGGCCATTGAATTGCAGCCTGTAGCCAAATCTCATGTTTCTTCCGAAACTTATCTGTGCTTCTTCCAGACTGTGTCCATTTTGCATAAATGCGGTAGCAAAATCGACGACACCAGTCTTTTAAACTTGTTTCAGCACTTTCACATAACTGAACACAACTGTTATCTTTTAAAACACTGAACAAATAGTTAAAGTCGCGTAAATCTTTATGTGCGCGTGCGCATAAAGCAACGTGAATATCAAGATTTGTATTAAAATTTGGAAAATACATTGCGAGATTAGCTTGGATACAACGAGGTGTAAATCAACACTGATTTTAAAGTTACTAATAGTGACCTATTTATATAAAATCCAGGTATCCCAGGTATCCTTTGTTAAATATTGCAAGGTAATTAGTTATTGTGATAATTAGTAAATGATGCATGCTAAATTAGTGTATTAAGAGCCATTTAGTAATTAAATAATAGCAATGTTCTTATCAGTAATCATTAGTGCATCAGTTTTATATGTAAACCTTAAGTCCCTAATTATATATCCTAATTAGCTTATATCTTCTCTAATTGGCTGCTCAGAAATGTTATTGTAATAAGGTAAACCTTTAGAAAAACGGTTTTAATCAACAAAATAAACAAAAAATAAAAAAATTGTGTTATAAAATAAACATCACTCTTTATCCCAGAAAGTGCACATTTGGCGCACTATGTGTCTTAGTATTAAATATAGCTCTTAGTATTAGCATTATGATATTAGAGACCGCTACTTGAAACAAGCCCGGAATCAGGAGGGAGAGAGCTCGATACACTCATTTTCATAGTAAAATTTCACATTTTCTCAAATTACTCCCGAAATATGGGAGTTATGAAGAAATTCATCACCACAAGTTATGAAGGCATTAAGTAATCGAATAAGATGGCATCATTAGTTTGGCATAATTTTACTCTTTTTTTTCGGACATGTCTACGTCCAACCGCTCCCATACATTCGTTCCACTGTGCGCCCCCCTCCCGAGATAAAGGACCTGTGTTTGCAGGTCTGGAGGGTACGGGCTGGTCTCATTTAGTGGAATCATGGTCTAGCGAGAGCCGTGAGCTTCTGGAAACGTCGTGGCGGAAGTCAACATTAAAAACTTATCGTCCCGCTTGGAACCGCTGGAAATCATGGGCCTTAAGTAATAATTACCAAATGGATAACCCGAAACCTCAAGAGGTAGCGAAATACATCCATTTCCTTCACAAAGAAGTAAAACTAGCAGCTAAAACCATCGCAGTCCACAAATCCGTAGTTACCACGTTCGCAAATCCAGAAATGAGCGATAGACTTAGCAGTCACCCACTTGTCCAACAAATGATGAAAGCAGTCTTCATTGCACGACCACCATCACCAAAACCAAAAACGTGGAATGTCTCGCAATTAGTTGATTTCTTGAAGACATATGAGATTGACAATAATAGTATTTTTCAAATATCGCGGCATGTAGCTGCATTACTTCTTTTATCATCGGGGAGAAGAATTCATGACCTGACGCTTCTGGATATAGGACCAGAACTGTACGAGTCCCATAATAATTATATTGTATTTTGGCCACGGTTCGGCTCGAAAACTGACTCTTCTAAATATAGACAATCCGGCTGGCAGTTATACGATAGAGGTGCTGAAAGATTAAATATAGTATATTGGGTTAATAGACTGATTACCATCAGCAAATCAAGACGGGGTAACCTGACTAGCCTATTCATATCTACCAGGGGTAAAATAAAGGAAGCCTCCAGAAGTGTTATTGCTGGTTGGATTCGAACATTATTCAAGACTGCACAAATCAACGCCTCTCCTGGAAGCTGTAGGGCAGCAGTTAATTCAGATAATTGGATCAATAGAAACCTTAGTCTTGATGAAGTAATCAAAAGAGGGAACTGGAGATCAAAAGATACCTTTTTAACACATTACTTTAAAGAAATTCCAAATCAATCAAAAGGGAACCTAGATAGTTTAAGTCAATAATTTTCTCCAATCTAAGCTAAATCAACATAACAATGGAAGACTGATATTTTTGTTATTTTGATTAAACCTTTTTGTTAGTACTACTTGCAGTCTTACTTCCGTATTATGTACAATATTTCCCTGTTTTATCACAGTACGTCTAGCCATCGCCGGCAGATTATAAACACATCTCACAGTGGGTCGAGCGTAGGCTCGAACACCTAAATAGAACCGTTTTCCCCCCGAAGGGAAGAAAACGAATATTTAGGTTTCAGCCGTAGCTCGACCCACTATTTGCCGTTCTTGCCGGCTTGTGATTGTGAGAGTACTGACATGACAAGCTAACCGGCGATGGCGCCTAGGCACGTAACTGTCACTGGTCACATCGTAAATGTGAGGGAAATAGAGGGTAGATACACACTGCAAACGCGCAAAGTTCAAGGGGGTAATCTCACAGTGGGTCGAGCTACGGCTGAAACCAAAATATTCGTTTTCTTCCCTTCGGGGGGAAAACGGTTCTGTTCACAAAAAAAAGAGACCACACCCCGCAACATACCGGGAAAACAACCCTGGTGGGGCGCTGATTTGGAGCGAGAGCGCGGCAAGGTAAGAAAAGCTCTGAAAAGAGCCACGAAAACATGTGCGGATGAAGACTGGGATAACGACTACGCACCCAAATCCAGCTACAAAACATGTGCGGATGAAGACTGGGATAACTACTGCGCACCCAAATCCAGCTACAAAACATGTGCGGATGAAGACTGGGATAACTACTGCGCACCCAAATCCAGCTACAAAACATGTGCGGATGAAGATTGGGATAACTACTACGCACCCAAATCCAGCTACAAAACATGTGCGGATGAAGACTGGGATAACTACTACGCACCCAAATCCAGCTACAAAACATGTGCGGATGAAGACTGGGGTAACTACTACGCACCCAAATCCAGCTACAAAACATGTGCGGATGAAGACTGGGGTAACTACTACGCACCCAAATCCAGCTACAAAACATGTGCGGATGAAGACTGGGATAACGACTACGCACCCAAATCCAGCTACAAAACATGTGCGGATGAAGACTGGGATAACTACTGCGCACCCAAATCCAGCTACAAAACATGTGCGGATGAAGACTGGGATAACTACTGCGCACCCAAATCCAGCTACAAAACATGTGCGGATGAAGATTGGGATAACTACTACGCACCCAAATCCAGCTACAAAACATGTGCGGATGAAGACTGGGATAACTACTACGCACCCAAATCCAGCTACAAAACATGTGCGGATGAAGACTGGGGTAACTACTACGCACCCAAATCCAGCTACAAAACATGTGCGGATGAAGACTGGGATAACTACTACGCACCCAAATCCAGCTACAAAACATGTGCGGATGAAGACTGGGGTAACTACTACGCACCCAAATCCAGCTACAAAACATGTGCGGATGAAGATTGGGATAACTACTACGCACCCAAATCCAGCTACAAAACATGTGCGGATGAAGACTGGGATAACTACTACGCACCCAAATCCAGCTACAAAACATGTGCGGATGAACACTGGGGTAACTACTACGCACCCAAATCCAGCTACAAAACATGTGCGGATGAAGACTGGGATAACTACTACGCACCCAAATCCAGCTACAAAACATGTGCGGATGAAGACTGGGGTAACTACTACGCACCCAAATCCAGCTACAAAACATGTGCGGATGAAGACTGGGATAACTACTACGCACCCAAATCCAGCTACAAAACATGTGCGGATGAAGACTGGGGTAACTACTACGCACCCAAATCCAGCTACAAAACATGTGCGGATGAAGACTGGGATAACTACTACGCACCCAAATCCAGCTACAAAACATGTGCGGATGAAGACTGGGATAACTACTACGCACCCAAATCCAGCTACAAAACATGTGCGGATGAAGACTGGGATAACTACTACGCACCCAAATCCAGCTACAAAACATGTGCGGATGAAGACTGGGATAACTACTACGCACCCAAATCCAGCTACAAAACATGTGCGGATGAAGACTGGGATAACTACTGCGCACCCAAATCCAGCTACAAAACATGTGCGGATGAAGATTGGGATAACTACTACGCACCCAAATCCAGCTACAAAACATGTGCGGATGAAGACTGGGATAACTACTACGCACCCAAATCCAGCTACAAAACATGTGCGGATGAAGACTGGGGTAACTACTACGCACCCAAATCCAGCTACAAAACATGTGCGGATGAAGACTGGGATAACTACTACGCACCCAAATCCAGCTACAAAACATGTGCGGATGAAGACTGGGGTAACTACTACGCACCCAAATCCAGCTACAAAACATGTGCGGATGAAGACTGGGATAACTACTACGCACCCAAATCCAGCTACAAAACATGTGCGGATGAAGACTGGGATAACTACTACGCACCCAAATCCAGCTACAAAACATGTGCGGATGAAGACTGGGATAACTACTACGCACCCAAATCCAGCTACAAAACATGTGCGGATGAAGACTGGGGTAACTACTACGCACCCAAATCCAGCTACAAAACATGTGCGGATGAAGACTGGGATAACTACTACGCACCCAAATCCAGCTACAAAACATGTGCGGATGAAGACTGGGATAACTACTACGCACCCAAATCCAGCTACAAAACATGTGCGGATGAAGACTGGGATAACTACTACGCACCCAAATCCAGCTACAAAACCGGCCAAGTTCGTGTCGGACCACGCACAATGAAGGGTTCTGTAGTGGAGAAGTTGGAATGAATTTATCCCAAAAACAAACTTAACATTGTAGTTAAAAAACATGTTCTCTCATACATCGATAGGTATATACCAAGGTCAATTTCTCCAATGGAATTTAAGTTAGCCGATTATTACTCGTTAACTTGTAAAGTCCACTTAGCTATGATAGTTTTCCTTTTAATTAATGTACTATTGCCATGATTTTTTTCACATCTCCATAAACAACAATTTAGCTGGCAGAAGGCACTTGATTAACACAAATGAGCACTTTAAAGCTTAATATTACGCAATCGGAATCTTGAATCAAAAAGTGGTGTACACTGACCCGCAATATTTATGAACGGCCTATCCAACGATACCCCACACCATGGGATAGACGAGAAAAAAAACCTTCCCCATATTACGTGCAAGTGAGGTATGCTAAAAAAAAGCGGCAGGCACAAACAACACAAGTCGGATACAGAACTTAGCGATGGAAAGTTCAAAACCCAATTAATCGTGTTTTTGATAAGGATCAAAAACGCATATTATAAGATTAAAAACTAGGTTGAAGACAAAGAAGTTTGGCAATAATTCCTTCTGCACATGTGGCTTCCCTGGTACCTCATAAACGGCATAACTATGTAAATGTCTATTAGCTGCTCCCAAATTACGATGTTTATTTTTTTTATACATACTTTTTTGACACAATATTCTGATTATTTGATATTATATACCTACAAATTTGATATCAAACTATTTATTAGTGGCTTTTGTGGACAAGATATTAATTCAAACTTGTTTTTATGGCAAACATGTCATTTGGTTTAAATAGGTTTTTATTTTTATTATTTTTTTATTCTTGTGTATTTTGTGAATGTGAGAACGTTGTAGACTTAATAGACTAGATTTGTAGACTATTTATTTTTTGTTAAGTACTTGGTACTTCATGACAGGCCTACACCGTCATCCCATACCTATTAACACTGATTTGAAAACATTGCAAAAACCAATTATTGTTAAAAGAGTAACCATGGAGTTTCTTGCCGGCTCTTCTCCATAGGAAACGACCAATTGGAACCGTGCACCTAGCTTCTGACGTTTCATAAGTGCCCATGTAGGTTTATGTGAAATAAAATATTTTGATTTTGAAAAAAAAAACAGCAGCACGAAATAATTACAAAACGAAGTAATGAGTCTCTATAACTCATAAAAATGTCCAGGCACAACGTTAAAACCACACCTGTCCACACCATGGGATAGATGGGGAAAAAATACCATCCCCACATTACGTGCAAGGGAGGTACCCTAAAAAAATATATTTTTCAAGATTTTATTTTAGTACTTTGTCGGCGTGATTAATATGTAAACGTATGCCAAATTACAGGTTTCTAGTACTAATCGTCTTTGAACTACAGTGGGGACAGTCAGACAGACAGACAGAAGGACGTACACGAAACTATAAATAAGGCGAAACTAATATAATAATCCTTGTCTACTACGGAACCCTAAAAAATGCATCAAATTCAAAAGCAGCACAAGATGGCGCAATGTTTGTGGCAGCATGGAATCTCGTCAGCAAGCAAACAGTGTGAGAACATTACTGGCGCAACAGAATACAGCTGGACCCACTACCCTCCGCAAACCCGATAACACACTCACGTCGTCACCTGAAGAATCAAGACGCGTCCAAATTGAGACTCACTCCCCTGGATGCGTCTTCACGCAGGTAATCGACTGACAAGATGAAATTCAAATAGGTACTATCAGACAATGATTGGCTCTATGCACGCAGGGTGATCACGTGGAGAAATTCCAATAGGCCATCCGGCGCTTCCAGCCTTTTAAGGGAGCTGGTCCTGCTGGAGTGTTCCTAGGCTTCGTTCTTAGGATGACGCGTCTGACTGTGCCAGGCGAGAAGAAGATTGGGTCCTCATCGGGAGCTATCGGCGTTGCGAAATAGTCCCCTAGGTGTTTCTCGACTGCTGCGACATGTTCGATGTCGTCAGTCGGGTTGGGGCGGAACTGACGCTCCAGGTGCTCGGCGAAGACCTCCGCCCGGTCCTCCGCTACAAACTTGAGCGCCCCGTCGCTGTTGAGTAGAGGGCGCACCGGGGCTGGGGTATTCGTTAACTGGCGGCACAACTTGTGAATCGACGGCCAACTGTCAGTAGTGGCGTCGATTCGCTCCTCCCAGCCCGCGGCGGTGTGCGCCTGTAGTTCGGCCTTCACCTTCTCCGCGAGACGGTTGAGCTGTGTCTTCATGGTTGGACATCTCAGCTGTTGCCACTGCTTGCGTAGGCGCCTCTTCGCGGCGATCATTGCAGTGATGCGGGCCGGCAGGGGCGGCAATAGCCCTCTCCCCTGCGGCTGCGTAGTGCGAGTCGCCGCTTCTAGGGCGCTTTGGATGCAAGCAGTGACGTCCTTCGCCGTCTGGTCTACGTCCGCGGAGGTGACGATAGGCCGAGTCGGCGCGGTGGTCTCTACTATCTCTCTAAAGGCGTCCCAATCCGTGGATCGACGTGGCGCTTGGGGCTTCAGTCGGGTCGGCATACCCGATAGGACGACGAGTACAGGTTGGTGGTCCGACTGTAACTCGTCGTCTATGATTTGTTGTGTGGCCTGGCAGTGTAGCCCTCGGTGGACTACGATGTCCAGCACATCCGGCATGTACCGGGAGGCCTCGGGGTTCGAAACAAAAATGGAACGATAGCGCGGGCAGTTGTTGGTTTTATGTTGGTCATTAGTAACAATGTTGCCATTAAGTAAGAAATAATTAGTTTTTTCACATTCAAATCGACTAAATACCAACACATGTTGAGCAAACGTGTGGTCTGCCTTAAGGAAGAGCAGCAGTTGGCCATGATAGCTCGAGGCAGCCCCCAGGGAGGGGTACTGTCCCCCCTTCTATGGAATCTGATATGAATTTTTGGTGAACCTCATCACCAAACTCAACGCCGACCACTATTACACAATAGGTTATGCAGACGACCTCGCAATCCTTGTTTCGGGGAAGGTGACGGGAACAATCTGTAACCTCACTCAGCAAAACACTACGTATTTTAGAAACATAGTGCAGGGAATTTGAATTATCAGTGAACCCTACTAAAACTGAACTATTCATGTTCAATACAGAACTTTAGAAAGATTTCTACGGCGGGATGTCAAAAAAGGAGAAACGAAATGTCACTTTGTATGGAAAGAGCCGTGTCTATTCTTCGAAGAAATAGAGTGTCATGCTAAGCCTGCTGGGCTAACATGAGAAGCGCGAGAACGCTCCCTTTTAAAATTAAATATTTTCATTGGCCATTTTTGGTAGGGGCAGAACCTGTGGGTTCGCGTCACCAATATACTAACCGAGTCACCGACATGGTAACAGCGTGTCCGACCTGCTAGCAGCGTCACCGATATGCTAACCGCGTCGCCGAAATGCTATCAGATTTACGACATGCCAATCGACTTACGCCGTGATAACCGCGTCACCGACATTCTGAAAGCACCCTCGACATGCAACCTGCATCACCAACATGCAAACCACGTCACCAACATCCTAACTGCGTCACCAACATGCGGACTGCGTCACCGACATGCTTACTGCGTCAACAACACGCAAATGTAACGTGTGCATCAGACTGCAGTCGCGCAGCGGCCTGTGTACCTACATGTATATGCATATAATTATATACATATTTAAGTAATTCCTAAGTTTTAAGTTTTCATTTCTGTCACCAGTCCCCATGAATGCCATATTTTTTTGTATTATAATTTGGTCTACTCTTCTCGTCGTCAAAATCGAGGACTACTAAATGACAGAAGATTCGAAGATTATCTCGTGTTGAATTGTCAAAATTCGAGATAACTTAGGTGCCATGTTAGGGTTTGTCGAAAAAACATAGTTTGACAGAACGAGTTGAGTATTTTGTGTGGCAGTGCTGTCAGAAAACGAGAAAATTGACAGAAGTAGACAAGAATTACTCACGCGAGAGTGAGTAATTGTCGTGTGTGTCATGTTAGCCCTGCAGGTACCCAAACAATTTATCTTTGATAAAAAATATAGAATCCAACTTCACGAGAATAGCCATTGCAATGGGTTGCGCCCCTCTGAGCTGCACCTCATCACGGGTGGATCGAAAACAGGTAGTGGCACAGGTGCTGGAATCTTCTTGGAAGACTTCAACATACACATAGCCACACCATATATAAGTTGTCAACTTAAATAAACAATCAAGAAAATTAAATCAAATGTTTTTTCTTTAGGTTCTGAGCGACCTTTTTCCAGTGCCAAGTGTAGAGGCCAAAAATCTTGTAAACTGAATTCATTCAAACATCTTTATTACAACCCAGTACAGCCGTGCAGGCCCTCATAAGCTACTCTTCTACAACTATGAACGTGTCAGTTAGATGCCAGTGATAATTTTTGCTCTGGAATAAATATATCTATGGTACATATTTTGGGTAATACCCCTATCATATTACCCAGTTACTGGGTTGCCACATAGCCAGTCCCTCCATGTAAAATACTGGTATTAAGCTGCATCCGGTTAGACTGGAAGCCAACCCCAACATATTTGGGAAAAGGCTGGGCTGATTGATTGGTAATTATTTTGGATTTCATAATAATATTAAGCAACCTTTACAGTTTCATAATATTTGACCCGTCTGTGTCACAACCATGCATAGAAATAGATAAGGTAGGTCCAGCCCGTCTCACACTCGGTATTGCATGGACCTTAAGTGTAGAAATATAAGAAGCATAGGAAGTTTGCCGACCCCTTGCTGTATGACGTCCAGGAGCTGCGTGCGCGTGTGCAGTACGCCGTACTCGTGGCGCACGGTGTGGTCGAGCGCGTCCAGCAGCGCGCGGCGCAGCTGCGGCCGGTGCGCCGCGCCCCACCACGCCGCCGCCGCCTCCGCCACCGCCGTCAGAGCCAGCAGCGAGAAGGCAGCCGCCAGCAGCGGCGCCGAGCTGCGCGCCGCACCGCACAGCGCCGCCAGCGCGCCCAGCGCCAGCGCGCCGCCCCACGCCGCCAGGGCCAGCAGCCCTGCGCGCGCCGCCGCGCTCTCATTGCCGCGCCCGTCCCACAGCGCCCAGCCCGCGAACCCGCACGCCATGCTGCCCACGCACTGCAACAGTACAACGACCATCACTCCACTGTGCCAGTGTGCTTTAAATGATGCAAATAGTTGCAACATCAAAAAAACGTAATAGTCAAATTGATGACGCTGACTGATTGACGATGATGGTGCCTTCTGTGATTAATGGGAATGAGCTCTTCGAGCTCTCAGCCCCAATAGTGAAACAGATATATCGAATTTCTTCGTTATAATTGTTTATATTTCGTAACGTGCCTACATAGGCCACGCGTTTTTATAGTCACCCGGCTAGCTAGACTTTAACCATTTCTGTTAACGAAACGTCTATACGAATACAAGCAAAAATTATGCTCTGATGGTTGATGTTTATTGATTGACTCATACATTAGACATCAATTTGGAATATTCGAAGCACCCAGCAAAATAAATCAAACGCCGAAAAGATTTGTTCTCTACTCATGTTAATAAAACAAAAATAAAACTTGTAGCTTCTTACCAAAAATATTATATTGAAGAGTATCAGTAAGCACTTCATTAACGAATAGCACCTAGACATCCCCATGGCTTTCAATGATATTTAAGTGGGATTTAATAACAATATTTCAAGATTTTTGTTTTTGAATAAATTTATTCATTGATATTAATTTTCACTACCCACGCACTACCTGTTTAATAAATATTAAAATTACAAAATAAATTTGTTTTCCCAAAGTTCAATGCCTTCGAGTTTGACCAGCTTGACGACAAAAAGTATGCTATTGCTAGAAGTAAAAAATAAGTCTACGCTACTTTTGTACACAATAATAAAAATAATTTACTTTACATTATATTATGTTTAACTTAAACATTCGTTGTTTTCATTACAAATGTATTAATTAATTGTATTATTTTACAGAGTTTTAACGTTTAAATAGATTTAATAAAAATATTTTGACTATGTCAATTTAGTAAGCCATAGACAAATTCATACGGTGCAGTTTCACAGCGCCGAACAGCGAACGTTCGGAGCGATTGACAGCGAGCACGAAACGCGGAATGTCTCCCTCGAAAACATAAATAAATGGCCACCGTTGTTATTACGTTCTTCCTATTTGTACAATTTTATGTTTGTAAAATGGACGCCGACTACATTGAAAACCAAAGGTAATGTTATGTGTTTTATGTGATTATTAAAACAGATGCATAAGATCTAGTTTTGCAATAAAGTTTCTAAAATTGAAAAGGTGTCGTTGACAGAAAGTTTCGCGCCATTAAGGCAGCAAAACTTTATAGTTGTGTTGTATTCCGCTGTCCGCGACGCCTTTCAGTATCAGTCAGTAATGTTTTCAATGCGAGGACGCTATTTCCAGGGATCAACTTTTGTCCCGGAGAGAAAAACGGTGGAGTATGAACTCACAGAGAGTAGAGGAAATTGTGGCGGAGCTGATGAGGCCCATCAGCAGCGATGCCCGCCGATACTTCGACACGGACCTGGCCGCGGTAAGTCCCTGACGGCGTGACACCTCCGCCGGTGCATTGCCGCGCGCATCTCTTCCGATATTATTATCACCTGTGATTTTCAGTTTACAGCACCTTGCGCCTTGAGTGCAGTTGATTGACATTTTACTGAGAAATTATCTAATAACGAGTGAACGCGCGAAGAACTTATATGCATAGCACATACCATGTTGTTTACGTTTTGTCCAGTAGCCCTCTTGCATTTCAATGTTTCATAAAAATCAATAAGCAATAACTTAATAGGTAAGTCAATCCAATTCAATTGTTGATACCTTCATGTTATGAAATGAAAGGTGAAAAGGTAGTAAGTAGAAACTGAAATATCTGAATGTGTTGTTTACTAACAATATGATAATAAACACCTGAAGAGCTAATAACTTTTCTATATTGCTTATTTGTTACATAAGTCACATTACTGTGCCTATAGATTAGTATTGTCAGCAGTTACTTTACTAACACCAGAAAACTAGTGGTTGATGGACACTTTAGCCAAGGATAGCTATTCTAATATAAAGCTACATGTCCCTCCACTGCTTGTAACATACACATTCTGATTCATATTAGTTATTTTGTTTTATACACAAGTACAGAAGACACTATGGATACTGTTCATACTTAAAATTGAGATGTGATAATCAAGGCCAAAGACTTCCTCATTTCCAGTTATATGATTGATGAGCTGCGCGCGTGTCTCGTGTAAACTTATTTGTATAAAACAGGTGTAATTCAATGAAACAACCTTCAAATGGTTTTTGCAGCTTTCCAATATTTCGAGGCCATCAAAATAAATGACAAGAATTTCTTGTACTAAATGATTAAGATTACTCCGAAATTGTTTTGTATTATTAAAACTTTCTCATCATACAATCAAGAGTACTTAATGTGTGTGCTATCTGAGTGTGTAAACAATATGAGCCAGCAACATAATGAGGCCAGTAAGCTGGGGGCTGCCCAGTCTGCTTGCTTGCCCTCTTTCCTCGTTATTTGCCTGTTTACTATTGTCTACTAAAATGCGTGGAGCAGTAAGTGACGAAAGTTGTTAGACACTGGTCTCATTTTGTATATCTATACTAATATTATAAAGATGTAAAATATGTTTGTTTGTAAGTTTGTATGTCTCCTACATATGTATGTAATCTCTGGAACTACTAGTCAGATTTGAAAAAATCTTTTTGCATTTGATAGCCCAATTCTTGAGGAAGGTTTTAGGCTATTTAACATCACGCTACGACCCAAAAGAAAACAAAGTAATAGCATGGGCGAGCGATGCAATGCGATGCAGTGGGTCGGGGAACAAGAAATTTCACATGGTCGAAGTGGCGGGCAGAAGCTAGAATTTCATATTTATGTGAAGTAACTCACTAATAATAACAAAATTTAAATTTCCAAGAGCCTTGTGTCGGTAGGTAACTAGTTGGTATTATAATGTAAATGAAAATGTAAATTAGCACAAATTTGTCATTTCTAAGCTATCCAAATTAGGGTACTGCATACATAGTGAGTCTATTGTTCCAGTTCAGGCTAGAATACATTTCACATAACTCTTGAGCAGGGACTTTGGTCTATCAATGTCCTGAAGGGAATCAAATATATACAGCCTTGGCCAAAAGTATTGAGCACCTTACAAATTTTGCTCGTTCACGGTATGTATGGGAGAAAACCAAATCTACTGTTGAAATTTTCTTTTGTCGGTCATCTACAAAGATTTAAAAACAATGACCCACGCCGCAGCTAGCAATAAATCACCTGGGTGCAATAAAATGTGCCTTACAATTTTTGTATTTATTTATCAGTTCGCTACCATCGCTCGTGAACACATCCAGTGATCTAGTGCGCCTTTGGTATTTTATTTCAAACTTTTAAGTGTTATCGTTGCAATATGCCAAAACGAAACGAACTTTCTTTAGAAAAACGTGTGCAGGTACAGCTTCTGCATGAGCAAGGGAAATCACAAGTAGAGATTTCCAAAACTGTGAAATGTTCGCGCAGATCCGTGCAATATGCTATTAAGCGATTCTCTGCTACCGGATCACATCAAAATAGACCGAGAACCGGGCGCAAACGCATCACCACAGACCGTCAGGATCGTCAGTTACTGAGAGAGTCATTAAGAAATAGGAAAAAAACATCTTCAGAGCTCGCTGCTGAGTTGTCAGAACAAATTAAGAAATCAATTTCTGCTCGAACTACTCGTAGAAGACTTCAGGAAGCTGGTCTGAAAGGCTGTAAAGCTAGGAAGAAGCCATCGCTCTCTGACAACAACAAAAAAGCTCGGTATAAATGGGCCTTAAAACACCGAAGTTTCACTGCTGAAGAGTGGTCAAATGTTGTGTGGTCAGACGAATCAAACTTTGAGGTGAATAAGTCAATTTAATGCCCTAATAAAATTATATAAAATGGTTTAAAAACCAAACGCATAGATGAAGTTATTTTTTTACTCAATATTTTTCTCTTTATTGCAGATTTTTGGTACACCTGGTGTGACCTTTGTGCGTCGCCGGGTGGGCGAAGAATTTAAACCAGAGTGTGTAATCCCAACCGTAAAACAGGCGGCGGCAGCATAATGGTCTGGGGTAGTGATGAGTCCCCCACTCATGAGGTCCCTCGTTTGAGGTCCTCGTGATCGCAAATTGAAAGAGTTACTCGATTTTCAACAATGAACCACCTCATTACCTCACCTCACCTCATTCGTTCACGCGTCCTCAAAAATTGACATTGACAATATGAAATTGTGGCGAGGCGAGCGAGGTGAGGCGTGAGGCGTGACTCGCGAGTGAGTATTGAGTGGTTGAGTGATGAGCTCCTCAACGAGTGAGCGAATGAACCGATTTAAAAAATTGTATAGAATTAAAGAATGAGTGAGGTGAGGTCTGGTCTCGAAATTTTGGCAGCATAATAAACATTAACATTATGATTTTGGTATGTACCTAATGAAATAATGTACCTAAGTATGTAATGATGTTAGTTGTGTCATGTGTGTGTGGTGAGTGTGATACTGATGTTTGGTAGGATATTAATTATTTAGATTAAAGTACGAAAACAAACAAAACAAAAGTCTACGTAATTGTTACAAGAAAATCACGTGCACCTCCAAGGTCAACATTACGTAAACTGTTAAAATTAGTATGTAACATTATTAGTCAAAACGAATTTTAAAGAAAATATTTTTATTTCAGCTATGGTTAATTATTATGAACTCTAAAAGCATCAGCATTAGATTGATAACCAAGTGTCATTGATTCGTTTATTTTGGCGGTCTAAAATTTATGAGCGAAAGAAAATTATATGTGTGAGAGGTGAGAGAGATTTGCTTAATCGGACGGAGAGTCGTGAGTACTCGTGAATGTCGTCGCGCCCGCCCGCCTCGCTCCCTCGCACGTTCGGCTGAGTTCGGCTCGGGCTCACGACTCGTGAGGTGAATACGCCGTTGAGGATTCCTCAAATCCTCACCTCAAATGAGGGGTACCTCGTGAGGACCTCACGAGGCAAAATGAGGTGCTCCCTCAACCTCAAATAAAATTGATGAGTTACCCATCACTAGTCTGGGGTTGCATGACCGATTCTGGAGTTGGCGAATTGTTCGTGTGTGAGGGCCGCATGGACTCTACTAAGTACATAAATGTACTAGAAACTGCATTGCTGCCTTCATTCACGAAACTTTTCGGCGACACGAACATGGATGGTAGTAAGTTAAATTCCAGCAGGATAACGCGCCATGCCATAAATCTGCCCGCACTATGACATGGTTTCGGGAAAATAACACAGAGCTTCTTGACTGGCCTGCCCAGTCGCCAGATCTGAACCCCATAGAACTTTTATGGGGTTTATTAAAGCGTAAAGTTAGGCGCCACACAATTAATAACAGAGAAGATTTGAAACGCTACCTGCGCCTAGAATGGAACGCGATTACTGCCGAAGACTGTAAAAATCTTGTTAGCTCTTTACCAAAAAGAATTTCTGCCGTAATTAAGGCAAAGGGTAGACCTACAAAATATTAATTTTCAATTAATAAATAGTAAAATAAACCTATATAAAACGTTTTTTTTTATTTATATTTGATACTCCTCATAAAACTGAAAGATGTCATGGGTGCTCAATACTTTTGGCCAAGGCTGTATATATATTTTGAACATTAATTATATGTTAATGTATTGAGAGAAATAGCAGAATCGTTTAGTACCTATTATGTATTTGACTGCCCGGTCGGTATCGTGGTCACAACCGTGACTGTTGAGAGTATGGTCCTGGGTTAGATTCCCAGGTCGGGCAGTGTTATTGGTTTTTGCTATTAGGAATTTCTCAGTACAAGCATGGAGTCAGGAAGTTGGTGGTGTAACACCCCTGTGGCTCCGAGAGCACGTAAAGCCGTTGGTTCTGCGTGGCTACGCCATCAGATAAGACATGCGCACAGCCCAAACCGCTAAACATAGAAACTTGAATTTTCGAAAGTAATTGCGAAATGAAAACCTTAAAGGTGGTAAAGAGGATTCCGTTTTTATGTAAAATGTTATGCTTAGGGTAGCTCAAGTGGAAATTTGGCACAAATATTCATTTAAGTTCAGTGTGTCGTTATTATTTATTTGAAAACTACCGCTCAACGGGGGTGGAGGGCAAAACACGAAAGCGGACAAGTTCGCTGGCAAAGTGGCAGTGTAGGATATTAGGTCATAGGTGGTGATTGCATGATGCTTTGCAGCTTCTGGAGGAGTACCTGACGGAGGCGGGGCTGCACGCGCTGGACGCGGGTGAGGACGGCTCGGACGCAGACGCCGCGCCGCCCAACTACGCGGAGCTGGCGCTGCTGCTGCAGCAGTCCGCCACCATCTACGGCCGCAAGGTGGACTTCCTGTACCAGCACGTCATGGACGTCAGCGAGGCGCTGCACACCAACGCGCTGTGAGTATAACTTATTGGATCCAGCGTTTTCCCCGACTATTGCCACTATATCGGAAGGTTGATGAATTCTATGAAACGCTAAACTAAAATAAATTGGGGTTGCACTACCTAATACATGTACAAGAGGGATGAAAAAAATATTCAGTGCATAAAGCGTGTGGGGTATTGTTGGAAGGTTGGATAATTTAAAGATTATGTTTGAAAATTACTTTCTTACTGAAGTCAATAGTTGGTGAGGTCTGCGCTCTAAAATTGCAAAAAATGCAACCAAAAAGTGCTCCAACTGTTCAACTATACCTACGGAGGAAAAATAAAAATGAGTTGAAAGTACCTCAATAAGAAACGGCCAAGTGCGTGTCGGACCACGCACAATGAAGGGTTCCGTGGCCAACCACGGAACCCTAATTTTGTTCTTCGGATAAAGTAATCCCAAGATTACTTTATCCGAAGAACAAAATTAACATTGTGGTTGAAAAACATGTTCTAACTGCAAATGTAAGTTTGTACACACAATATTGAGTGATTTACCATGTTATTTTAAGACCATAGACTTCTTATAGACATTTGAACATACGAAAATGGCGAATCCCTGAGGCCGTCTGCTTCGCGTTTAGGCCCAATAACAAGACCCAGGCAGGCCACACGCATTTTTTTTTAATTTTATTCGAAATTCATCATTGCTCAAACTATTTGTTTTAAAACTAACAACATTATTTTTATTTTCATCTAGAATAATAATTGTACTTTCTAGTAACCGTTTGGTTACTAGAAAGTTAAATACGAGTTTATACGAGCCCTTAACGTACGAGCAAATTTAAAAAATATACCGCAAGCGCGACTTTGAACTGAACGATGAATTTCGAGAAGAAAAAGTGTGTGGCTTGGATCTTGTTATTGGGCCTAAGCAGGTAGCCCATGGATCAGCCATTTTCGTAAGTTCAACCGTCTGCCTAAAACCCTGTATAAGTATACAACTATTCGCTGTATTTTTTATTTTTTTCAATATTTTAGGCTCAGCAGTTTCGTAGATAACAGAAAATAACTTAAAAACTAATTATATTATAACTATAAAAAAAATATAAGTATTTGAAATTCTCATAACAATCCCTTCCATTTGATATGTCGCATAGGTATATGATTTTTCGTGATTTTTTTTCAGGTTTCGTTTGCCTCATATTAAAGTGCTAATTTTTGTTAGTCAAGTGTCGTCGTCGTCGTCCCCCCCCTGCTAAATGGTTGTTTATGGAGATGTGACATGGCAGTAGTACATATAATGGGCAGTCGTCACCTCCTTCTGCGAAGCAGTAATGCTTGCGAAGGAGGAGGCGGGGCGGTTGAGGGAAAGGCAAGTTTCGCGCCCTCGCCCCTAGCCGCCGCAGGAGACGCCCTGGGCGTCGGGAATCCCGGGCGGATTTCCAGCCACCGTAGGCGCGGGCTTGCGGATGGTGAGCAATGGGTAGCTCACCGTCCGGTAAGGACCAGGCCCGGGTCGACGGCGCGTCGTATTCCACGCGCGCTTCAAAGAGATGTCGTCAGCACAATGTAGGGGTCCGCTAGGGCCGGCCGGGGTCGCGGGAAGGTACTCATGGGTTACCGAGGCCCCCGCAACACAGGCAACGGAAGGAATACGGGTGGGTTTTAGTCAGTAAGAGTCTGACACACCCTCCCGCTCCACCCAGAGCGAGAGAAGTTATTTGATGATTTCCCATCCAAAAAAAAAAAAAAATTTGTACATACCGGCTGATTTTTTTTATCGTCTCGAAAAACATAAGGTATAGTAGGTGAACGGAGTAGAAGCCTATGGCATAGTCAATTTTTTTTTTAAATTGACTATGCCATAGGCTTCTACTCCGTACCTACCCTATGTTTTTTCGAGACGATAAAAAAAACAGCCGGTATAATGAAGTTAAAAGGAAAACCATCACAGAAAAGTGGGTTTTACAGTAAACCAGTAATGGTCGACCAACTTAAATTGAAGAAGAATTGACCGTGGCATATATCGATGTATGGGAGAACCTTTTTTTTTTCAACTACAATGTTAAGTTTGTTTTTGGGATAAATCCATCCCAAATACCCGACTACGGAACCCTTCACCGTGCGTGGTCCGACAGGCACTTGTCTGGTCTTTTCCTTGCGAGGGACCAAACCCTAACAAATAGACTCTACATCTAGTGAGTAGTAGAACTCAATATGTAGTGCTGTGCCAGTTACAAATCGTCAGATAAACCTTTTTACTGTTTTAAAGTTTCCAGAAATGTGTGAGTATTTTTTTATCAAGTTAATCAATTTATGTTCATAGTCATAGTCATTTATTCATAAACAAGTAACTTGTATCTGAATTTACACACAAAATTACATAGTTATACACACACACTCGGTTATACATACACTCAATAAATTACATTTGAATTTCATAAATTACATCAACAATTTAAAAATAATAAATTTACATTATCTTTTTTTTTAGTGCTTCGACATATAATTTAAATAATATGGCCAACACCTTATAATATAAAATAATAACGATAAAACAATAGGTTGATAGAATTAATTAGAAATATTACATTTGTAGTTAGATAAACAAGTCAAATAATAACAATAAAATAATAGATTGATAGAATTAATTAGAAATATTAAATTTGTAGGAATGTTTGTTTTCCAATCTTTAACAATGGTACAAATCTCGTTTGGAGTGGTAGGAGAAATATGCATGTCACTGCTAACCTTGTCCGTGTATAGATGGAGAAATACCGTAGCATGGTCAGTAAAACCTTTATAGTCAAATTGACTCACTAGTAAGTTAGTTATTTCCTTTTGATCCACTACAATTCGTCCATCAATCTTAAGCCTAAGTTCCCGTTGAATCACTTTCTCTTTATTAGTGCATTTATTTACAACTTTCCAAATTTCCTTAACCATATTTTTTGATGTATATATTTGTGTCATTACAGCAAGCTTTTTTAGCTTTAGAAACAATCTTTCTATATAGCCTAACGTACATGTTTTTATATTTTAAAACACTCGGTTCAAGGTTATTTCCATTGTGTGCACATAAAAAACGTTTCATTTTGCTGGAGGTGCGTATCGTATCCCTTTAGTGATCCACTTTAATTGTGATTTATTCGTAATAATAGTTTTACAATCTCTCTTCCTAAAGCTATTGCAAAACACTTTATAAAAACTTTTAAGAAAAGTATTAATACCCATACCAGTCCAAGACTCTTTAAGAATACCCTGTACGAATGCTGCACTATTTTTAATGTTGAATACTCTTTTATTTATTACAATAAATAAAAGAGTATTCAACATTTTTTAGTTCCCAGTGCATCCCGTCTTCTCTTGTTATTATTGACAAGTTGCTTGTAAAATATGCGTTTGAAGATTTGCTTAAGTTTTTTTTTTTTAGTGTATTCCTATTTTATTTTGCACCTTATCTTTCTGTGGTCATGGTTAAAGTTAAGGTGTTTTATTATGTCGAAAGCCAAAATATCTGGATTTTTGTTTGTTAAGTTAAACTTAAGAGGAAGTTATAGACGCTGACAACACCTAAACCGCGGTCACTGTCAGACTGCATAGAATTGAAGATTCAAAATTTAAACACATTCGAATATAGAACAGTTCCAAATTCAAAATTGCCGGGAAATGTGGAAACGACAGAACTTAAAAGGCGTGCCTCGTACTATTGTATCAATGAATACTTAAGACGCTGACAATACCAAAACCGCGGTCACTCTCAGATTGCATAGAAAAGAAAGAGAAGCGCGATGACACAACGCTTGTAATTTATTGCAAAATATGAAGCAATTATCTATTTACTCAAAATTGAGTTGAGTAATCGAAAATAAAAAACAACCAAGTTCTGCATTCAAATAAGATCTCTTATAAAACAATGGTAAGACCCGCTGTCTTGTATGGATCAGAATTTTAGGCCACAAAAGGGATGAATGAAAGGCAATTGCATGCAGCTGAGATGATAATGCTAAGAGCGTTGTGTGGTGTGACACGAATGGATAGAATAAGAAATGAGTACATAAGAGGAAGTCTGAAAGTGGCACCGGTGACTGATAGGTTGTGCGGAAATCGGTTGTCATGGTATGGGCATGTGATGCGGAGGAATGTGGAAAATGTCGTGAGGAAAGTCTTGAGTATGAATGTCGATGGCTATAAGACGAGTAGAGGAAGACCAAAGAAACGATTGATGGACTGTGTGAATGATGATATGGCTAGAAAGGGGGTGACTACCGACATGACAACTAATAGAGAAGTATGGAAGAAAGTGACATAATAACATATGTTACACAATCCACCTACATCTATTATAATAAACTGAACCGCAAATTAGATATCTATCCTCTGTTGTTATACGATTATAAAAAAAACAACTGGTTGGCTGAAATCCCTAACATATGAAGAAAGGGAAAATATTTTGACAAGAATAACATAAAAAAAGAAAAAAAAAGATACACCCACACACAAACATACACACACTTACATACATATACACACTTACATACATGTGCGCACCTCATACACCAATAGCTGCTAAATTAATGTTTTATTTTATTTTCATTTTTTCTTTATACTCAAAATCAAAAGTCATTTATTCAAACTAGGCTGAAAATCAGCATATTTCGAACGTCAAAGTTACATAAGACAGTCCCCCAAAAACGCCCGCCCTTCACCACTTCCTAGTGCTTTAGCTGGGAAGAAGAAGTGGTGGAACAAACTCCCCAGCTGCACACCTTTCGGTTTAGTTATATAAACTTGATTCTATACAAATCGTATGCAAAGTAATTTTTTTTTTTTTGAGGTTGGGAAATCATCAAATAACTTACTGACTAAAACCCACCCGTATTCCTTCCTGTTGCCTGTGTTGCGGGGGCCTCGGTGACCCATAAGTACCTTCCCGCGACATGCAAAGTAATTAACATTACGAAACACAAAACATTTTCAAAAAATCAAAATCAAAATATTTTTATTTCACATAAACCTACATGGGCACTTACGAAACGTCAGAAGCTAGGTGCACGGTTCCAATTGGTTGTTTCCTATGGAGAAGAGCCGGCAAGAAACTCCACGGTTACTCTTTTAAAAATAATTGGCTTTTACAATGTTTTCAAATTACACAAATTAAGTATGGGAGAACAGTGTAGGCCTGTCGAAAAGTACTTAACAAAAAAAAAAGAGAAAAGGAAACGGTCTAAAGAAAAAAAGATCTAGTCTATTAAGCCTACAACGTTCTCACATTCACAACGTACACAAGGATCCATGTAAAATAATATTAATAATATTAAGTCTGAAATATAAATTGTAGGTATATAATGTCAAATAGTGAAAATATAATGTCAAAAATGTATGTCTAAAAAATAATAATAATAAAAATCGTAATTTGGGAGCAGTTAATAGATATTTCCATAGTTATGCCGTTTCTGGTGTACCAGGGAAGCCACATGTGCAGAAGGAATTATTGCCAAACTTCCTTGTCTTCAACGTAGTCTTTAATCTTGTAATATGCGTTTTTGATAAGGACACGTTTGATGTGGGTTTTGAACTTACCATCGCTAAGTTCTGTAACTGACTTTGGCAACTTGTTATAAAAGCGGATACTGTTAATAACAAATGATTTGCTTGTTTTTGTTAATCTAAATTTGGGTATCACAATTTCATGTTTACTACGTGTATTTATATTATGGAAATCACTTCTTGTTTTGAAAAGACATAAGTTCTTGCGAACATACAAAATACTTTCTAAGATATAAAGAGAAGGCAGAGTAAGTACATTAATTTCTTTGAATTTGTTTCTAAGGGACTCACGAGGACCATTGGATTTAATTACACACTTGCCATATGTTAGCTAGCACACGCCAGTATACCAACAAAACAATGAACAAACTGTACTCAAGCAGATCAAAATTACAACATAAAAAAACGTAAATAGAACTTAATACCTAAATAAAAGCCTCCAGGCATAAAGGGCGTGCCCGCTTACATAAGGCTACTGCTGTAGTTCGAAGTGAGAAATTATAAACTAGCCCCATCGAAGTTAAATAAGTAAAAAAATAACTAATAACAATTAAAACCATGTTCAGCAAGACGACCAGTCACCACAAGCAGCACCCGTTTACGAGCATACCGCAAAGATCAGCTATCACCCCCCTCGCCATATTGGAGGGAAGGAGGCAACCCGACCCCCGACGCTACCGTAGGCAGTGACATTTAAGGGAGCATGACGAGCTTACAAGAATAGTATAATACTACTCTCTGTTTACTTAGTAGCCTCATCATGGTAAAGCAACAACTAAAGGGAAGATTGAGACAGCTCCGACACAAGTACTGTAGTAACTTTCTGGGACTGCCTCGATTTATGTATGACAATGTTTAAGTTGAAATAAATATTTTGTACTATGGGACCAAACGGTGCGTCCCATCTCAAAAATCGATAACTTTTTTGTTTCTTGACATTTTGAAATTTTGTATACGTATTCCTGAATACTTTAAATGCTATTGGATGATTAAAACACTGCCACTTTAAAAACTATATTTATTTAGTAAAAAAAATTACAAAGTAAAATGGTGAAAATGTTCATACAAAAATTAAATTTAAATGATTTAAAATGATTTATTTGTTTATATTACGTTATATTAAAATTATTTATAAGTTAATAACTACGTAGTTACATGATTTTAAACTTAAAAAAAACATACGAGTAATGAAAAAATAAAACATTATTCTGCTCATCACATGTCAATATTAAAACCTCTTTAGCTTCCATCGGTCAAGGACAGCTAATGAGACACAATTGATTTTCCATTGTTTGGCACCACATGGGGTACGCGCCGGGCTTAATGAGTTAAAAGTAATTCTTTTACCATCACAATACTTGATTTATTTAAGCTAGATATATAGGGATCAGTGGTGGCCCAGTGGCAACGACCGCGACTTACGAGTTGTATGTTGTATTATATGTAGGTTCGAACCCAGAGAGGCGCTTTACTTTGTGTAAATTATTACATCACCACTGCTCTCAAAACGGTGAAGGAAAACATCATGAGGAAACCGGCATGTACTAGAACCAAAAATTCGAAGACGTGACATCTACCAACCCGCACTGGGCCCGCGTGGTGGATTGCGGCCCACTCCCTCTCACAAAGAGGAGGCCTGTGTCTCAGCAGTAGGAACCTTATAGGCTGATTATGTATATAGGGATCAGAAGTATACAACAGTATGTGCAGAACGTCTTCCATTGTGACTGACCTGGAACACTTCAGAGCGTGATTTAACCTATACTTTTTAGTCTTTATTACGAGCTTATTTATTTATTTAAACTTTTTACACACAAAAAACGTACAAAGGCGGACTTAATGCCTTATTAGGCAGTCTCTACCAGTCAACCAAGGGCGGTGAAGAGATTTGATGACAGGTGCTCGGTGTGAGAGGAACAATGAGAATTCTATATTAACATTATATCATAATGAATTATAGAGAAGCTTGTGGCTAAGTAATAACAGCCGCACGGGTCGATTGATCAGGTTAAGCTACGCTTGCCGCAGTTGGTCCGTGGATGGGTGACCATCTTTACATACCAAGACCCCTTCGTGCCTCCGAAAGCACGTTAAGCCGTTGGTCCCGGCTGTCATTTGTAGATCTTTGACAGTCGTTACGGGTCGTCAGAAGCTCGAAACTCCGACAACCAGTCTTACCAAGGGGTATCGTGTTACCCAGTAACTGGGTTGTGGAGATCAGATAGGCAGTCGCTCCATGTAAAATACTGGTATTCAGCTGTATCCGGTGAGACTGGAAGCCGACCCCAACATAGTTGGGAAAAGGCTAGGCAGATGATGATCATAATGAATTATAAATAAAATAGGTACACAAGTACATAAATAGGTTATACACTTATAATACACATACATATTTACTATAACATTTAACTATATTATAAATTCAAGGGAGAGAGGTGTTGAGGTGACTACTCTATTTATTTTGAAAAAAAAAACTGCATTTTCCGCTTAAATGTATACCGACTGGTGGCAGTCCTGATATCAAGAGGAAGCGCATTCCAAAGAATAATTGACTGAATATGAAAGGAAGAATGAACAGAGAACAGAAGTATGAGAAGAACAGAGTAGGAGAAGATTCTTAGAAGAACGCAGATTTTAGCGTTTGAAGAACGTATATATTGGATCTGAGGCATAAGATAGGAAGGAGGAGTGGGAGCGTTGAGAAGGGAGGAAAGCGTGGTCAAAGCACGCAAACTTCTTCTTTGGCGAATGGACATCCATTTGAGCTCAGACCTATAGTCCGACACATGGTCCTGAGGTTGAAGTCAAAGTAGCACACGTCACCATAGTCGATGATAGGAAAGATCAAAGTCTGCACAAGCATAGTTTTCGTCTTAGCGGGTAATAAGTTTCTCAGACGATACAGGTATCCCAGCGTACCGCTGACCCTTTGACTACAACTAGAGACCGTTGCCAGGTAAGTGTCGAGTAAAGATGCAAACCGAGATCTTTTATAGTAGGGGTACCATTGAAAATAAGGGGAGGAAGAGAGCTAAGCATCACCCTGCCCATCATGCGCGAGCTCCCAATTACACTGCCTGACACTTGACGGGTTTACTGACACCCCAAAACTATCTATATTTTTGATAGCATCTAAATCTCGCTTTACATCTGCTATAGCGTCCGATAAACCTTCAACCCGCTCAGCTGTATACAACTGAAGACCATCAGCGTAAAGATGATAAGAACACCGAAGACGGTGAGTTATAAAATTAATGAAGATGGAGAAAGAATACCGCCCTGTGGAACAACAGCACCGACTGCTGACGTCCCTGGAGTTAAGAAGAGAATCATTCCAGAGCCTCGGACCAAAACCATAAGATGAGAGAGGATAGAAGGGAGAATATCGTGGCTGACGGCGTTAAAGGCATTAGAGAAATCAATTAATACCAAAACGGTTACCTTGGTGTCCTCCATCGTTTCTCTAATGCCACCAGTCACTTTAAGGAGAGCGCAGACTGAAAAGAGCACAGGCTGAGAGAGCTAACAAGGTTGTTGTGGTGAACGAACCCCGTAAACTGCTTGTGTACGCAGGCCTCAAGCACTCTAGACAGGAATGGGAGAATGGAAATGGGTCAAAAGTGACTGGGTAGGGAGGGATTTGAAATTTTAGGGAGTGGGCGGATATAGGCCATATGCCACATGACTGGGAATTGTCCGGAATCACGAGAAAAGTTGATGGTGTGGGTAATTGGAGGGAGAAGGATATCAAGCATCCAAACGACCATACCACTACTGATGCCGTCATAGCCTTGGATTTTATGGACAGGATGATCTTTTTAATTTCGTCCAAGGTGACAGGAGAAATGAAATGAAATGGTTCATGATGGGGCTGTCTAGGCCAAAATCAAGTCATTTATTCAAACTAGGCTGAGAATCAGCATTTTTCGAACGTCAAAATTACATAAGACTGTCCCCCAAAAACGCCCGCCCTTCACCACTTCCTAGTGCTTTAGCTGGGAAGAAGAAGTGGCGCAACAAACTCCCCAGCAGCACACCTGTCTGTTTAGTTATAGAAACTTGATTCTATACAAATCGTATGCAAAGTAATTAACACTACGAAACACAAAACAAAACATTAAATTAAATGACTTGCCATATGTTAGCAAGCACACGCCAATATACCAACAGAACAATGAAAACTTCAAGCAGAAATAAAAATAACAACATAAAAACGTAAACAGAATTTAAAACCTAAATAAAAGCCTCCAGGCATAAAGAGCGTGCCCGCTTACATATGGCGAACTGAAAAACTAGCACCATCGAAGTAAAATAAATAAACAGTTAATTGCTAATAACAATAATAAAACCATGGTCAGCAAGACGACCAGTCGCCACAAGCAGCACCCATTCACGAGCATAACGCAAAGATCAGCCATCACCCCCTTGCCATATTGGAGGGAAGGAGGCAACCCGACGCTACCGCAGGCAGTGACATCTGCCGGGGTCGCGGGAAGGTACTTATGGGTCACCGAGGCCCCTGCAACACAGGCAACAGGAAGGAATACGGGTGGGTTTTAGTCAGTAAGAGTCTGACACACCCTCCCGCTCCGCCCAGAGCGGGAGAAGTTATTAATTTGAAGATTTACCAAACTCAAAAAAAAAAAAAATCTGTGACATCTAAAGGAGCATGACAAACTTGCTGCCGGTTGATCAATTGTCGAGGTCGGTAGCTAACCACTTTTTGCAATACAACTCATAAAAAAAACATTGTAATGAGTAGATTATGGCACTTATAATTTTAAATTAAAATAAATAAATAATTATATGAACTCATATAACCTGTCAGTAGACTCAGTAGGTAAGCTAATTCTGGAGAAAAAACATAAACATTGTCTTGAGTTAATCACAGCGACCAATTATTCTTATCGTTTAAGGCGCTGACAAGACCCAATTGACCAAAATAGGCTACTCTTAAGAAAACAAATTGCCAAATCTGTATAGTTTGGGGTAGCGGAAAAAATATTATGTTAATTTTGAACATATTCCCAGAACTTGGTTGTTACCAAAACACGTTTTGAAAAACAAACCTCGATACAAACTAACGTTAAACTAACCTATTACCTTGAGTTCTAATCCAAAATATCTGCATTAAATATCAACATACGTTACGTATTTCATTAATAACAAGAACGTCTTATTTGAATGCAGAACTTGGTTGTTTTTTATTTTCGATTACTCAACTCAATTTTGAGTAAATAGAGAATTGCTTCATATTTTGCGTTATAAATTACAAGCGTTGTGTCATCGCGCGTCTCTGTCTTTTCTATGCAATCTGAGAGTGACCGCGGTTTTGGTATTGTCAGCGTCTTAAGTATTCATTGATACAATAGTACGAGGCACGCCTTTTAAGTTCTGTCGTTTCCACATTTCCCGGCAATTTTGAATTTGGAACTGTTCTATATTCGAATGTGTTTAAATTTTGAATCTTCAATCAAAAGTATTAGGATTAACGCTATTGTTTAGTCACAGCGTCGATTGGAATCTGTCAGGTTACGTACGAAAATGAATCTTTCTAAGGATAATGTTCGTGCAATAATTTTCTACAACTTTAGAAGAGGCCTGACACGGCTTCAGTGTTTTGAAGAACTAACATGTGTTCAGTGATGAAGCCCCATGTCTGCGGACTGTCGAACACTGGTATTTAGAATTCCAGCGTGGACATACTAGTGTTAGTGACAAATCTCGCGAAGGACGCCCAAAATCCTTAGAATATAGAAAGAACCAGAAGCCGCGAACACTCGTAATACTGAAGCGTCAAAAACTACTCCTAAATAGAGTAGTTTGACGCGGAGCCGATCAGTTACGAGGGCTGCACTAAAAGTATCAGGAATGGAATATTTCCACTGTTCCTGTCATATTAAAATCTTTTTAATTGAAAACTCCTTGGTTTTAAAAATCGAATACCATTTATTTATTTAAAAAAAGATTCTCGGTCTTGTCACAAGGTTTTGTCAAACTTGTTTAGTCGTTGAGAAAATGGAATTAACTCGAGAAAATTCAAGAGCGATGATTTAAATATTATGACTTTCGAAGTGGTTTAACACAAAAACAGTGTGTTGACCGGATGATTTCTGCATTTGGTGATGAAGCCCCATCCAAAACCACAATTTATCGCTGCTTTGCTGAATTTCAACGTGGACGTGTCAAACTCAGTGATGATCCCCGTCAAGGTCGTCCAAAAACTGCAGTCACCCAAGTAAACGTTGATGCTGTGCGTAAGCTGATTGAGGAAGATCGACATGTGACATACCGCGAAATTCAGGCAACTTTAGACATTGGCATGAGTCAAATACAAATAATCTTGCATGAACAATTAGGTGTAGAAAAGTTGTTTTCCCGATGGATACCGCATTCGCTCTGTGAAGAGCAAAAAGCGGCTCGCGTTACTTGGTGCGTCAGAACTCTCGAAAGATTCCACGCAGGATCCTCAAATGCTGTACACAACATCGTATCAGGTGACGAATCCTGGATATACGCGTACGAACCCGCAACAAAAAACCAGTCACGAGTTTGGGTGTTCGAAAATGAGTTAAAGCCAACAAAAATAGTTCGTTCACGGAGTGTTGCAAAAAAAATGGTGGCCACGTTTGTTTCCATAACCGGCCATGTTACGACTATTCCTCTTTAGGGACGAAGAACGGTTAATGCAGAATGGTATGCTAACATTTGTTTGCCACAGGTCGTTTCTGAAATCCGTAAAGAGAACTGCAACCGCCGGATCATCCTCCATTACGACAATGCGAGTTCTCACACCGCGCACAGAACAAAAGAGTTTTTAGAGCAAGAAAACATAGAATTATTAGACCATCCGCCGTACAGCCTCGACCTAAGCCCTAATGATTTCTATACTTTCCCTAAAATAAAGAATAAATTGCGTGGACAGAGATTTTCATCACCTGAAGAAGCTGAGGACGCCTACAAAACGGCCATTTTGGAGACCCCAACTTCCGAATGGAATGGTTGCTTCAATGATTGGTTCCATCGTATGGAAAAATGTGTCAAATTTCGCGGAGAATACTTCGAAAACATTTTTAAATAGTAATGTTGTGTCACTTCCTTGATTCCCGAAATTTTCATTGCCGCCCTCGTACTCTGTGAACGTCGTATCGCGTAACGTGTTTTACCGGTGTGCAATTTTATTTAATTATGCCGTCTTGTGTTGTTCATACCTGTAAAAATGCAGCGGGACTAAAAAGTAAACAGAATGGGATCACATTTCACGTGTAAATAGCGCATTCAAATATCGTCTTATTTAATTACTGAATAAATTGTTCAGTTTGTAATTGTCATAGAGAATGATGCATCCATCTTGTTAGTGTTGCCAGTATAAGAGTTTTGATTTTCCCTTCTTTTTATTACCTACTGAAGGCATTTAATCGTTGTAGTGTTAAATTAATAACAACATTAAAAAAAAAAAACCCGACTTGAAAAAGAAAGGTTATCAATGCAACCCGTATGTAGGATATGATTTTGTTAGAATTGCATAACATTCATAATAGGTACTATGTTAGACTATTAGGATTTCTAGAGGGGGCGGGTGTATGAAATTATGTATATATGAAAAGACCAATTGTGATTTTATTATTTATATTATCTTACCAATACTCTGAACGTTTACCCTAAAACGGGTTCATAATGTCCGAGCTAGCAACATTACGCGGGTGGGAAGTGAGGCGGGCGCGGGACGATTGTCTTGATTTTGGACACAGCGTGCGGCTTGCAATGACAGTTGAACGCGGATTCTGGTTCTTTCTATATTCTAAGCCAAAATCCGCCTTCACAGAAGATATCATTGCTGTGAGACAAATAATTTTCGGAGATCGTCATGTGACGTATCGAGAGATAGAGGCTCTCAGGGACAACCATTCAGAAGATCTTGCATGAAGCGCTTTGTGTGAGAACGCTAGTTTGCCGTTGGATACCGCATTTGCTTTCCGACGGTCACAAGGCGGCCCGCGTCAGATGGTTTAAGAAAACTCTGCAAAGGTACAACCGAGGAGAGTCAAATCACGTCTACGACATCATCAGTGGTGACGAATCTTGGATCTATGCCTACGATCCTGATTCCAAACAACAATCTACAATCTGGGTCATTCAAGACGAGCCAAAGCCGACTAAAGTTGCACTTCAAAAAAGACGGTGGCCACGTTCGTTGGAAAAAACCGGCCATGTTGCGACTATTGCACTTGAAGATCGTAGAACGGTTAGCGCAGAGTGGTATACCACAGTTTGTTTACCACACGCGCCAAAGCGACGCATCATCCTGCATCACGACAACGCAAGCTCACACAGCGCTCGTCAAACGATTGAGTATTTGAAGCAGGAAAAATGGAAATTCTTGACCATCCTCCATACAGTCCTGACCTAAGCCCTAACGATTTCTTTACATTTCCTAAAATTAAGAAAGTCTTCGTAGTCAAAGGTTCCAGTCCGGTGAAGAAGCAGTCGACGCTTTCAAGTCAGCCATTTTGAACACCCCCTCTTTAGAGTGGAATAAATGTTATAATAACTGGTTTGAGCGAAAGGAAAAGTGTGTGGTGAATACTTGAAAAGCAATAAAAAGTACTATAAGGTTCTAGTTGTGTTTTTTTCTTCAAACGACAAAACTTAAAAGGCATGCCACGTATGCCTTTGGACAAAGGTTGGATTTTACTTTAGTTTTAAAGTAATGAAACCGACCGTTTGCTCGATCGAGCTTCTTGAGCATCTTTGGATAATTGGCCTATTGGCAAAACTGCAAAATGCTTTATTATTTTGGCACCATGTATAAGAATTTTGTGGACTGAAGATGGCATATAGTACCAGTTATATTTACTCACATATAACTGTGCAGTCCCCAGCATATATTCAATTCACCAAACTACTGCGTTTATAGATAATCCCGATAACATGGTTTGCAGAATTATGTATAATCTTTTGATGAAATCTTCATCTACACCCGTGATTTCTGCAGAACATTGATAGTTTTGGAAGAACCTCCTTGCCGTATTTCCATCATTGCTATTTCCGGAACCTTGAGGTTTATCAATGGGTATGATTGTGATTGATTGTGTGTATGATTATAATGTTAAGCAAGTATTGAACTAGCATGATATATTGTACACCATATAGGTATGTTACGGCGAGCCTTTATTATAATAACCATAAGAACTGATATTTCAGCTGTGACAATAAATGAATTTGTTAACCAAGCAATTCCCGGAAACTAGTTTGGACGTACTTATTTTTTCCTTATTTAATCTTTCTGTTCTCTGGAGCTGATGCAGCCCCCTTTTCAAAGACTAGATTATAAGAAATATGCTGTCATTTCCATACATCTTATCCACTCAACTCTTGCAGTTACTTTTGTTAGATCGTTCATCTGTTTAGCTCCACAAACAGTGCATGAAGCACTCGATGGTGTCTGCGTTAACACTTGAGCAACTTTCTTGTCTATCATAGTCATGAACAGCTCATGTCTTCTATAATATTACCTTCTATTGCTGCAAGCGTTGGAGTTAATTCATTATTTTGGCTTCGTTCACTTATTACAGCTGTGGTTTTATCTGGAGTTTCTTTAGCAAATTCCAGAGAAATGGGGCTGCAGTATCTAACTGAAGAGCATGTCGGATTTTGCCATATAACTGCTTTGCTGTACAAGTGCAACTATAAACAAATTAGCGTCCGATATCTGTTATTTTTCTTCAGGTAAAACTTGTTTATATTCACTTTGTCCCGAGGATCCATCGCAGCCCCATTTGCTATACAGCTTAAGACGATTGAAGTTTTGAGTCTTTATAATAGGACAGGCAGTATGATCTAAGAGATCTTGAAGGTTCACTTTGGCATTTATATTCGTTACGGTTATGATTGACGCAGGGGGATAGCAACCCTTCTTTACTTCAGCCAAAGTTTGGTATGATGGAAATACAGAAAATAAGTTCTTCTCAACAAGTCGCATTCTCAGGTAGGAATATTGAGCTTTGTATACGTAGATCGTTTTTAACATAAAAACTTAATGCTTCTTCTTTGATATAGGAAGGTACACCATCTGGACTTCGTAAGATGTTTCGAAGAATGACTTTTCTCCTCATTTTGTGTATTTCTCACAATACTCACAATCGAAGCTTCATGATCTTGTAAATAAGCGCTGTGCACATGCCCCATCCATACTCCTGGATTAATTCCATGTTTTGTTGGTCTACCATCTCCAGTTGTATTCAAGTCGGAATATTCAATGTTGAGGTATTGCCCGAGTTCAATGGTACTTTAAATTCTCCATTTAACCAATTTGCGTTTTGGCTCTCGAAACGATCTGATTTTATTTGAGCTTTCGCCCGTTTTTGGTTACAATTCGATATCAAATGCCTTTGCATACTTGGTTGAATAACCGTATTCACATCTAGGTATTGTTGATAAATGGAAATTATCCAACAAATATTTTTCAATATCTGAAAGTGCTTTTCCCGCTTAATATTTGAGCACTCACTCGTAGTACTTAATATTATCGCGTCAAACACAAATGAAATTCAAACATTATGAACTTTTTTTCAGCAATTGCACAGTTACCGAGAGAAGGTATCCCGACACTTTGACGAACATGCTGAAAACTCGAGTATTTATAGGAGCCTAGTTTCAGTAACTTGTGCGAAACCGATGAGAAAATTGTTTAACATAGTTCACACATAAATGCTTTAACCACAGCAATTACCAAAGCAGATAAGAAGTATGCAACATCATTATTATCATACGTGTGGTTAAAATAATCACCACAAAAAAAAATCATAGGAAAATATATTTCCCTCGGTCGACATTTTTGCTTCTAGCTCAAAATGGCACAATAATGACGCAGGTTTTTTTTATATCCTTGTACCTATTACTGAATAGTTAAGGAATCTAAAAATGACATTTACTCGACATCGGCAGCTATCGGCAACAAGAAAAAGAAAACCTCTACTTGAAAAATAAAAAGATTTTTTTTTTTGTTTAGAATAACTTTATTTCTCATAAAGAATTGCATACACTAATTCACTTACTGAGAAACAATAACTAAAACTAAGATTACTAATTAGAGCGCACAGTTTTACGTATATAAAATGACAAAACAAAACAAAAAACGTGGGTAAACAGATCACAAACTCGATCGTAGGTTATTAACGATGCACAACATGGATGCATGATTCGATTTTTTACTAGATGTGGCATTGATGGCATAGTCTGTTATTAGCAAGTTTATTGTTATAAGACCATTTTATTTTAGCTTTATTGTTCTATTTAGATATTTTGGGTACATACCTGGTTTATAAACCATTTTGAGTATTAGATTTTATTTATTTTTGTTTAGTTTAAGTAAATTTCTAATGTATATTTTTAATTTAGAGGTATACAGTTAATATATATGTATAATGTGTGTATTTTATGTATGTATTATGCAGTTACATTTTTTATTTTATTCACTTATTTGTATGTATTTATTGTGTGAGTCTTTAATAGCTTTTTGAACCGGGCATAACTTTTTCTTTTTTTATTATCGATGGTAATTTATTATAAATTGTATCACCCTCAAACTCCAAATTTCTTCTTCCTGGTTCTAGGAGGGCGGGTCACTAAATAACTAGCACGTCGTAGGTTAATCTTTCGTGTTTGTTGTTTTGTTACAAAATTTATACTGGAATGGATTTCCTTATTTAATATTTTACGTATTAGAATACATGTGTAGTATATGTACGTTTGTTTTATATTCATTATTTTTGTTTCCTCGTATATTTTTTCAGTTGATGTCTTAAATTTATAGTTAAATAAAATTTTAATTAACCTATTCTGAACTCGTTGAATTGGACCTATATTACTCTTCGCTGCAGTACCCCAGATTTCAATGAGGTAGTCAATATGAGGCTTAACCAAGGAATTATAGATAAGATATCGCACTTTTCGAGGGAGACAATTTGTTATATTGCGGAGTGCCCCTGTGAGTGGTTTAATTTTTTCTAGGTGTGGTTTCCATGTAAGGTTACTATCTAAGATAAGTCCGAGATATTTTTCTTTAGGTTTTCGTTCCAGTAGTTGGCCGTCTATTTTAAGTTCGAAATTATCATTTTTTTTTTTATTTTTTGCTTCAAAAATTACATAATTTGTAATATTAATAGTTAAAAGATTTGACTGAAACCACTCATTCAACAAATTAAGATCATTTTGAGCGTCGGCTATTATAGCTTCGACTGAGTGTCCAAAGTAAAAGAAACTTGTGTTGTCGGCATAAAGGGAGATGTCTCCTTTAAGACCCAATTCACTGATACTGTTAATATAAATAAGGAACATGAGGGGGCCCAATATTGATCCCTGGGGGACGCCAAAATTCAGGATACAGGGATTGCTTTCATGTTTACCTATTCTTACTATTTGCTTACGGTTCTCCATATATGATTTAAAGATTTCAAGTGCTTTGCCTGTGACACCGGTGTGTTCAAGTTTTTGTAATAATTTGTCATGACTGATGGTGTCAAAGGCTTTTTTGAGATCAATAAATATACCTAGGGCAACTTGTTTTTGATCAATTTTATTTTTAATTTTGGTTACGTGGTCAATTGTAGCAACGAGATTATTTGATTGAGCTCTAAATAATCCATACTGTTTACGGTAAAAGAAACCTTTTGAATTAAGGAATGACTCCAATCGGTTATAAAGAATCTTCTCAATAACTTTAGAAATCACTGGGAGAACTGATATAGGGCGGTCATTGCACGGGTCTAATTTACTTCCGGATTTATGAATTGGTACAACTTGCAACAAATTAAAAGTTGCAAACTTTTAATTCGTTGGGAAAAATACCTCGTGCCATATGGTAGTTAATACAGGCTGTTAATTCCGCAGTAATAATGTCTTTTACGCATTTAATTGATTTTGTACTAATACCATCAATGCCAGATGCAGTATTACATTCCAAATTTTTAATTATGGTAATAACTTCCTTTGTAGTTGCTGGTTTCAGAAACTGCAATTCCGTTTTATCAGTTAGTCTACGCTCTTCTAATATTTGACTTACTTGCGATTTTTCAGAAATCATACTTGCTAGGGTTGAGCCTATAGTCGAAAAATATGAGTTAAAACGTTCACATATTTCTTTTTGGTCCGTAATAGTACCAGCTGGCGTTTCAAGTTTGTCCGGTCCAGTTCTGTCATGCAGTTTGTTTTTCGACAAATCGTTTATAAGTTGCCACATTTTTCGTGGTTTACTTGAATTTTCTTCAAACCTCTTTAGGTAATAATCACTTTTTGCTTTTTTTATGTTGTGTGATACTTTGACTTTTATATATTCATACTCTGCTTTTATTTCCGTGTCCACCACATTTGTTTTATATCTTTGCCATAGTATGTTCTTGTTATTTATCTCTTCCAATAGTTCTTTTTTAATCCAGTCTTGCCGCGGGGGATTCAAAAATTACAATTTTATGATTCTGCACTTATTTAGACAAGATTGTAATTTGCGTGCCAATTTGTCATACTCTACGTCTTCATGATTTTTAGGATATTCATCCAGGCATCGATAAAGTTTATTCAAGCCGTTGCCTACCGCGTTGTATTTTTGTTTTATGATAGGTGGTGGTTGGTATTGCTTTATCTCTAAGGGCCACTTGCAGCAAAACGATACAAATCTCGGTTTAATTAAATCTCGATTTTGCCCTAAACTCGACTTAACTTAAATCTTACTAAGCATGTCTTGCACAGTCACATTTCACATTCGGTTTAACTAAACTGAGATTAGGTCAATAAACCATTCGCCATTCATTCTTTGCGTTCCGTTTTCATATAAAAAGTGAGGGCAACTCAGTTCTGCGTATAGAGAAAAAAGAATTTGATCTGTCAATAACGTCAATGTAAGTCAGTGTTGGTTGTGTTTGCAGTCTCGTGTTATTTTCTAGTTTTGTTTAGCGTCAGTTATACATAATATACGAGTTAAAACATAAATTACAATGGAGAGATTTAGGGCTAATTATAAGTGAAGAAAGCTTACCTGTTAAAATCACTTGGAAACTTATGAATAATTTTATAATAAAGGAGCTTTGTACTCTGTTAACTTAAGCGGAACCGTTTCAAAAATTCGTCAACTCGTAATATACTAAATAAATCACTTCTAATGTACACTCTACGAGAGAAAAACAGAGTGTCTAAATATTGTACGATCTCCTCGTCATCATCAGATAACAAATAAAAAGAGGAATTTATAATAACACTGTATTGACGTCTATCTATAAAATCGAGAATTAACAACTTAAAACCGACTTACATGCCGGTTTAACTTTGACGTTTATTTAAATCAAGATTTGAGCTAAATCGATGACATGCAAACCGTTAAATTAACTTTAAGCCTAAGCCGAGTTTAAATCGAGATTTAAGTAAAAGCTGCAAGTGGCCCTAAAAGTATTTGTTTGTGGTCAGACATTGAAGATTCCATTGTGACAAAATGGAAATTATTTTCATTTAAGTCAGAAGAAACATGGTCTAACATTGTCTTGGTTGAGGTCGTTTCGCGGGTACAGTGTTTTGGACTTATTCTGTTCAGGATCTTGTAATTGTTCTCTTTTAAAGTGTTCTTATACTTGCGTGTCGCTAAGTCCGGATTGAGTAAGTCTAGGTTGTAATCGCCAAAGACTATTGTTCGTTTCAATTTATGTAATTGTTCAGAATATATCTCGAAAAAGTTGTCTATGCTCATTTTATTGGGCTTATAGATAGCACCGATATTTAAAAAAAAAAAAAAATCACGTATACCCAGAGATAATGAGTGTCATCCACGCATTGATCTTCAATAAGGTGATGTTTGAGATTGTTGTGCACAAATATTGAAACTCCGCCTCCCCTTTTATTTTGTCTATAATTATAGTAGTGGGTATACGAAGGTATCTGGAGCATTTTTGCCTCATCTTCAATCTTAATCCAAGTTTCCGAAAGTATAATAATATGTACAGTTACTTGTAGGGAAGCGATAATACATCTAAGCTCATCGAATTTTGCAGGTTTTACAATACTGCGAGCGTTGGCATAAAAAAATTTTAGAGATGTTTTTGTAAAAATAATATCTGAGTAATTAATTGTTGATTATTTGGTAAGTTATTTTCTCTTTGGACGACGTTAGTTTTTTGGAGTTTCCCTTGCTGTCACTTCTTGTGTTTCTTTAGATGTGACTATTTTGGGTATGCCCCTGATATACTTGATGTTAAGACCACTTTCTCCATTTGAGGTGCGTTGCTGAAGCTCTTCTTTTAAATTTTGAAGGTATTTCCGTTGATTTGGAGTTTGATCCGAAAATATTTTGAAACTTATTCCTATTACGTAGTATGTTTTTTACTGTGTTTTCAGACGAGAAGTATACTTTTACTGCACGAGTTTTTGCTGGTTTATATATTCCAAGACGAAATATTCCGGTAGGTTGAGGGCAGGCATTATTATGTATTTGCCCAGTTGTTTGCAGTATTTCTGCCATATCGTATTCTTGCCGACTGGTTGCAGTATCATTCTGGGATTCAGGAAGTCCAACAACTATAATATTTTTGACTCGGAAGTTTCGTTCTTCGATTTCGGTGAAAATTTCATCATGTGTGGTAGCTGTTTGGATAGAAAATGAAGCTGGCATATTTTTTAAGTTATTAACATCAGCTTCAAGAACCTCTACTTTATTTTCTGTATTTTCGGCAGCAACAGATAATTTTGATAGTTGGTCTTTTAATTTTTTATTGTTCAGGATAATATTACCGCCGCCGCCGTCAGGTGAGTACAGTGCGAAGATACAGCGGTAGATATTCCGTCCTTCTTACTCTTTTACTTGTACGTGGGTGAAGAGCGGTTACCGCGTCGATGTCGTGTTCTTTACTCGAGGCTCAAAACAGTTACGGTGTATGTCACTCGGGCTCGATTTTGCGAGAAATTTTTTTAATTAGTTGCCGTAGGGTTCGTAATTGGCTAACGACCTTTTTTGAATTTATTAAAATAAACAGTAGCACGTCCGACTTTTTTTCGATTTACAAAATGTTTCTCATAAAAAACATAACGTACCTGTAAAACAGAGATCCTGCTCAATCCAAAAAAGATATAATACTTATACAACGTGTAACGGAATAAACGCAAGAGCTCATACCCCAATTAGAATATTAAATAATAAGACTAAAATTACATCTGTAATTTAATTTAATTAAACCACACGTAGTATTTTTTTATAAAATAGACGTCCTGACTAAACATGAAACGTTTGAGCAAACTACTCGATCTCCACGCACACTACGCGCCGCACACGTGCGTGTGCCTGCCAGCTGGCTAGGTAGGTAGGTATTGTAAGCGTACGCACTAGGTATGTACGTTAGTTCAATGACCGAACATTACTAGTAAAATTATGATTCCATCTTTCCATCACACTTTCACAGGCTTTGGACTGTAGGCATTGAATAATTTTGTTTACTTAATTCTAAGATTACGTTTAGTAAAGTGGAAGCATTTTTAAATCAAGCAAATTTTCGCCCGTCTACGATCAATCAGAAAACGTAGGTAGGGTGGTATTTTCGGCGGCCGCCCGACCCACTTATTATCTCTGATGCGTACCTAACTGTTGCGATATCATATTCAAAGTGCGTGTTTAAAAGATTTGAATCATAATATTTACAGTAATTAAAATTGGTAAAGATAAAGTTACTTACAGAGCTGAACTATTTACACTTATTGCACGTTTTTTTAAGTTAAATTTTAGTTTATTTAGCACTTCGGTGTCACTTTGCACAACACTTAATGCATGATCAATTTTTTGTCTGAGGTCTTCGACACTTGTTGCTACAATTACGTATACGAGCCCTCAGATGCTGAGTTGCACTTAACATTGTCCTGGCGCTCACTCTGGTACCATAATATATCTTGCATTGAACTCTCGACATTATCGTAGCAACGAGCCAGTGTCCTCACCATCTCCGTGTACTGGAATGCTATCGCGCGCGTAAACAAATGAAATTCGGGAACACCTTGTCGCTGCCGGCGAATAACTAAACCCTTGTTATGGAGCGGGTGCGCCGCGGGCGCTCGCGTCGGCCTTTCAAACGTTAAGGGTATTACATTGCTCGATGACCTTGATGATTTGATCTCCGTTCTGGTATTAGTTACTTTGGCGCCACCTACCGACAAACGGCCATACTTCACAAAAACGAACTGAAGATAAAGCAAGAACACAGATGTGTCGCAGAGTTGTCATCGTTTTTGCCTATTTTATTCGCTCTCTGAGAGATTTAATACATTTTGTCCCATAGGAGTCTTGTACGAGTACCTACATCATAATTTGTATTTATTTTGTAATTGTAGATGCACTTTGCTTAATGAACTAGTTTTCAACAGTTATTTTATTGAGCACGGGTGCTAACTACATGATACAATCTGAAGGTCTGATGATGACCAGGTAAGCACTTATCGGTTCTCAGTAACGGAAATAGTTAGAACGACGTAGCTCTCAGCATTTGTCTAATTGAGCACGGGTGCTACTACATGATATATTCTGAAGGTCTGATGATGACCAGCTAAGTGCTTATCGGTTCTTAGTAACGGAAATAGTAAGGATGACCTATCTTTTAACATTCATCTAATTGAGCACGGGTGCTACTACGTGATACATTCTGAAGGTCTGATGATGACCAGGTAAGTGCTTATCGGTGCTCAGTAACGGAAATAGTTAGGATCACCTAGCTTTTAGTATTTATCTAATTGAGCACGGGTGCTACTACATGATACATTCCGAAGATCTGATGATGACCAGGCAAGTGCTTATCGGTGCTCAGTAACGGAAATAGTTAGGATGACCTAGCTTTTAACATTTATCTAATTGAGCACGGGTGCTACTACATGATATATTCTGAAGGTCTGATGATGACCAGGTAAGTGCTTATCGGTGCTCAGTACCGGAAATAGTTAGGATCACCTAGCTTTTAGTATTTTTCTAATTGAGCACGGGTGCTACTACATGATACATTCCGAAGATCTGATGATGACCAGGCAAGTGCTTATCGGTGCTCAGTAACGGAAATAGTTAGGATGACCTAGCTTTTAACATTTATCTAATTGAGCACGGGTGCTACTACATGATACATTCCGAAGATCTGATGATGACTAGGCAAGTGCTTATCGGTGCTCAGTAACGGAAATAGTTAGGATGACCTAGCTTTTAGTATTTATCTAATTGAGCACGGGTGCTACTACATGATACATTCCGAAGATCTGATGATGACCAGGCAAGTGCTTATCGGTGCTCAGTAACGGAAATAGTTAGGATGACCTAGCTTTTAACATTTATCTAATTGAGCACGGGTGCTACTACATGATACATTCTGAAGGTCTGATGATGACCAGGTAAGCACTTATAGGTTCTCAGTAACGGAAATAGTTAGAACGACGTAGCTTTCAGCATTTGTCTAATTGAGCACGGGTGCTACTACATGATATATTCTGAAGGTCTGATGATGACCAGGTAAGTGCTTATCGGTGCTCAGTAACGGAAATAGTTAGGATGATCTAGCTTTTAACATTTGTGTAATTGAGCACGGGTGCTACTACATGATACATTCTGAAGGTCTGATGATGACCAGATAAGTGCTTATCGGTGCTCAGTAACGGAAATAGTTAGGATCACCTAGCTTTTAGTATTTATCTAATTGAGCACGGGTGCTACTACATGATACATTCCGAAGATCTGATGATGACCAGGCAAGTGCTTATCGGTGCTCAGTAACGGAAATAGTTAGGATGACCTAGCTTTTAACATTTATCTAATTGAGCACGGGTGCTACTACATGATACATTCCGAAGATCTGATGATGACCAGGCAAGTGCTTATCGGTGCTCAGTAACGGAAATAGTTAGGATGACCTAGCTTTTAGTATTTATCTAATTGAGCACGGGTGCTACTACATGATACATTCCGAAGATCTGATGATGACCAGGCAAGTGCTTATCGGTGCTCAGTAACGGAAATAGTTAGGATGACCTAGCTTTTAACATTTATCTAATTGAGCACGGGTGCTACTACATGATACATTCTGAAGGTCTGATGATGACCAGGTAAGCACTTATAGGTTCTCAGTAACGGAAATAGTTAGAACGACGTAGCTTTCAGCATTTGTCTAATTGAGCACGGGTGCTACTACATGATATATTCTGAAGGTCTAATGATGACCAGGTAAGTGCTTATCGGTGCTCAGTAACGGAAATAGTTAGGATGATCTAGCTTTTAACATTTGTGTAATTGAGCACGGGTGCTACTACATGATACATTCTGAAGGTCTGATGATGACCAGATAAGTGCTTATCGGTGCTCAGTAACGGAAATAGTTAGGATCACCTAGCTTTTAGTATTTATCTAATTGAGCACGGGTGCTACTACATGATACATTCCGAAGATCTGATGATGACCAGGCAAGTGCTTATCGGTGCTCAGTAACGGAAATAGTTAGGATGACCTAGCTTTTAACATTTATCTAATTGAGCACGGGTGCTACTACATGATATATTCTGAAGGTCTGATGATGACCAGGTAAGTGCTTATCGATGCTCAGTAACGGAAATAGTTAGGATGACCTAGCTTTTAACATTTATCTAATTGAGCACGGGTGCTACTACATGATACATTCTGAAGGTCTGATGATGACCAGGCAAGTGCTTATCGGTGCTCAGTAACGGAAATAGTTAGGATGACCTAGCTTTTAACATTTATCTAATTGAGCACGGTTGCTACTACATGATATATTCTGAAGGTCTGATGATGACCAGGTAAGTGCTTATCGGTGCTCAGTAACGGAAATAGTTAGGATGACCTAGCTTTTAACATTTATCTAATTGAGCACGGGTGCTACTACATGATACATTCTGAAGGTCTGATGATGACCAGGCAAGTGCTTATCGGTGCTCAGTAACGGAAATAGTTAGGATGACCTAGCTTTTAACATTTATCTAATTGAGCACGGGTGCTACTACATGATACATTCCGAAGATCTGATGATGACCAGGCAAGTGCTTATCGGTGCTCAGTAACGGAAATAGTTAGGATGACCTAGCTTTTAACATTTATCTAATTGAGCACGGGTGCTACTACATGATACATTCTGAAGGTCTGATGATGACCAGGCAAGTGCTTATCGGTGCTCAGTAACGGAAATAGTTAGGATGACCTAGCTTTTAACATTTATCTAATTGAGCACGGGTGCTACTACATGATACATTCCGAAGATCTGATGATGACCAGGCAAGTGCTTATCGGTGCTCAGTAACGGAAATAGTTAGGATGACCTAGCTTTTAACATTTATCTAATTGAGCACGGGTGCTACTACATGATACATTCTGAAGGTCTGATGATGACCAGGTAAGCACTTATAGGTTCTCAGTAACGGAAATAGTTAGAACGACGTAGCTTTCAGCATTTGTCTAATTGAGCACGGGTGCTACTACATGATATATTCTGAAGGTCTGATGATGACCAGGTAAGTGCTTATCGGTGCTCAGTAACGGAAATAGTTAGGATGATCTAGCTTTTAACATTTGTGTAATTGAGCACGGGTGCTACTACATGATACATTCTGAAGGTCTGATGATGACCAGATAAGTGCTTATCGGTGCTCAGTAACGGAAATAGTTAGGATCACCTAGCTTTTAGTATTTATCTAATTGAGCACGGGTGCTACTACATGATACATTCCGAAGATCTGATGATGACCAGGCAAGTGCTTATCGGTGCTCAGTAACGGAAATAGTTAGGATGACCTAGCTTTTAACATTTATCTAATTGAGCACGGGTGCTACTACATGATATATTCTGAAGGTCTGATGATGACCAGGTAAGTGCTTATCGGTGCTCAGTAACGGAAATAGTTAGGATGACCTATCTTTTAACTTTTATCTAATTGAGCACGGGTGCTACTACATGATACATTCTGAAGGTCTGATGATGACCAGATAAGTGCTTATCGGTGCTCAGTAACGGAAATAGTTAGGATGACCTAGCTTTTAATATTTATCTAATTGAGCACGGGTGCTACTACATGATACATTCTGAAGGTCTGATGATGACCAGGTAAGTGCTTATCGGTGCTCAGTAACGGAAATAGTTAGGATGACCTAGCTTTTAACATTTATCTAATTGAGCACGGGTGCTACTACATTATACATTCTGGAGGTCTGATGATGACAATGTCAGTGTCAGTAGTAACCACAATCATAAATAATGTCATCAGATCGATTTGATTTGACCATGTATTTTCCTATGTGTGTAGGTAATACAGTTGGGTGTCTAATGTTAACTAGTAAAATAAAAAAATAAGTTTATTTTTTTTTAATGTTTCGTTTACAAAATCTTAAACTTTTAATTACCGTTAAAAGTCATTGAAATCCAAAAAGCGTGAACAGGTCGGTTGGTCATTTATTGGGATTGGTGTTGGTGTTGAAGGTGCATGTAGGCTTTCTTGAAGTGCGCACATATCTTTGTCTTCTAGTTTTTGTACGTTATGCACCTTTTCCGGTCTTCCTTGTTCTTTATTGCTTGTAATATATATGGCGGATTTCTAATTTCCATATTTCGACACACAGTTTAAAGCACCATGACCACCTATTTCTTGAATTTTGGAAAAGAGTAAGCAATGTCAATGACTCGTCTTACAGATATATATTTTGTTTCTGCTTGTGATTGTGTTTCTTCAATAATCAAATCTGGTAAATCTTCATGTTGTTCAAGCTATAACAAACATTTAAATAATATACAAGATGATTTTTAAGCTTTTTTTTTTTTTTGTTTTGTTCAAAGGCTAAGAAAATACTTAGTCATATATTTTTACAGCCGATATAGGGTCAAAAAGAATATTTATACCAAATGACATTTTTACGGTCTGGAAATTGTTTTGGTTATATTTGGTTAGTACCATTGAATTTGTAAAAGATTCGATTAGGTATCTCAAAAAAAAAACATGAAAACTATTCATGCTACGGCCCGTGCTTAAAACAAATAATAGCCAAAACAGGAGAAGATAGGAAATGGCGGCGTTGGCTGCGATACCGCATGAATGAATGATGTACGTACTAGAGAGAGAGAGAGAGAGCGCGGGACTCGGGCGAGCGGGTATGCATGAGCGGCTCGTGCACCTGCGAAAGTATATCAAAGAGGCCGACGGCAAGTGTGGCGAGTATCTATCGGCAGGCTTCAAAGGATATAATCGCGCTACGAATTCATTGATATATTCTGCGCAATTAGTAAAAAAAAAATAAATCGATAAATTAATATCCAAGTTCAAATCACAGGTTTCTGTTTTTATTGTTTTAGTATGAAAAAAATACTTCAAACGTTTACTATTTAGTGATAGATTAATTTCTCTCTATGCTAGTGAAAACTAAAAAAAAATATGCCATAGGCTTTCTGCTCCGTTCACCAAAGGCATAATACCCAATTTTATTCAAGACGGTAAAAATAGTCAGCCGGTATATTATACGGTGTAAATTCTTTATAACGAAACTCAAGGGCCCGAGCATTTTTTTCGTTATGTAGAGTGAAGAAAGAAAAATACCTGGATATCACATAATACTTTTTTATATTTGAATCAATAGGCTCCTAATTACATTATCTAAGGGCAATGGCACACGTGTTCTAGGCAATTAACAATAACAAAAGCAAGGCGGCTGTTTACGACCTCAGGTGTCTTTCTTAGAAATTTCGGCACCACGAAGACAAATTCGGAGTCTTTTGTTAAATGATAAAATGAACAAAAATACTGATAATACCTAAATGTTTACTGACGCCTAAATGTGAACGTACTTTTTCATAATAGACTAGCTGCTACCCGCGGTTTCGCCCGTGTGAGTGTCGGAAATTATCCCACGGGAACGTGCTACCGGGACAAAGGCAACCTATGTTACTCCTTACAACTTCAGCTATCTTCCAGTGAAAGTCCCGTTAAAATTCGGTTCAGCCGTTTCGGAGATTACCCGGAACAAACACACACACACACACACACACACACAACACACACACACACACACACACACACACACACAGACAAAAATGTAAAAAAATGGTATAATGTTATAAATACCGTTTATACTTTCATATGCATTTAGTAAAAACCTGTTATTTTGACGTTACAAACAGACACTTCAATTTTATTTATTTGTATAGATAATGGTTGTTGCGCTATAAAGAGTGCAACAATGTACGAGTTTTAAGCCTTGACCAACCTAATTGGTTTTTGCGTTATATTAAGTTTTTCGTTATATTAAATGATGTTATGAAGAGTTTACACTGTATATATTTAAAACAATAGAGACAACGGGTTAAAAAAAATCGTAATAAAATATCGTCTCTCTGAAAAAGAATATATCTAATAGATGCCGCAATAAGCAAGCAGAATAAGTTACCGGCATAATTTGCACCGCCTCCTCATCAACTGCCATACTATACTGACAGATCGTGTGTTTCTGTTACCGGCTGAAGTGCCTGATCTTGTAATTGGGATTTTTGCTGGTTTGCCTAATTGCCTGAAAAATAATAACTTAAGTAAGATAAGGTACTGTTTTTACTATTACAGTCTGGTAATAAGCAACTCACTACAAAAAAACTAAAATGTATTTTAACTAGGTATTTTATTCTTAAAACCAAGTCTGAAATTTTCCCAGTCACCTTAGTCTCCATGAGCCCTTTCAAATGAGTCCACACACGATGGTTCTACGGGATATCGTTATTGAGATCCTATACTCACTTTCGGAGTCCACCATCAGGTAGGTGACATCATCAGTCACCAAAGTCTCCATGAGCTCTTTCAAATGAGTCCAAAAACGATGGTTTTACGTAGTGCCATCAATGAGATCCTATACCCACCTTCGGAGTCCACTATCCCGTAGGTGACATTACCAGTCGCTTTGGTCTCCATGAGCTCTTTTAAATGAGTTCAAACACGACGGTTCTACGTATTGCTATTAATGAGATCCTATACCCACCTTCGGAGTACACCATCAGGTAGGTGACATCATCAGTCACCTAGGTCTCCATGAGCTCTTTCAAATGAGTCCAAACACGACAGATCTACGTAGTGAAGTCAATGAGGTTCTTTACCCACCTTCGGAGTCCACTATCGCGTAGGTAAGACATCATCAGTCGCCTAGCTCTCCACGAGTTCTTTCAAATGAGTCCAAACACGACGGTTCTACGTAGTGCCATCAATGAGATCCTATACCCACCTTCCTAGTCCACCATCAGGTAGGTGACATCATTAGTCACCTAGGTCTCCATGAGCTCTTTCAAATGAGACCAAACACGACTGCTCTACGTAGTGCCGTCAATGAGGTCCTTTACCACCTTCGGAGTCCACTATCACGTAGGTGACATCACCAGTCGCCTAGATCTCCACGAGCTCTTTCAAATGAGTCCAAACACGATGTTTCTACGTAGTGCCATCAATGAGATCCTATACCCACCTTCCTAGTCCACCATCAGGTAGGTGACATCATTAGTCACCTAGGTCTCCATGAGCTCTTTCAAATGAGACTAAACACGACTGCTCTACGTAGAGCCGTCAATGAGGTCCTTTACCACCTTCAGAGTCCACTATCACGTAGGTGACATCACCAGTCGCCTAGATCTCCACGAGCTCTTTCAAATGAGTCCAAACACGACGTTTCTACGTAGTGCCATCAATGAGATCCTATACCCACCTTCGGAGTCCACCATCAGGTAGGTGACTTCATTAGTCACCTAGGTCTCCATCGTCCATCAAACGAAATTCTCGAGATAGTTAAACAATAAAACAATAAACAGCATAGAAATAATAATATGTATATACACTAAAAGGGTAGGTACTTACCAATAGTTTTGGAGAGCTCGTCCACGCTTCACTTTACATTTATTTTTATATTTAGGCATATTCAAGCTTACTCTATGATGGGTTTAAAAAAACAAAACAAAACTACAAACTACTTTATACATATTTGCAAACTTAATTTACATTCTTATTTTACGAAATATTTATATTTGTACTATTTACAATATGATTTCATTCAGAAATCATACAAAACGTGAACTTAATTATTTTATTTGAAAAAAATAACGCGCGTATAGTCCAACCGTCACCAGAGTCATAGAGACACTGAAGTTGACTGAAGTGTCGCGTCCCGAGTGTGCATCACAGGCCTTTCTCGCGAAGTTTCGGGTTTTTATTTATTATTAAAAAAGATTTAAAGAAATACGAAAAAAAAAACAATACAAATTGTTAAATACGTCATTACGTATTTTTTGGTACAAAATTCATGCCGAACTATTCAGCCATTACAGAGAACATTTACAATTTAGGTTGAAAGAGGACCTATTTACTATATTTTTTTTCCAAAATTTGGGAAAGTTTATTAAAATTTTAAACAATACAATGCATTTGTAATGACCTTAAGTATAACATATATTTTTTATATCGAAAACCCACAACAGGATTCATCTACAAACTTCGTTAAACATACGGTATTTTTGGGATTTGAGCGATGTAATCCCCTTAAGGGGGTAAGTCGGCAAATTAATGCATCTCGCTCTTTCACATTAATCTTCCATTTGCAAAATACGAACTATTAAATTCCTAGAATTTTGGCATTTCTCAACAAAATAATGTGAAAATATCTACACATTTGGTCGTGCATTTAAAAAAGCTTTATTACTTTGGGATTAGGTCTAAATTTCCTTAAATTAACATTTTTGTTTATGTATCTGTAAAGAAAGCTATGACCGAACTACAAATTTGGTTTTGCATTTAAATTAGACATATTGGTTTGCAATAAGGATTAAGCATCCTTAAATTAACTATTCTATTTAACGCGCACTACACATAAGATAGCTATGAGCGTATTACAAATTCTGTCATGCATTATGAATAGGCTACCTTTGAGCCTTAAATAAAATATCATAATTCCTTGTTATGACGCGGTGGTTCTAATTTCAGTTAAATAAAAGACTTTTTCATGAAAAATTAACATATTAAAATAATGACGGAAATCGATTCAGAAGCCGATTCTGAGCAAACTACTTTCAGGTCTTGCGCTTATTCTGTTACACGTTGTATATTCCCTGAAGAACTAAGGAAATATCTTAAGCTGAACTTCTATAATGGGTAATCTAGTTAATGTAAAATTATTGAAGTTCAAAAATTGGGTGTAATTTTAGATTAGTACTTAAAACTGTTTTTTTTTTTTTTGTTATATCGGATAGCACATGTATTTCAGAATATATAACAATCAAAACGGGTTCACGAACACTACTTTTGTCCAAACCTAAAATACTGTTTGGTCCCATAGGTTCTGATTTTAGCCACGCGCCAAGATAACCTTGTAGCGCTATACCGGCCCTTAGCCTTCAAAACGAAACAGTAACGCTGCTTGGCGGCAGAAATAGGTTTTTCTTTTTTCCTATTTCTGCCGTCAAGCAGCTCTTGGTGAATACACTCGTTCCTTCACTAAGAGCTCTGCTTACGCTATGAAAGACACGCACTGTGTGACCTCGCCCCGCCCGCAGGGACACGGCGCAGACCGCGGGCGCGGCGGCTGCGGACGCGGGCGCGGGCGCCGAGGCGGGCGCGGCGCCGGCCCCGCGCGCGCCGGGCCGCGCCGCGCCGCCGCGCGACCAGTTCGCGCGCACCGCGTCGCCGTGGGACGCGCACCGGTTCGCGCGCGAGCCCGCCGCGCGGCGCCCGCACCCCACGCTGCCTCGCTTCTTCATGGAGCTGGAGCCGCGCCTCGGCTCCGACGCCAGCTGGCAGGCGCTGCGCGACCACGCCGGCGAGCTCGTCGGGCTGCTCGACGACTTCCAAGCCAACATGGAACGAGACCCGCACGTCAGTATCTCCTGTCCTATCTCCGCGAGCCGCTCTAGCGAGGACGCGTACGATGTCGTACCACCTTTCGTGTGCACGCTTCGGTGACCCATTGTAAAATTTCGTGTTGGCACAGTCTGGGATGCTGGTGGACGACTGGTTCGATGTCCGGACGGATGGCGAGCAGCAGGGGCCGCCAGCGATATCGATGCTGGAGCTGCAGGCGGCCATCGCCGCGGCCGCGCCGCCGCCGCTGGAGCCCGCGGGCCCGCTGGCGTCGCCTCCCAGCGAGCCGCTTCGCACCAGCACGCCGCTGCCCCCAGAGCCTTCACTGGACGCCACCGATGCGTTTCCCGCCGCGACCGATTCGTCTGCCGCTACGACAGATGCGTCTGCCGCTGCGACGGATACGTCTGCCGCTGCGACCGATGCGTCTGCCGAACACGACATGTCCGCTGCGCTCGAAACGTCTGTCGAGCTTACAATTGCGACGCCCGTTAAGAAGGAGCGAAAGAGGCGGCATAGCGTCATCAATATGGATGACATTTTCGAAGGTGTGAGACTCATCATCAGTGAAGGTAAATGTGGCTTATGGTTACGTAGGTTTACGATTTATTGGCGAAGACTTCGCTGAAAACACACGCAAAAAAATACACATATATTCGAATGGAGAACGTCCTTTTTAAGGTTCCGTAGTCAACAAGAAACCCTTACAGTTTCGCCATGTCCGTCTGTCTGTTTTTCTGTCTCCGGCTTAGTTCAGAGACTTAGTACAAGAAAGCTATAATTTGGCATGGGTATACATGGCGTGGCGGTCAAAAGGTTAACCTTTCGACCGCCACGGACGTCTATGGACGTCTAATCAAAACGTGCTCACGACGCCTCCGACGGCATAGCACGTCGAATATACCACTTTTTCGTTCAAAATAAACATACATAAATAAGTTTGTAGTGTTTCTTTTTTACTATTATAAATTCTTAGACATATTTATTATGTTATTGTTACACAATAATATATAACAGTTAGCCACTGTAATGGGAAAAGATCACAAAGTAAGAAGATCATGCAAAATGTATCATTTGGCGTGCAAATCCATGCCACGGACGCACAGTGGATCGTCCCCATACAAGAGGTGTGACATAGAATCAAAAATTTAAAAAGTATTTAATTTAAAAAAAATATATATACAGTTGCATTCCTCTAAGCACAACAAAAAATTGTTACTCCGCTTTTTTTATTTGACCAGCACTTTCGGAGCGATTCGATGAAAACTGTTATTTTTGTATGGAAACGAACACAAAAATGTCTGTATCTCATGATTCCCTCCTTGTTTCGATTTGCGGTTTTCACTATTGTTATTTACCCATTTTATGCCACATTTTCTTCAAGGACACATGGTACCCCCAGAGTGCCCCTTCCGAGATATTTAGCCTATAGTAGTATCTTTGTTATTGTATTCCTGGAATTTAAATAATTTAATTTAAATGGAGGTACATTAAGCATACTTATTAGTATTACTGAGAATAAGTCATCACTAAGTAGTTCTTAAATAACAGGTGCATTTGTGAGTACTTTAATGACTTATGAACGCTTTTGTTGCAATATAACAAAAGCGTTAATGAGTCATTAAATAACGACTACCAGTAGTATTTGCTTAATCTAATTAGTTATTGTAATTACTGAGAATAACACATAATTAAGAATTTAAATGAAGAAAAGGCATTAGTGAGTTCTATATTGAAAAAAATATCGGTAATGAGTTGTGACATCGCATTAACAATAACAAGTTGAAAAGAAAACTTTTATGGTGAATATATGTATTAATTTTTTTTTTATTTATATAATATAAGGTGCTATAAAAATATCTGCCACGGCTGCAATGGGAGACAGTATATTGTGTTTATAGATTACAATAGTAAAGATAAATTATTGATCATTTGTCATATTTTTTTTTCATACAAAAAATTGTACGTATAAATTTGAATTGATTTATTCGCATAAAACCATCACGATAAGCTGTTGCCAAACCGCACTGAATACAATTCAATCGTTTCGCAAAACACCGGCGCCGTTCATACACTGTTGCCATTCTTATCAAACAATGCCGCTGCGCGCCGGCTACTCGTCGGTCGTAAAAGCGCAGCCCGCGCAGCCCCGCGCGCCCCCACCCTCACCCGTTGTTCTCTCTTCTCCGCCTTCCGCATCCAGTCTGTCCCAGCCACCTTTTTAAGGTCGTCGGTCCATCTAGCTGGGGGGCGTCCCACACTACGCTTGCCGATACGCGGTCTTCACTCCAGGACTCGTCTGCTCCACCGACCATCAGTCCCTCGACACACCTGGCCAGCCCACTGCCACTTCAGCTTGCTGACTCTGCAGGCTATGTCGGTAACTCCGGTTCTCTTCCGGATAACTTCATTTCTGATCTTATCCTTCAAAGAAACTCCGAGCATAGCCTGCTCCATGGCGCGCTGAGCGACCTTTAATTTGTGGATCAGGCCGACTGTCAGTGTCCACTTTTCGGCACCGTATGTAAGAACGGGCAGGACGCACTGGTTGAAGACCTTAGTCTTCAAACACTGCGGGATTGGCGACGAGAAGACTTGACGAAGTTATCCAAGCGCTGCCCAACCCAATCGGATCCTCCTGTCGGTTTCTTTCTCAAAGTTGTGTCTACCGAGCTGGATAACTTGTCCTAGGTAGACGTACTCCTTCACAACTTCGAGAAGCGACCCTTCGATGTGGATTGGACTCGGCAAGACGTGCGAATTGTACATGACTTTCGTCTTGTCCAAATTCATGGCAAGGCCAACCCGCCGAGAGGCTCCATTTAGGCTGTGCAGCATCTGGTCTAACTGTTCCAGCGTCTCTGCCATTATGACGATGTCATCGGCAAAACGAAGGTGTGAGATGTACTCGCCGTTTACATTGATACCCTGCCCAGTCCAGTCCAGTCCAACGTCTTAAACACGTCCTCCAACGCATTGGTGAAAAGTTTCGGGGATATCACATCCCCTTGTCTCACCCCCCTGAGCAGTTGGATAGGGCTGGTTTTTTCATCCTGGATTTGGACAGTCATCGTTGCAGCGTCATACAAACACCTCAACACTTCGATGTAACGCCAGTCAATTCGACATCGTTGCAAAGAGGCCAGAACTGCCCATATTTCGACGGAGTCGAAGGCTTTTTCGTAGTCCACAAATGCCATACACAGCGGCTGGTTGTACTCTGCGGTCTTCTGTACAATATGCCGAACAGTATGGATGTGGTCCACGGTACTGAAGCCTTTTCGAAAACCGGCTTGTTCTGGTGGCTGGAACTCGTCAAGTCTCCTGGCGAGACGGTTAGTGACGACCCTGGAAAACAGCTTATAAACGTGGCTCAGAAGTGAGATGGGTCTATAGTTCTTTAGCAAGGTTTTGTCGCCTTTTTTGAAGAACAGAACCACCGCACCTCTGCTCCACGCCTCCGGCGTTGTGCCTTCTTGGATGACGGAGTTGAAGAGACTCGCTAGCTCTTTCAGGACTGGAGCCCCGCCCGCTTTAAGAAGCTCTGTCGTTATTCCGTCATCACCAGGCGCCTTGTTGTTCTTTAGTTGCTCGAGAGCCGCCCTAATCTCGCACTGGTCGACATCCGGGATGTCTTCCGTGTAGTGGCCCGTTAATTCGGCTCGGAGGTCATCTTCACTATGCCCTGCTGGTTTCGCCATCCGCGTTGAGTACAGTGCCCGTAGAAATCCTCGACTTCCTCGAGTATCTCGGACTTCGAAGTCACGATCCTACCATGCGCAGTTTTCAGTTTCGACAGATGGGGCCTCCCTAATTGCTGAGCGAACACTTTCGGCCCTCGGTTCTGCTCAATCGTGACCATAATGCCACGAGTGTGAGAGCACCGAAGGTCGCGACGTGTCAGCTTTCTAATTTTTAGGTTTGAGGCCCTCTTATCTGACGAAGACGGCGGCGTGGATGGTAACTCTCGTCTTTCCGCCATAAATCCGAGTCTCAGAGGAAAGTTTGGACACTTTACTTTTACGTTGTGACGGGAAAAGTCTGCGGGACACGACGCGTAGTGCTTTGACCACCTCGTCGGCCTTCTCATCAACAGTGCCTGTGGTTTCCAGTAGAGCGAATCGATTTTGAAGTTCCAGTTGAAACTTCTCGGATCCTAGAGCGGCTTGAAGCTGCGTAGGTCGGAGAGTAGGCCTCATCATGCGGATTCTCTCGGCTCAAAAATTGATATTTAGAGTGCCTCGGACAAGCCTGTGATCGCTTCCGGTATTAAACCTGCTGATCACGGAGACATCTCTAAATATGTGCCTTATCCATCATAATGAAGTCTATCTCGTTCCTTGTCACGTTATCGGGGCTCTGCCAGGTCCACTTTCTTTGGGGCTTCTTCTCGAAGAACGAATTCATCAAGAAGAGCCCCTGAGACTCTAAAAAAGTTGACCAGCATTTGCCCCCTGTGATTCCTGCGCCCCAAACCGAACGGTCCAACTTTTGTTTCGCCTTCTTCTTCGCATCCTTGTACTCCCACTTTGGCATTGAAGTCACCCATAACAACGTTGTAGTGGGCCTTTGTCGTACTGTGCATTGCCTTGGCAATGTCCTCGTACATGGCCTCGGCTGTCTCATCAGAGCATGTCGAAGTCGGCGCATATTCCTGTATCACCTTCAGGTAGTACCTGACAGTGAGTTTCAGTACAAAGTACGCCACCCGTGTCGACACACTACTGATTTCCACAACGCTGCTAGTGAGATCCTTGTTGACAAGGAAGCCGACACCGCCTTGGGAGAGCTGGTCACCTTCGCGGAAGTAGAATAGGTGACCTGGTTCCAGGGTTATCGTCTCCTCCCCCTGTCTTCGGACTTCAGATAACCCCAGTATATGCCAGTTAATGCGACCTAACTCTACCTCGAGTTCGGCAAGGTGATGGTCGAGCCTCATCGAACGTCCATTGTACGTCGCCAGATGTAGTCGTCGTTGGTAGCCTGCTGTAGCCCGGGGATTCTTCGCACCCCCCGTCCCGCCGTTACCGTGACCGCTACCTTGATCAGGAATAGCGGGACCACCGGGAACTGGGGGCCGTTGTTTTGGCACTATATTCATTGTTGGGGGGTTTTTAATGCCCATAGTCACCACGCTGGGCAAGCGGGTTGGTGACCGCAGTGCCAATTCTTTCGCACCGATGACGCTGCTGCCCGTCATTGCTCTGGAGAATTTAGATTGGCTTCTTGGATGGTTATACCGCCATCGGCCGGTCGTCAGCGCCTCGTCCGTCAGTGGCAGGGTGTACCGCGTGCAGATGAGGTTGACATTTGGGGAGTCCGATCAATCAATCAATCAATATCTTTATTGTGGATCATAGGTAGGTACATAATACGGGTCTTAAAATAATTTTGTGATCAGCTATGTCCCGCCCATATGGCATACAATAGTCAATTACATGCAAATTACAAACATTAAGAATACATAGTTTATAAATGATTAAATTATTAAAATGTTATTAAGATATAGATGATTACATTATTAGAATGTCACACAATTTTAAAGAGAACAATAAACACAGGTAGGTACACATCAGGGGGCTACTGAACGCGTCGTGACTGAGGGAGACTGTATTGGAGTAGAGATTTGTCTGATAGGAATTCTTTTATAGAGTAGTAGCATTTGTTTACTAGCAGATCATGGAGATTCTTTTTGAATTTTGTTATTACTGGTAATATTCTAATAGGTCCCGGAATATTATTCCGGTTGTTGTGTGCTCCCCCTTACTCCCCACTTTAATTTGCTGTTCTAATTAAATTGACGTCTAATTTTGTTATTTCCGCAGTCATTTCAGGGTTTGAAAAAAATCTTCTAGCAGCATTTCCAGTGTTTGTATTGCCACTACCCTGCTTTACAACATCCAGAAGTAAGCCTGTGTTTCTTCGGAAAGCTGCTTGAATAGCTTCTTTCCTATCTTTAACTATTTTTTTTATTGTCGTCACCTTTTGCTTGCCATGGTTTTATGTCCATTCTGTAGGCAATCTGTAATAAACACTCCATAGAACGAATCCAAGCATGCAACGAACTAAATCCATGCTTGTATAAATCTTCATTCACAGGTTTAGCTCTCACTTCTTCCAAGTTATCGCGCTCCAAGTTATCCATCTCCCTTGGGCGAGCTTTGCACAAATTACACTGCTGCCGATGTTCCAGATATGATTGAATGCACGTTACCATCAGTCATGGTTAACCACAGATTGTGCGTAATAGTAGCATTGCCGCAATCAGTTGGGTTCAGTCCACGAATCTCGGTCTCAAATATATCCATTTCAGCCTTTACATTTGCTTCCGTTTCTTTCATAAACGTAAATTAAATCGGGCGACAATATGTGGTTGACGATGGCCGATCATTCTGCCACACTGTGCTTCCACTAGAAGTCACTAACTTAAGAGGTACAAGACTTGCCATAAATACACTGGATAAATCTTGTTCACTTGTAGTTGTCCTTTGATGATAAATGCTTTGACTCGAAGCTCCATCAAAACCCCATTTACTGTGAAGCACTAGTTGTTCACCAGCCTCAAAATTCGATTCAAGTGAATCGATCAGCCTCCTAACTGTGAGATCAAGGAGGGCTTGGAGTCGTATCTTTGCGGAAGTATCAGTCACAGTTACGTCTTCTTTTGCCGGGTAACACTTAAGTTTTTCTTTCACTAACATGTAATAGCTTGGGTATTTCGCATGACCTTTAAAACTTAAGTGTGATGTAACGCCACTTGGATAACTGCATGTAAACGTAAAGAGCAAGTGCTCTTTACGTTTTTGTGAGTAGGAACTTCACGAAGCAAAGTATTCTGTTTAGTTTCCAGGACATTCAATACTGTTGAGACGTGTTCAGGATTTCCCAGCCAATATTTCATTATTCTGGCCACATTGTTTTTTCCGGCAGACTTAAGTGCACTTTCAACAGTATGTAAAAGCTCATCTGGACGACTGCAACTAGCAATATTTTCATCAACACGTCTTCTTTTCTGTCTACTCGATAAATCTTCAAAGCGTTTGCGAGGAGATTTATATGTTGAAGTTGATGCATCCGATTTTGATGGACTGATTACCTCTTCTGTCTCATTTTCAGCTTCTTCAGTGTGAACAATATTTTCCTTAAAGCAATCTGGCCAAATGATATCTGAACTTAACCACTCTCTGTTCTTGTCCATGAACTTGTCAACTGTCCTTCTTGATTGCACCCATTTGGAGTAAATCCGATAGCAAAATCGACGACACCAGTTCTTTAGATCCGACACATCATTTTCACTTAACTGGACGTTAAATTTTCATAGTCACGAATATCTTTATGATTACGAAGAGCAACATAAAGATCTAGATAAGTAGAAAATCCACGGAAAGCCATAATGACAACACCTGGTAGAGGTTATAATTACAACTGAATTATATAACATTATATCATTTACCTAAATTTAAATGTAAAACTGTAGTTAGTAGTTTTCTCCAAAAGTTAACGTACGATGAGGCTGAACAACTCTGCAAAAATATCTTACTAACGTATCTAAAAACAGATTTGGATTGCTCCTTTATTATAATTTTATACTGTGACATAATTTTACGAAATACACACACACCACACACACATTCCTTGCTTACATAAATTTTAATAAGTGTTAACTACTTATGTTAATCTAAGTTTTATGCTTACCAAAACTCCTGCAAAGGGCATATTGTCAACGAACTGTAAGAGGAAGGCGCCTGTCTCTGTAACACAGTTTATACTAGCACAGACACAGACGTTCACTCTGTCTCAAAAATGCATAACGTTGTACTTCTATTTAATTTCTATTTCCTTGTTGTTCGATTGAGATGGACGAATTGTATTTGGCTTTTTTAAATAAAGATTATTATTATTATTATTTGCAAAACACACTAAAATATATAGGGCAGCAAGTTTACAACTAGCAATGAATTTGATATGCTAATGATGACATGAGCCAATCACAATGCAGAGCTTAAGGGCTGTTAACATAGTAATTACAATAACTAATTAGATTAAGCAGTACTTGTAGTCGTTATTTAATGATTCTCTAACGCTTTTGTTATATTGCAACCAAAGCGTTAATAAGTCATTAAAGTACTCACAAATGCACCTGTTATTTAAGGAACTACTTAGTGATGACTTATTCTCAGTAATAAGTATACTTAATGTACCTCCATTCCATCAGGAATTCAATAACAAAGATAGTTACTATATGCTAAATATCTCGGAAGGGGCACTCTGGGGGCACCATGTGTCCTTGAAGAAAATGTGGCATAAAATGGGTAAATAACAGTAGTGAAAACCGCAAATCGAAACAAGGAGGAAATCATGAGATACAGACATTTTTGTGTTCGTTTCCATACAAAAATAACAGTTTTCGACGATTCGTCGTCGAATCGCTCCGAAAGTGCTGGTCAAATAAAAAAAGCGTAGTAACAATTTTTGTTGTTCTTTAATAGAGGAATGCAACTGTATATATATATATTTTTTTAATTAAATACTTTTTCAATTTTTGATTCTGTCACACCTCTTGTATGGGGACGATCCATTGTGGGACGTGAAGAGTCGTCAGCTAGTGATGGGTAAGGAAAAGAAATTACGATAAAAGCTTTATGAAAATTTTACGAAAACAAATTAAAATATTACACTACTTTATGACGAAAATCTTGGTCATTTTACATCCGATTAAATAGGAAGAAAAATATAAAATAAAACTACCGTATGTAGTGACAAACTCATGATTAAATAAGTGCAAATCGATAATTTTGGGCCAACTATCGCGCATCCCTTACTCAGCCACAGACGGGGTAAGACGGCGCGCTATGACGTCAACCGCGCTGCCGGACATCGATAGTGTACTGCAATATTTTAATAGGAAATAGTAGGTATATAAGTTTTTAATTTATCTTATATGTGTCGTTTAGTAAAAATGAAATTAAAGCGATGCCGAATATTTTTCCTACACTGGCAAGGATTACAAATATTATTAGTATCATTATTAAGGTCTACCTAGGTCTCATATTTGGGAAAATTCGTTTTCTCTATTTTTATCCGAGCATACCTTGGTTGACTAGGTACCAGGTATAATCCATCTATACAACAACACAATTAATTCTAATAATTATTTTTTTATTTATATGTAATAGTTCATTATACTATTCTAGTAATATAATAATCACGTGATTATAATAACGAGTAATAGTCGATCAACTTACATTTGCAGTTGGAGAATTAACCATGACGTATATTGATGTATGGGATAATATGTTTTTTAACGACAATGTTAAGTTTGTTTTGAGATAAATTCATCCCAATTTCGGAACCTTCCATTGTGCGTGGTCCGACATTAATTTGGCCGATTTTTTCTTTGTCGTTTAAAAAGTAACACAATACTAAGTTATGTGTCTCTTTCATAGACCTACGGAAGGAGTTAAAAGAGACTCGCGAGTTTAGTATACCGACTACATGGATCAGAAGAGAGGTAAAAAAGAGAATGAGTCACATCTTGAGCGAGAGACGGCGGTTGCGTGAAATAGAGCCCGACGCGCTAGCAGGTAAGCGTCGGCGGACCGTCGGCACGGCGCCGGCCGGCGGCGCCGAGGAGGCGGCCGCCTGCGACTCCGGCGCGGACTCGTCCACTGACGGCGCCGTGGCTCGGTTCGCAGAGTTCGCGGGCTGGAGCGCCGCGGAGGCCGCAGAGGCCGCGGCCCGCGCCAAGGGCCGCGCGGGCGAGCCCGACAGCGACGACGACGGGTTCTTCGAGCAGAGCTCCGTGGGCGACGGCTGCGACACGTCGCGCGGCTCGGACGCGGCCGGCGCCTGGCCCGGCTGGCAGGCCGCGCTGGCGCAGGCGGCCGCGGCCGAGCGGCGCGGCGCGCCCGACGTGCGCGCGCTGGGCCGCGCCGTGCTGCGCGCGCTGCCGCCCGCCGCGCCCGCGCCCTTCGCCAGCGTGCTGCGCCGCACGGCGCGCGCCGCGCCCGACGTGTCGCACGTGCTGCTGGCCACGCTGTTCCTGGTCAGTCGCTTGTGCGCGCTCGTATGCACTAGTATATTTTTGTACTGTCTTGCTATATGCAGTGCAGCAGCCCGCCGCCGCTAACCGAGTGTGTCGCAGGCGAACGCGGGCAACGTGCGGGTGCTGCCGGGCGCGGGCGACAGCTTCTCGCTGCAGCTGCTGTCGCCGGACGAGCGCCTGCTGCGCGCGGCCGCCGACCAGTTCCTGCGCTGAGCGCCGCGCGGCACTGTGCTGTTGTTTGTTCCGCGGACGGCGAGGGGGAGCGCCGCCCGCGGCCTGCGCTCCACGAGGGAGGTCAGTATCCGGGCGCGACTGGCTACTACTGTGCACTTTGTTCACCGAGTAGTCATCCACGTCGCTCTTCAAGTGATATTTATAGCGTCGTGGAAATATCTTTAGTTTGTTACTGTATACATATCTTTTTGTTTTTTATTCGCAAGGGATGGTGTGCTACACACTTGTTCGGGTCGACATAGCCGACACAGCCGGACCGCAAAATCAAATATTGCGAAATATTGGGTATACTTGCTTACTTATACTTATGAGGAAATTATTAAAAAAAACTTGTATGTACTTATCACCCACGTTCGCCAAGTTATAAATGATTTGATTTACGCTGAACAAATTTGAATGAAATTTGTCACACAGATAGGCCATGAGCTGGGTTAAAACAGGATTATTTTTATCCCAATAATTTGTTCTTGTGGAATAATTTCTAGCCTACGCGCAGACGAAGCCACAGGCAAATATATATTCGGAAAAAAGCTGCTCGACTTAGCTCATACTATTGTACCGAGCCGACCGGAACATGACTCAGCGAGGGTGATGCCGAACGGAGTCTGCCGATCGACACTTGCCGAGCTGAATACAAACCGAATAGGTGTAGTAATTACTTCGGATCAGCTTTTTTCCGTAAAATTAAATACTGCTGAATCGAATATATTGACCCAAACAAGTGTATAGTACCCCTAACATAGTATTTTTGAAGTGAAAACTTCTTTAGTGCACGTCGGACACTTGGGATCAGGAACAAGCCCTGAACTCGCGCGACACGCTCTATATTATATACAAAAGTTTACAAGTTTGTGGAGCTAAGAAGTTTTCATTTCTGACGTGCAGTCCTACGACTGACAGTTTTTTTTAAATCAATTATTAAGTTTACATTTTGACTCTTGTTTTTTGTTTTACGTATTACGTATTAAACACATCATTAATACAAATATAGATTTTGTATACATGTATATTGTAAAGCTTTATCACTACACTAATACCTGTTGTAATATAAAAATATAAGAAATCTAAAAATAAAATATAGAAACATTTAAGGAATCTTTTTCTTATTGTAAATATAGTTAATAAGCTAATATAATTAATCAAATGTATTTTTTTATAAGTACAAGAGTTCGTATGTAAGTAGTCCCGCGCCAGTGGCGACTCGCGCACTGCGCCAGCCGCACCCCTGGCGCGGGACGCAGTCGGTGCACTCTACAAGGGTACGATCAGTTACTATTATTATATTAAAGATCTCGACTCGTGAATAAATATGTACATAGGTAAATATAAAAAGAGACATATTATATTATTATTAAAAATGTCAAAGACTATCAAAGTAGTCATTAAACATGTATAAATAGTGCATACTATTTATGTTCTATAACAATGTACAGTCAGCCGCACATCAGCGGTAACACTTTCACTACGAACACCCTCATAGCTACAACGTGAAAGCGCTGCCAATATCTTAATTGTTACCCGCAGATGTGCGGTTGACTGTAGATTGAAGAAAGCTAATTGAATTTTCATGATCACGGTTTAGGACATCTTTCGTCCTTTTATACAAAATTATACCGTCCTTTTAACTAGTATTAAAAACTCTACCTAAGGCCCTGGAACACTAATCATCGCCTGAGAGGCCGCCTCCACTCGGTTTATTTTGGTTATTTTAAAATTGCGGGATCGCATCGGGTTGTACTTTCGTGCTAACTCAGGATAACTCGTAACTGACGAACGAGGCTGACGCGTACTCCGTTACCGAGACCTTTGCTATGCCATCGCCTCGGAGGCGATCATTGATATTATACAAGGTACATTTTTGAATGAACCTTTTTTTTAGTTTTTATCCTAGAATAGCTTTTTACTAAGCATTCGATAGTTCATACATCATATTATTGTCTCTTTAAATCAGCTGTCCGTTATTTTGTTATAAAAGATTTTCGAAAGGCTGTGTCAGAAAGTGTAAAGTATATTCAAGGTCTTTATGGACAAATCAGAGTTGATAAAACCGTTATGAATGTAAGAAAGGAAGAATGTTTTCCTCTTATTTCGTTCAAAGATTCTTCAGCAAAAGTTTTATAACAAAAATTAAATTTCTATTATATAAATATAATAGCTTCCCAGGCGATCATTAGTAATAAGCGGGGTTAAACTAAGATTAGTATTCTAGGGTTAAAATGTATATAGTAAATATCATCATCCAAATGTACCTATAGTGTAAATATCATCATCATCTAAATGTAAATAGTAAATATCATTGGGGATGCTGGAAGAGATTTCGTTAGAAATAAGCATCAACTTTGTATGTATTTTTCTGTTCATTTCTTCTTGTCTGTTTATACATTATGGAAACACATATGCAGTAAATTAAACCACAAGTAATACTAGTCCACAGACAACATTAAATATTACATTAAAAACCTTAAATTAAAAAGTGATTTTTCAAACACAATAAGTATTAAAATAAATTCAGTGAAAGTAAACACTGTAAAAACACAAAGTAAACACACACGTACCTTAAATCAAAAATCAAAATATTTTATTTCACATAAACCTACACAGGCACTTATGAAACGTCAGAAGCTAGGTGCACGGTTCCAATGGGTCGTTTCCTAAGGAGAAGAGCCGGCAAGAAACTCCACAACCGGCAAGAAACTCCACAACTTAACCCCGGGAAGAGCGGCATCGTTGCACACCGGCGCGGGCGGCGGCCTAGCTTGTCGACGGCGCGGGTGCTTTTGATTCTTTTAACAATGTGTGACCAATGTGTGCACTCTAAACACAGCCCAGCTTGTCTAAGGCTGCACGATGTGTTGCGATCGAAATGGTCTAAGACTCGTTGTTCAAAAGAGGATGAAACGTGACGCGGAGCAACTCCTTCATGAGTGTTGGTATAAATTTATTTGTATTTCTTATTGTACGGCACTTGACACACTGGTGGAACTTTGGTGTGCACACTAAAGTTCCACCAAGTGTGTGTTTTTTGAACAAAATGCTAAGACAACAGCATTTTACAGTTCCGCCAAAATTCAGAGTAGGTACTTATCGTGAAAGATACGGCGCAACTCGCGTCTGCCCTACTAGTGTCCGAACAATCCTGGGAGCTGTCCAAAGGATCTGGGAAAATCAGCACATAGTGCTGTGCTAGTAGGGCAGACGCGAGTTGCGCCGTATCTTTCACGATAAGTACCTACTCTGAATTTTGGCGGAACTTTAGTGTGCACACCAAAGTTCCACCAGTGTGTCAAGTGCCGTACAATAAGAAATACAAATAAATTTAATGACACAATTTTCACACACACAAAAGTCAAGTAGCTAATAAATGTTCATTCGACCGTACAAAAAAAAAGAATTGTATTTATTACTTTAATTTGCTATTAACTAATTAACTAATAATTTTACTATTAACTAAAATCACAAACTAAACAATGCGCGCAAGTAGCTTGAAAATCTATGCGAAAGGCACACACTATCCCGGAGGACCAATTGTGAACTGACAACAAAGCGAGAGTTCCCAAATGGCGAAAAAAATAAAAGTAATAAATAGGCCAACCTACGCAATTATCGTTTATCGATACTTTTTTATACTAATACCTAAACAAAGCATTAGAATACAAGTATTTTCGTGTAATTACAATAATTATTACAATTAACAAATTGTTGATCGGATAAACTATTATTATTATTTATTTATTCGTTAGATAACATGATCCATTATGGTTAGTAACAAAAGGTGCTTTTATACTATGTTAGTGTTGTTATAATAATTAAATAATTGTTTATTTTTCCACGATTGAATAAGTACAATCGTAGAAACTACCGTTTAGTGACTTCCTGAGCAGCAACTTACCCGTTGGTAAGTAGACACGGTTGTTGTAATAGGTTGCTTCCTATACGCAACATGTAAAAAAAAATGTTAAATCTTCATTGCTTACTTCTGCTTTATTTCTATTTAGCTCTAAATTTACTTAATAATATTTAATAAGAACACACTTAAACAAAAAAGCTGTTTAGCTCTAAATACTTAAGGCAGTGTTTTTAGAATGATCATAACAACACGATCATTCTAAAAACACCATGCCCTAAGTGGTTAAAGCTAAACAGCTTTTTTGGCTATCGATCATTATCCCGTTCCACTACGTGCCAACGTCACTTTTCAATATTCAAGGATTCAAGTTCATTGAATCATTGACCTAGGTCCAATTCTAAAGTGTTAAAATTGGCTCCAAATTAAAACTACTTTTTGACGTAATTAGTGGACCGATTTCGTTATTTTTTTGTATATCATTAGAAAAGGCGATAAAAAGTATGTGGTTTCATTTATTGCACATATGCGGTATCCATACTGTATGTGTGTACATACATGGTTAAATAAACAAATCATCAAAATGTATAATATATATAATTATGTGACATCTCGAGCACATGCCTACAGTTAGCAGCTAGTAGTAGTTTTAAAAACATCCACGGACCCTCAGCTTTCCAAAGCAATACTACACTCGCGTGCAAAAGTATGGAATCACTTACTTGGAATTGATTCCGCGCGATCTTGAGTACTTAATAACTAGTTAAGAAAACTTTAAATTGATACCAAATTCATTTAAATCACACCAGTATTTAAGGAGCTATCCCGGATTGAGTGAAGGAGTTAGGAAAACAAGGATAATGGAAAAATAATAAATGAAGAAAACAATTTTTTATTTGGCCTTAAAATTAAGTTTCAATATTTTGTGCAATAACTGCTCGAAGACGGTTCTTCATTGACCTAATCAGCTTCTGAATCGATTTTTGCGGGATACCTTCCCACTCCTCTATCAAAGCCGATTTCAGTTCATTCACACTTGAAGGAGCAGGATTTCTGGAACGAACCCTCTTCAGTTCATCTCACATGTGCTCAATGAGATTCAAGTCCGGGCTGAGAGCTGGCCAGTCCAATGTGGCGATACCGACTTCTTCGAGGTATTCAGTTGTGGCACGGGAAGTGTGACAACGAGCGTTATCGTGCTTAAGGAGGAAGTTATCATCGATATATCACGCATAAGGAACGACATGTTCCAGCAGAATATCTGAAATGTAGCGGTCTGAAGTTAGACCGCCTCCTCGTCCCCCGCCAGGCACGAAAACAAGCTCCGTTTTACCGTCGAAGGAAATGCCGGCCCACATCATACAAGAACCGCCCCCCATAAGCCACTGTCTCAGCGTAACAGCACTGCGCAGATCGCTCCCCAGGCCGCCTGTAGACCCGACCCCTTCGGTCGCTGCCGTGCAAACACTTTCTGCACTCGTCGGAGAACAGGACTCGCCTCCATTGCTCAACCTCCCAATCAAGATGGGAGCGAGCAAATTGAAGGCGTACTTGTCGGTGACCTGCCGTCAGGTCGTGCCGTGGCAGTTTCGGGCCGTGGCAGGCCTTATTGGAGTCAAATTAGCTTAAAAAAGTCTTTGACGAACTGTCCACTCGCTGGCAGCTACCCCACGAACACATTTCGGAGCTCCTGTTGGACGTAGACACCAGTCAGGTTGACACGATAAAACGGTCATCCTTCTCTGATGTGCACCGGCACCGTCCAGTTCTTGGTATCGGGATAAAGCCAAGCTCCCGAAAGCGTTTATAGACTTTCGAAGCACAGGACTGGCTTATGTGGAGCTGACGTGCGACAGCCCGCTGGCTGAGCCCTTCTTGCAATAGGGCGACGATTTGTGCTGCTTCTGTAGGTGTAGTATCCATTGTCGTCAAAGTTCAAGGGTCAAAGTAGCGGAGATGTGTACCGGTCAACTTGTGAAAGCCGACTGATAAAGACATTTTTTTTTTTTTTGTGTATGGCATCTCGTATTTGACCTTGAGAGGGCGTGACTACTCAACCGGACTTTCCTGTGGCTGCCTTAAGCGGACTCAAAGCCTCCAGCCAGGGGCGAATAACTTACATTACTACTAAGCGACTGCACGCTAAGGGCACCCCCAGTGGGGTACGGACCTCGGCTTAGGGCGTCGCTGGGGGAGGACAGCAAGGTGGGACAGGCTGGATCTGACCAGAATTATTATTATTCGGGGAATTTAAAACTACAGGCTTAGCTGCGGCGCGGGCTGGCGCTTCATCGAGCAAGGGTCGGTGTTTACGCGAGGGATCTCGGCGGCGAGATCGGAACGTACCTACGTATCATAAAGACAATCCGATAACACGTGCTTTTATAGGGGGTCAATAGGCCGCAACTCGCGACGTATCTAACAATTGAAACATATCTTTTTCCTTACTTCTTCACGTAATCCGGGATAGCTCCTTAAATACTGGTGTGATTTAAATGAATTTTGTATCAATTTAAAGTTAACAGTTTAAAGGCTTCTACATACTGGCGCGACTTGTCGCGCGACGCAACGCGACACAAAGACACCGCGTGTAGGGCTACAAGCGGTGCCTTTGTGTCGCAACGCGTCGCGCGACAAGTCGCGCCAGTATGTAGAAGCCTTTAAACTGTTAACTTTAAATTGATACAAAATTCATTTAAATCACAAATCGCGTTGCGACACAAAGGCACCGCTTGTAGCCCTACACGCGGTGTCTTTGTGTCGCGTCGCGTCGCGCGACAAGTCGCGCCAGTATGTAGGAGCCTTAACCTTTAAATGGTACCATTTTTATTATTCTTAACTAGATCTTCTTTTCTTCTCGATTTTTTTCTTAAGTACTCAAGATCGCACGGAATCAATTCCAAGTAAGTGATACCTTACTTTTGCTCGCGAGTGTATTTGTATTGCTTTAAGTATTTTTTGGGTCAATATTTGAAGAAATTGGAGATCGAACATGGTATTTAAGGCGAAAAACACATATTTCTTTCATACATAATAGGTAGTACTAAAGTATTATGTGCCGATTAAGCTGAAAATTGGCAAGTGCAAACTCCAATTTCTCCTAGAAAAAGAGCTAGTGATAACAGCGGGGCGCTTGCGCTGGCGAAAACAAGTGTGAGAGTAAAATTAAAAAGTAAACTACAAATCGTGATAAATATATTTATATTATTTCTATTTTTATTATTATTTTATTTCTCTAAATAGGTTTGTACAAATACTTTTACACGTCAATCATATTTTAAAAACTAGATCAGGACGGCGTTTCTTATCTGACTACTCAGAGAAGAAAGGCCGAAACAAACTCAGAGGTCACAGTCTCTTAAAGTTCAGACATAGTATCGGTCAGATCATGTAGATTGGTGTCTGAAATGAGTCTTGAGGAAAGAACCACACAAATTGAGTGGACCTATCCAGTCAGTGCACATATTTGTCAGTAATCGAGCAGCTCAACTCAGAACTTAAAGGGCTCAACGATTCGACGGAAAAAAAAAACAATAACTCACATAGCATTCACATTCACAATAATTAAATACTTTACAAAGTAAATATTCATGTCATTGTATATGTTGAACATTGAAAAGCAAACAATAGTAGTAGCATAATAAATAATAGAGGCTAATTTGTGCAATACTGTTTATAAATATTCTCGGCCTATTATTTAAAGCAAACCTGTCTTAAATATTCATAAATATTTTTCTTTCCTTCTTTTCTTTCTTTCATATAAACCATGGTGTCCCTTCGGCCCGGATTAAATATGCGCTCATTTCGTACAAACCAAAATTGCGCTTTTCAGAGTCAGCAGCGCAAACCAGTCACGCTTTGCTCCTCGTCGCACATTGTTTTGGGTGGGAATGTTTGTTTTGGAATATGGACTCCATAGTATTATCGGTTAAAGACAACGCCCTTTGATAAACATACTGTCTGCGCGTATTTCGGCGTTTGCTCAATTTGCAAGTTGTGAGCGATTGTATGTATTTTTATGGTGTACATAATAAAGAGTATTCTATTCTAATCTATGTATGTGTTAAGTAAAAATAGTGAGAAGTCATAAACTCATAATATATAATATAATGTATGACAAATGAAGAGGCACCTGCCTTGCTGTCGACGCTGTAGAGTGCGCTGTGCTTAGTGTAATATAACATGCAGCCAACAATCAGGGCCTGCTTTGTCAGGACGTGTTGCATGCGGATAGACTGTGATGCCTATGCGGCAAACTGTTATTTTCCAAATTAAAAAAAAATTGATAATAGAACATTGCGTTTATTTTGTAACCAACTTCGAAAAGATAATTTTCTCCATTTGACTGTCAGTCATCATCATCTGCCGAGCCTTGTCCCAACTATGTTGGGGTCGGCTTCCAGTCTCACCGGATTCAGCTGAATACCAGTATTTTACATGGAGCGACTGCCTATCTGACCTCCACAACCCAGTTACTGGGTAACACGATACCCCTTGGTAAGACTGGTTGTCAGACTTTCGAGCTTCTGACGACCCGTAACGACTGCCAAAGACCTACAAATGACAGCCGGGACCAACGGCTTAACGTGCTTTCTGAGGCACGGAGGCACGATAATTAAACGAAATAAGATAGAACAAGACCGTTTTTAAAATAGCATCCAATATTTAAAAAAAAAAAAACATGTTGAGAATAAATTTAGATGTGTCGCATGCGGAAATGTACGTCTCTATAGGTTTTGGTTGCAATCACGTCCTAATAGGTTCGCTTACAAGACTAAATAAAAATGTTTGAAGAAATAAATCAAGGGGATATCTGTAGGTGATCTGATCCGTCACTTGGGGAATGACGCGCGGGCGTTCCCTGACGGCTACCGCGAACAGCGTCGTGTCTCACACCCGAAGGGCGTAGTCCGTACTGCCTCTGGCGTTGCGGGGCAAAAAACGTCGGGCAGTTGCGGTCTTTCCGTAAAGTGAAGAAAAATATCCACAACAATATTTGGAATGGATCGATCGATAAAAAGATAAAATATGAGAATAATAATAATATATATCCATTTGACTGTCAGTGCGGTCCCATAATAATTTAGTTAGGATTTGATAAAAGCCTTCAGTGATTCAGAATAGAACTCCGAATATGTTATAGCATACAACCTGCGATTGGGGCATTCGGTTGTCTATTTATTGTTACGCCTCATAAAAACCAAAAAAATAGAAGAATATTATTCTTAAATAAATTATAATTACGCTTATGGTGTCAGAGGAAACATTAATGGCCTGATAAAATCTTACTTTAGGCAATAGAACGCAAATAACATAAATAACATCTATATGTCACTATTCGAAAAAAATTATACATTATTCATCCTCATGTAGACAGATTACATCTGGCGTTCCACAAGGAAGTGTATTGGGTCCACCTCTTTTTATAATATACATCAATGACTTTCCAAAAGTGACAAAATACAACACAATTCTATTTGCTGATGATAGTACAGTACTGTTCACAAGAGATAATACATTACACATGGAACCTGAGATAAATATGACTTTGGATAGCATTATAAATTGGTTGACATCAAACAATTTACACATAAATCTCGACAAAACAAATTTGATGACATTCAGAAGTAGAGTAAGTAAAATAGCTAACACGAACATAAATTACCGAAATAAATAAATAAATATCCAGGGGGTAGACGTTACGAGATTTCTGGGTATAAAGATACATAATAAAAGAACATATTAGTTCATTATGATATAAGTTCAAAATTACAGCTGAGGTACAAGAAAGCAAAGGCTGTAATTATCAAAGCGCACGTATGTCATACGACGCTTTATAACATATTTGCGAGGAAATAAATAAAACTGACTTTCTTAAACGAATAAAATCGGTCGATTTTTCGGGCAAGAGGCTTAGAGTAGCCTTTTTCGCTGCCTCAGACTTCTGGCGGTGTCGAATAATAAATTCATCATTTTCAAATAAAAACAATACAGCGAAAAGAAAAAGCGCGCGGAATAATGATGAATTGTTCACAAATTAGCGATGCGCGCGCATCAGCGCGTTTTTTTAAGACGCTGACAACACCTAAACCGCGGTCACTGTCAGATTGCATAGAAAAGAAAGAGAAGCGCGATGACACAACGCTTGTAATTTATTGCGAAATATGAAGCAATTATCTATTTACTCAAAACTGAGTTGAGTAATCGAAAAAATAAAACAACCAAGTTCTGCATTCAAATAAGACGTTCTTGTTATTAATATAATTCGTAACGTACATTGATATTTAATACAGATATTTTGGATTAGAACTCAAAGTAAGAGGTTAGTTTAACGTTAGATTGTATCGACATTTTTTTTTCAAAACGTGTTTTGTTAACAACCAAGTTCTGGGAAATATGTTCATAATTAACATATATTTTTTCCGCTACCACAAACTATACAGATTTGGCATTTTTTTTCTTAAGAGGAGCCTATTTTGGTCAATTGGGTCTTGTCAGCGCCTTAATGCAAGGGCAGAAAAAACAGCCAGTATTACTAAAGTAAATTAATATTTTTGTGTTTTTGTAACAGATAAATGGTTGTAATTTATTGTCAAAATTAATTAAATTAAAGAATTAAATGTTTATTTATTATATTTTATCTCCCAAAGTTAATTTTATTCATAAAGTGTTGACCTCTTTTCTGACATAAAAACTCTGCTAAGATTTAAGGCGCAGTTAGACGACTTTTAATGATTTTAAATTGTACTTCACGTCTAAATGTCGTCTTATTACTTTGAAAAAAAAATATATTTTATACTAGACTATTGTCTTCGTAATTTGATATATAAATATTTGAAATAATATGTTTATAATATAGTGCACATAATTTGTAAAGTAATGTCTAACGCGGACAAAAAAACGACTATTACGCAAAAAATAACGGGCGTATTTTCATGAAACTTTCACCATCTAAAAGACAATTTAAGGCGACATTAGGTGACGGCGACCTTGTGCGAATGGGAGGAGCCATGCGTCACCTAGTCAAGTACATCAAGTCCGGAGGTAAGGTCTCATCATTACTATCAAAATGAGCCCAAACTCCGCACCCCTAGTTCTACTGGTCCACGAGTTCCAGTAGCAGACACCGAAGTACATCTTCAGGTCACTCCATCAAGTCCGTTGGTAAGGTCTCATCATAACTAACAAAACAAGCCCAAACTCTGCACACCTAGTTCTACTGGTCGACGAGTTCCAGTAGCAGTAACTGAAGTACATCTTCAGGTCACTCCATCAAGTCCGTTGATAAGGTCTCATCATAACTATCAAAACGAGCCCAAACTCGGCACCCCTAGTTCTACTGGTCCACGAGTTCCAGTAGCAGACACCGAAGTACACCCTTTTTTTTTTTTTTGGGTGGGTAATCATCAAATAACTTCTCCCGCTCTGGGCGGAGCGGGAGGGTGTGTCAGACTCTTACTGACTAAAACCCACCCGTATTCCTTCTTGTTGCCTGTGTTGCGGGGGCCTCGGTGACCCATAAGTACCTTCCCGCGACCCCGGCAGGCATCGGCCCTAGTGGACCCCTACTATGTGCTGACGACATCTCTTTGAGGCGCGCGTGGAATACAACGCGCCGTCGACCCGGGCCTGGTCCTTACCGGACGGTGAGCTACCCATTGCTCACCGTCCGCAAGCCCGCGCCTACGGTGGCCGGAAATCCGCCCGGGATTCCCGATGCCCTGGGCGTCTCCTGCGGCGGCTAGGGGCGAGAGGGCGCGAAACTTGCCTTTCCCTCAACCGTCCCGCCTCCTCCTTTGCGAGCATTACTGCTTCGCAGAAGGAGGTGACGGCTGCCCATGCCCTCTCGCTCCGTACCATGGCCTGAACCAGGGCCGGACGCGAGAGGTCTCTGCCGCCGATCGCCTCCACGAGGACACGGCGGTGCTCTGCCCAAGCCGGGCAGACCTCCACCGTATGCTCCACCGTGTCCTCCAGGCGATCCACACAGTGGTGACACCCGGACGTTTCCTCCCGCCTTATCCGACACAGGAACCTCCCGAAGCTGCCGTGTCCGGTGAGGACCTGCGTCACGCGGAAGGTGAGGACGCCGTGGCGCCTCTCCAGCCACTCCTCAAAGTGGGGACTTATCGCCGCAATCGTGGCGTGCCCAGCACTGGGTTGCAACAACCGTACTTTCCATGACGCCATGAGATCCCGCCGGAGCTCCGTCCGCTGTGCCGCGATTTCTCGCGGCAGCGGGCTTACGCCCCGGCGTTTCGCCTCCTCGCGCCACTCCCATACGTGCGCGAGGACTTTTGCCTCCAGATCCCATGGCGGCAATCCGGCAAGGAGGCTCGCTGCCTCACAGGAGACCGTGCGGTATCCTCGGACCATCCGGATGGCCATGACCCTTTGGGCCGCGCTCAACCGGCGGGCTGGCCGCAGCGCCAGAGAGCGCGCCCAAACAGGAGCCCCGTAGAGGGCCATGGACCGCACGACCCCCGCGTAGAGCCTCCGGCAGGAGGCGTTTGGACCCCCTAGATTGGGCAGGAGCCGCTTCAATGCAGCGCCCGCCCGCTCCAGTTTGGGAGCCAAACGTCGGAAATGCTCCACGAAGTTCCACCGGCTGTCGAGGACGAGTCCCAGGTACTTCATCGTCGACTCGACGCCGACCGAAGTACACCCTAAGGTCACTCCATCAAGACGGAAGAAGAAGAAGAAGGTAAGGTCTCATCATTACTATCAAAATGAGCCCAAACTCCGCACTCCTACACCATAAAAATTACAGATACAAATGTTGAAATTTTACAAGGGGTGACACAATGGGCGGTCTTATCGCTAAAAGCGATCTTTTACAGAAATTACGTGCGATTACGAGCCATGCGTCACCCATTCGCACAAGGTCGCCGTCACCTAATGTCACCTTAAAAAAGTACCGTTAGTTTTAAACGGAGCATCTTGATAAACCGTGCGTTTTACCTTATTAACCTTTTGACCGCCACAGTCATGTATAGATGAGACTAAAATGTGCCCAGTACGCCATGGTCACGATTACGTGACAGATTTTAAGGAATAATTCGTAGCTTGGCGCTTAGGGCACGTCTTTGCTTTTTTGACGTGGCGGTCAATAGGTTAAAAAGAAAGTCGTGCGTTTTACATTACAATAACGCACAAGTACGTAATGAGATACAATACGATATTGAAATTGGTGAAATAAGAGACCCTTTACGAGCAAATGTGTTATAAAAGTATATTATGCATGGCTCCATATATATAACCATTTACCAAACTGATTCCTGGAGATAAGTGATTTAAGTATATTTAAAAACAATATCAAAACACTGTTACTAAATAAAGCGTATTACTCTGTCACTGAATATTTACAGGATAAACATAATTATTATATAATGTGTATAAATTTGCATGCCTTACGGTAGGATATGGCTAATGGACACTATTGTTTGTTTGTTTAAGACCTTTTCTTTTGTACCCATATTCTCAAATTAATAAAGGATTATGATGTGTAGCAAGTAGCAGTTTAGGAACACTGTGCAATTTTTTGAAAATCAAACTAATTCAAGGGCACCGACTTCCTTATTTTTTTCAAACATAACATCATTCTATTACATTTAAAGTCTGTGAGGTAATATTAATCGACAACTTAGGCTTTGGTCTCCTATTTTATGCTATATGCGAAGTCTGACTTCAGCGTCGAAGTTCTGATCGACGTCTGAACGCAACGTACAGCGTCTGCGGTCAATACGTCCGCGACGCTTCAGTCGTTGCTCGCGAGTGTCGAGCAATGACCTCGTCGTACCATGGTAGCGGCAAGTCGTTGATCTGACTGCAATGGTTCGACCGATGCGGCTGTCGACCGCTGACAGTGTCACGCCGTACGAACCGCATCCGCATCATCTCCGACGAAGCGCATTTCCATCTGAATGGCTTCGTGAATACACAAAATTCTCAAATTCGGGGCTCAGAAAATCCTCATGCAATCCATAAGAAACAAATGCACTCACAACGAGCAACTGTCTGGTGTGGATTTTGGTCAGGCGGCGTGATTGGGCCTTACTTTTTTGAAGATGGTTACAGGAACATGATAATAACGGAGTTCTTGTGGCCTCAACCAGACGGCATGGATCCGGACGACATTTGTGGTTTCAGCAAGACGGCGCCACCTGCCACACCGCGCATGAAACAATCGATTTATTGCAGCAACGATTTCCAGAACAAATTATCTCAAGAGATTCTGATGTCAACTGGCCACCAAGATCATGAGATTTAACGCCGTGCGATTTTTTTCTTTGGGGTTTTGTGAAATCTCGGGTTTATGCGAATAAACCAGAAACAATTCCCTGAGCTCAATCCCGACATCCAACGCGTCATCGCGATCGGTGTGATACAGTGACACCTCTGTGAAAAAGTCATGGAAACTTTCATGAAAAGAGTAATGGCCTGGCATCAGAGCCGTGGGGCCATTTGCCGGATATTTTATTCCATACTTAATCGGAACGTGTCTTCTTTACAATCCAATAAAAATATGACAACTCTCATAAAATACGTGTTTTTATTTTAAAATGAAAAAGTGCACGCTTTCTGGGACACCCGTTATTTTTTGTCTGTTTGTCTGAAGTATGTTCCAGCATCACGCAAATTCTACTGGATAGATTATGTTCACATTTTGCATAGATAAGTTGGGTCAGTTGGTAGACTATACAAGGTGTTGCTTTGGACCTGCAAAACATTTTAGGAGGTAATTATGTTAGTGATTCTCGACCCGAATCAACAATAAAATGGGCAGGTATTTTTTTTTTCATTTTATTCTTATTTACGAAAATCGGTATGTGTGAACTCCCCTTTTTAAAACGCGGCCAGTCTGTACGTGTCCTTAAACTGCGCTTTCACACACACACAAACAAACGCAACCGACATTTCTTTCATAGATCCAAAGCACCAACCAGCGCACGCTCCCACTACCACTAGCCACGCCCCCGCGGCCATCACAAGCACATAAATCGGGTCAATTTATTAGTGTGATTGATGGCGCCGACGCGTGCATACGCTTGCAAATTCCGCCCGTCAAGTGCGCCTTCGATTAACGGTCGCGATAGGTACCTACTACCTAGTTGTAAAAATGACAGACCAATACTCCAATGTAGTTGGCGGAGATGGTACGCTTGTATGCCATCAGCGGAGACAATGTATCTCGTGCCATCGAAATGTTCGCGGAGTTATTCCCCAATCGGCATCGTCCCTTACACAGGGTAATGCTGGCTGCTACGCAGAGACTCGATCATCGGCAGTTCGACGTTCCCCAGCATGCTTAAGGTCGCGGCAACGAAGGCCGAAGGCCTGCCTGTCTCCTTGCAGGAAGATATTCTGGAATTCTTACGGCGAAAGCCACGGGCAAGCAAACGGGAGGCAGGTCGACGGTTTGGAGTGCACCACTTCACAGTGTGGCGGCTGCTGCACAAAGAAATGCAGCATCCTTTTCACGACCGCAAGGTACAGGATCTCCACCAACTTGATAACGCCGCGCGAGTTACATTTTGTCGCTGGTTGCCGGAAAACCAAGACACCAACATCCTATAGACGGACCAGTGCTTATTTACTAGAGTTGGCGTCTACAATGTTCATAACAAACAAAAAGTGATCAGTGCTTTCGACACAATAAAAACGAATGTGTTTGTGTGGTGCAACGTCGTGCTAGAGTGTGACGGTTGAAACTTTGAACAATACCTCCAGGTAACATAAGTAGGTAATTTATTTATTTGTACATAGACAATAATTTGTAAATACGATGTTAGCTAAATCAACTTGATAAGTGTAAATAAGTTGATTTAAAATTTTTAACTACGCCAAAAATACCTATCAGACAAAATAAATCACTTAAAATCCCTAACACATGGGTACCTACCTACATAACTAGCACAAATTATCTTGAGGTATTTTTGTCGTTCCTCACCCCGTTAAAAAGCAGAAAAGAAAATCTCAAATCAACAATTTAATCTACAAATAAAAACGAAAACCGTCCTTGGGCTGAATTTACCTAAATAACCTTATTATTATTAGGCGCGCACGCGCTCGCGATTAGTTTCACAGCTGTGCAACAGGAACTGCTTTCGTGCTATGTAAGGTTTATTTATCGCCGCCTATTATTTTATTCATCAGCTGATAGGTAACTAACGACGCTAACGTGAACTTTTTTTTGGACTAGTAGTATCTACTTCCTACTATTATTATTTATCGTAATAGCCCAGTGGTTAAGGCGTTCTTCTCTCATGCATGAGATCGCGGGTTCGCAACGGAGCAAGTACCACTGTGTTATTTTTAATTCATAATGATGTAAGTACTTTCTAAAACTTAGGACATCATTGAAATCATGTGTTTCGGAAAGCACTTAAAGCCTTTGGTTCCGATAGATTTGTAGCTCTCGGACAGTCGTTAGGTACCACACGGGTCAACGACATTACAGCCCTGCCGTAGGGTCATTGGTACAGGTAATCAAAAGCCAGAAAGTCTGACAATTAGTCTAACAAATGGGTATCGTGTTATCAAGTAACTGGTTTGTTGAGGTCTGACGCAGTCGCCCTACGTGATTCACTGGCACTCCATGTAATGAGCTGCATACAGTTAGACTGAAAGCCGACACTAACATAGTTGGGAACAAGCTCTGCAGATGATGAACATTTTCGCATTGTAATGATGCTTCAAAATGAGTTATTATTTAGCAAAATTTTAAAAACAATAATGTAGAAACTACCTACATTGTTATTTTCAAATTCGAACTACATCTCAAGGTTAAATTATTTGCTAGACCGCCATTTTAGTTCAACTACGTGCCGCGTTTTCTTACGTAGAAATGTGGGCGGAGCCTCGTACAGCCTGTCGTCACTGGTCATCGCATTCACGCACACAGTGACATAACGCGCGATAAATCGCAATGGGTGATTCTGTTTTTTTTGAAGAGGGTTATTAAGAACGTTATTCCGAAAACCAATAAAATTTAAAAATCTAAAATAAAAAGTATTATTGATTATTGACTTGGTATCGTATTGTTATATGATTATTTACGAGTTTCATAACAACCTCCTGAAAGGTTTTGCAGGTTCAAAACTGCATCTTGTATATTGGTGCCGATTCTCTTGTTCACAAACTAAACTAAATTTAAGTTCAGTGCATCTTTTTCTTTCTATTTCATTAAGAAAAGGACAGAAGATAAATTTTAGTTTAGTCTTGTCAAATTAATCAGCGCCTGTCACTACTCTATACAAGTTTAGACGTGATTAAAAACTTGCCTACTAAAATTACGTCAATTTACGACAACCGCTGATTAATTTGACAGGACTAAACTAAAATGTATCTTCTGTCCTTTTCTTAATGAAATAGAAAGAAAAAGATGCACTGAACTTAAATTTAGTTCAGTTTGTGAACAAGGGAATCGGCGCCTATATCACGCTATTTGCTATGGGGGATGAACAATATTGCATTGTGTTAGTATTCCTCTATAGTTTACAGCAATTTATAAAAAGACTAACAAGACGATTAGAACATTTCAGATAGTTACAGATTAAATGATTATCATCACGCTATATTCTGGGGGCAAGCAGTCAATCATCACGATAAAGTCCACGCTACTTTTGAGATGGGGCAGTAACGGCAGGTACGACTACCGTTGTTGCTACTCGAAATCGGACTTAGGAGACTGTTCTTCACTTTTTGAGACATTTTGATCTGTAAACACAGATATAAAAAAAACTACAGTCAGCAAAAAAACGCGAACAGAGTTGCGTGAAAAGTTGCAGAAATGAGATTTCTTCAAAACATTACGCCTGTATTCTTTCAAAGGCTTGTGGCAAGGGTGTATGCTGTAGTAATAGTACATCCACAATTCGCCACACAAGTTCCAATAGTTTTTGTTGTAGTTTTTTTATTGCAAGTACTTTTTTTGTGTTTTCGTTTCTTTTTATTAAGTTTCGACATGGTGTCATATTCATGGTTTTCGAGGTCGTTAATAACAAAATTCGGGTTAAAATCAAAATTCAAGTTGGCGCCACCGAAAATTAGCAAAATTTTCATTATGGGTCTCATTTTTATGATTTTCGAGGGCGGTGACAACGATAATTGTGTCAAAATCAATCATGAAAGTTACACGCATGACCAAAAATTTGCAAAGTTTTGGTAGGTAACGCCATCTTAAATTAAAATGTTGACCCAATTTTCGTTATTAGCAACATTCAAAACCATGAAAACGACACCCACGACGAAAAATTTGCAAATTTTCGATGGCGCCATCCTGATACTTCTCACACGGACAAGTGTACGTCGCTTGCTTCCGCGTCCCAGTCCCGAGTCTCTGTACAGTTCGGCTGTTGAGACCAACACTACAAACGTAGTGTACGGGAAGTTTTATAAAAAATACCTAAAATCACGCTCGTATTCCCCGAAGGGTTAGGCAAAGGTTTATCTATAGTACACCCACATTTCGCCAGTTATGTTTACGTCCCATGTAATAGGGGTGATGTAGGGGGCGACCCTATTGCCGGGCACAAATCCAGACAGTTGAGAAGTTCCAAATGGAAAACCCAATTACACTGGCTGACCTGGGAATCGAACCCAGAACCTCATGCTCAACAGTAGCGCTTGCGACCACTAGTGGTCTAGGACGAGGCAATTTTTTTATAAAAAATATATTGTGGTGTCAAACGACTTCCACGCGTACAAAGTCGCGGGCAGAAGCTAGTGTATAGATAAAAACCGGCTAAGTGCGTGTCGGACTACGCACAATGAAGAGTTCCGTAGGTGGGATGAATTTATCTCAAAAATAAATTAACATTGTAGTTTTGAAAAATGTTCTCCAACTGCAAATGGAGATTGGTCGATTATTACTAGTTAACTTGTAAAGCCTACTTAGATGTGATAGTTTTCCTTTTGATTTCGTTGTATAGGTCCTATACTACTTGCTTTGATATTTTTACACATATCCAAAAACAACCATTTAGCTGGCAGGGGGGAGGTACACTAGACTCTAACAAAAATGAGCATAATAATAGGTTGGGGAAAAGTATCTTCGCATTTTTTAAGAAAATTAAAAACATTTTTTAATATAGTTTATTTACATTTAACTAAAGTATGTAGGTACCATTTTGTTCGATAAATTTTTGCCATCTTGTAGGTAAGGACATGATCCCATTGCTATAGAAATTTTGGGTCTTCTCATCAAAATACCGCGACAAGTGGTTTTGGCAGTCCTCTTGTGATGTTAACCTGACACTGCCTAAATAATTCTGAAGAGACCGAAACAGGTCTAAATGTGCAAGGTCAGGACTATACGGCGGATGCATTAACACCTCCCAGCCAAACTCTCTTCATTTTTGCTGAGTGGCTAAAGATGTGTGAGGTCTAGCGTTATCATGATGAAAAACCACACCCCTTCTGTTGATTAATTCCGGCCGCTTTCTCTCAACTTCTTGCTTTAATCTCATCATTTGTTCGCAGTAGAGTTCAGAATCGATGGTCTTGCCTGGTGGTAACAGCTCATAATGAATAATGTCCTTCCAATCCCACCACACACAGCATCGCCTTGTTGCGAGTTAACCCGGGTTTCGCCACAGTCTGAGAAGCCTGACCGGCCTTTGACCACGACCTTTTTCGCACGTTCTTGTCGTACGTGATCCACTTTTCATCACCAGATAACAGCTTCTTGAAAAATGGTTCGGTTTCATTACGTCGTAATAAAGAATCACAAATGAGTACACGGTTTATTAGGTTTCTTTCAGTGGGCTCGTAACCAAATATCAAGCATTTTTGTGTACCCAGTTTTTTTCAAATGCGCCAAAACTGTTTTGTGGTCAATTCCCAGTTCTTCAGCTACGTCGTAACTACTGATATGCCGATCCTGCTCCACTTTTTCAAAAATGGCATCCATTTTATCCGTAATAGGGCGACCAGAGCGACGTGCATCTTTGACATCAAAATTTCCGGATTGATAACGCTTAAACCAAATTTGTGCTACTCTCACAGACATTGCACTAGGTCCATAAACATCGCAAATTTTTTTCGCGGCTTGCGTTGCATTTTTACCTTTTTTGTAGTAAAATTTTAAAATGTATCGAATTTCTTCATTAGATTCACTCATCTTGACGGTACGAAAAACAAATGAAAATCACACATTTTTCTAATTTGAATTTGGAATTATGTTCTTTAAAATTTAAACTTTCTATGATACCAAAACCAGCCAGATACAAATAGTATACCCAAAGAGATTTTATTACAAGTTCATACATATTATAATGCGAAAAGACTTTTTCCCCAACCTAATATTACGCAAACTGATCTCTGAATCGAAAAATGGGTTTCATCGAACCGCAATATTTGAACGGCCTATCTAACGACACCATGGGATAGACGAGAGAAATAAAATCATACCTACCCATTTTACGTGTGGCACACAAACAATTTTATTTTATTTTTTTTCATTTTGTGCGCGTGGTTAACATGTACACCCATGACAAATTACAGTTTTCTAGTACTAAGTGTCTCTGAGCTAAGCCGGGAATAGACAGACACACATACGGACATGGCGAAACTTTAAGGGTTCCTTATTTACTACAGAACACTAGAAATGGTTCCCGGAGTGACTGCTGAGCACCAGGTTAGGTTAAGGCCAACTTTAAGTTCAGATTTTAGAAGTTCGGGGAAAAGCCTTCTTGGATTCAGGCGCTAAGAGCAGTGTTGCCGGCGCCCTGCTATACAAACTATTGCTGTCGGTCGCATCAGCACACATACGAGGAGATGACTCGACCGCTAAGGCTTGCAGACGGCTCCACCCGTACTCGACAAGTTCTACTAACAACTTTAGAAGTAAGGATAACCCCGGAATGGTCAGTAAAACTTCAGTTTACCATTTTTCCTGATACTGAAAATAATGAGACCCTATTTGGGAATGGATTTCTTGGTGGCAGTGGGTATTGTGCTAGATTTCGCTTCATCAGCCCTGGCACTTTTCAGCCTGCATGTATTATTTGACATTGAGTATGAGCGTCCAAGGCCATACAGTAGTGTACGTTACTCCAACAGGAAAAACCGATTCCTGCTGGAGTATCGTTAATCCAGCAGGTAAATTCTAAACGAATGATCGGACAGAGAAATATTGTGCATAAATCAAATATTGAGCAGGAATCGTATTTTCCGTTTTTTTTTCCAATTCGACAAAGCGCACAATTTTTTTATGTGGCGCACATTTACAGCAGATTACGCACAAATTATAAGTACCACTCATATCACTCTAGGGGCCACTTTCCTGCTGGAGTAACGTACACCATAAACTAATATGTTTGCCGCTGACTTTTTGCGTGATGATGAAGAGCTTATGCTGAGTCCTGATCAAAGACAGCAGTTATCTGATATGCTGCAGTAAAACTGACGTTTTTGCAGAACAGGGGAGGCCAACTCCCTATGCAGAGCAACACATCGACACGGGTGACCATTCCACAACATCAGTGCCGCCGCAAAGGCGACTCACGCCAGCCAAAAACGAGCTTGTAAAGGCTTGAGTAGGAGCAGATGCTCACGGAAGGCGTGATCGAAGATCACAGTGTGTGAATCCGCGTGGACTTCCCACGCTGTGCCTGTGCCAAAGAACGATGGCAAGGTAAGATTTTACGTGGATTATCGTAAATTAAATGCAGTTACTATGTCCACGCTAGAATTACGGAGGAGCTTCTGGGAGGTAATAATGAAAGAGCGACAAAGGCAAAACAGCTTTTCAAGCACCTTTTCGTACTTACCGTTTTACACGCATGCCGTTTGGCCTCAATCGCTACTCGTTAAACCGCTATTTCTGCCAAATCGAAGGTGAGAATGTTACGCTATTGGCTTGCCAAGACGACCTGCTTCTTATTACTGAAACGTATTCAGGTAACCTAGTAGTAGCTCTGTACGCCGTTTTTTAGATAATTTTGTCGTATGAGAATGTGAATCGTGATAAGATTGTCTTCTGTCGGAAAAGGTAAAGTACCTTTGACATACAGGATGCCGTGTCTCCTGATACCGACAAGGTGTAGGCTATAGTGGATATGAAGCAGCCACAAAATCTTAAACAGTTAAGTATTTACCTGCAGACGTGTTGCTGATTCTGGAAGTTTGTGCTTAACTTCTCCGCTATTGGTGAGCCATTAACGAGCCTGACTAAAAAGAACCAGCCTTGGGTTTGGGAATCAGAACAAGCAAACGCTTTTGAAGAGCTGAAGAAGCGTCTCACTTCCGCCCCTATCTTGATACCGGTAAACTACTCTCAGCCGTTCATACTCAGAACGGACGCTAGTAATTATGCATTAGGTGCGGTTCTCCTACAGGGCGAGGGCGTTGAAGAACGGCCCCCATGGGCCGTTCTTCAGTGAGCAAGCCGTCTGTTAATCCCTACGACTTTGGCTTTGAACGTGGTTTGGGCCGTAGAGCGGCTTTAGATGGTATATCGATGGACATGAGGTAATATGACCACCACCCATTGAAGTGGCTACTTTTAGTAAAGTCACCCTCAGGTAGGTTGGTCCGCTGGGTACTTAAAACTCGTGTAACTGACACTGACATGGCCACCATCAGGGATTTTAATTTTGATAACAGAAAAAAATTGTCGCTAATTAGTCGAAATTTGTTGTTAAATATCAGAATTAGTCGGTCACTGATTCAAAAGGTACAAGGGTTTATAGGTGGCCGATCGGGAGAGAGTCGGTGTCACCACTGTGTATCGCCCGGAGGACAAGGTGGAGGTCTGCCCGGCTTGGGCAGAGCACCGCCGTGTCCTCGTGGAGGCGATTGGCGGCAGAGATCTCTCGCGTCCGGCCTTGGTTTAGGCCATGGTATGGAGCGAGAGGGAATGGGCAGCCGTCACCTCCTGCGAAGCAGTAATGCTCACGATTGAGGAGGCGGGACGGTTAATAGGTAATAGGTAAAACGGGCCGGTGTCCGCAACTCCACGTCAATGCGCGTATTTTGCGTACGGGTGGGAAATCGATTATTCGATCCACCCCAGCTCCTCAAGGAAGGCCAGCAACGCCTTGGTGTTACCGACCATCTCACAGAGGGTATCTGGGTTACCGAAGTACTTTGCCCTGTATGTGGCGACGACCGGGCAGTTTAGTAGCACATGAGCTGCTGTCTCGTCGTCCTTCATGCAGGCCCTGCACAGCGGACTGTCTGTGACTCCTATGATAAAAAGGTGTTTGTTAAATGACCCGTGGCCTGTTATAGCTGCTGTAACAGTGCGCAGCTGTTACAGCAGTTTTACGTTTGCTTAACCCGTTTCGTGAGGCGACCATCAATTGTAGGGAGAGCTTCCTTGGCCTGCCTGCACTCACCTTGGTCCGACCATAGTTTGAGATGTTTATCTCTGGTGCGTTTCCTTACCAGAGTGCGTAGGTACCCGAAGGGAAGTGGCACGATGGGTTCAGGTCCCACTGGTGCCATGCTCGACCCCCTTCTGGCAAGTTCATCGGCTGCATCGTTGCCTAGCGAACCGCTGTGTCCTTTAATCCATTGAATGGTTATGTTGTTGAGACTACCCACCTGGTTGAGGCGCTGGTGGCACTCGTATATTAGCCCAGAGTCAACTGTGTGACTGTTTCGCGCTTGCAGGACAGCCATGCTGTCTGAGAGTATGCGGATTGAATGGTCCTTAACTTCCCTGGCCATGATGGCTGAGGCGGCCAGAGAAATACCTAAGCACTCGGCCTGGAACACTGTGTTATGGACCCCCAATGGTGTGGCTATGCGTATGTTGAAGTCCTCCGAGAAGATTCCAGCACCTGTGCCACTACCTGTTTTGGATCCATCTGTGAAGATGCGCAGCTCTGCGGGGCGCAACCCCTCGCATCGGCGATCCTCGTGGAGTTGGATCTTGTATTTCTTATCAAATATAAATTGTTTGGGTTTGTTGGGTACTCAAGCAGCGCAGTGTGTAGTGTGTCTCTCTTGCCCCAGAGATTCAGTGCATTTAGGCGTACTGCCGCCATCGTCGCTTCCTGCTGTATGAACAGGTGGAGCGGCGGCTGTACCAGCATGGCTTCGATTGCTGCAGTTGGAGTTGTCCTCATGCAGCCCGTGGTCGCCATGCAGGCAAGTCTTTGCATGCGTTGTAGTTTATTGGAGGCTGTGACTAGCTGGGTGCGGGGCCACCAGACCACGGCCCCGTAGGAGATCATGGGGCGGATTACCGCCGTGTACAGCCATAGTATAATTTTGGGGGATTGGCCCCACTTCTTACCTATCATTTTCTTGCACTGCCAAAAGGTGATGCAAGCCCTGTTTATTTTGTTGTCTAAGTGACTACTCCAGTTTAACTTACTGTCTAGAATGACCCCGAGGTACTTGACTTCGTTGGCTAACTGAAGTTCTGTATCGAACAGTATTGGTAGGCGGAAAGGGCCTAATGCTCGTTTATGGGTAAACATAACTAGTTCAGTTTTGGTGAGGTTCACCGATAGGTCGAAATCCCTACACCATTTTTCTACGATACGTAGTGCCTGCTGAGTTGCAGATTGTTCCCGTTACTTTCCCCGAAACAAAGATTGCAAGGTCGTCTGCATAACCTATTGTGTAATAGTGGTTCGCGTTGAGTTTGGTAATGAGATCGTTTATCACCAGATTCCATAAAAGGGGGGACAGCACCCCTCCCTGGGGGCAGCCTCTGGCTATCATGGCCAGCTGTCGCTCATCCTCAAGGCGAACCACACGTTTGCTTAACATGTTTGTAATCCAGTCCGTTAGTACCTGTTCTACTCCATGTCTAGAGAGGGCGCTGCTGATGCTGGAGAACTTTGTTTTATCGAAGGCTCCTTCGATGTCAATGAAAGTGCCCAGGCAGGTGCCCTTCTGATGAATCGCTTCCTCTATCTGTCTAACCACTAGATGAAGAGCGGATTCGGTCGACTTACCCGAGCTGTATGCATGTTGGTTACCGTGCAGCGGTATGGTTTTTAGAGCGCCGTCCCTCAACTCCCTATCACACAGCCTTTCCAGAGTCTTTAGTAGAAAGGAGGTCAGGCTGATTGGTCGATGGGATTTGGCGTTTGTGTAGTCCCCCTTACCTGGCTTAGGGATGAATGTGACTTTCACTTCCCTCCATCCTTTGGGAACGTATCTAAAGGCCAGACACGCTCTCATTAGTGGCACCAGTCTTATTGCGACAGAGGTTCCGCCCCATTGTAGTAAGGCGGGGAACACTCCATCAGGACCAGCTGCCTTAAAAGGATGGAAGCTCCGGATGGCCCATTGGAGTTTCTCCAACGTGATCACCCTGCGTGCGTAATGCCAATCGTTGTCTGATGGCGTTTGAATTACATCTTGCAAGTCGATTACCTGTGTGAAGATACATCCAGGGAAGTGAGTCTCGATAAGGACGCGTCTCGTTTCATCTGGCGAGGAAGTGAGTGTGTTATCAGGTTTGCGGAGGGTAGTGGGCCCAGGAGATTTCTGTTGCGCCAGTACCTTCCTTACCCTGTTAGCTTGCTGGCAAGATTCAATGCTACCACAGAATTTGCGCCATCCCGCGGTACACCTGAATCTAATGCATTTTTTGTAACTGGACTTGGCTGCGTAGTAATTATCCCAGTCCTCATCCGCACATGTGTTCATGGCTCTGTTCAGAGCTGCCCTTACCTTGCCGCGCTTGCGCTCTAGATCAGCGCCCCACCATGGTTGTTTGCCCGGTGTGCTGCGCGGGGTGGTCTCTGGACAGGCAGTTTGGTAGCTATCTATCATTGTTTTGGTAAGATAGCTCACTTGTACCTCAATCTGTGTCGTGTCCGCAAACGTCGCCGGATCGCTTATTGTCGCAAACTTGGATTCAAGGTTGCGTGTGTAAGTGGCACGATCCGTGTTTCGCGGATTGCGTCGTGGTAGGGCTGGAGAAACAAAGACCTGGATGTCGAAGCGGATCCACCTGTGATCAGAGCAGGAGGCCTCGTTGGAGACCTGCCACCCAGCAGTGATTTCCGCCGCGCCCTCTGTTGCCAGAGTGAGATCTATGATTGTTCGGCTACGCCTGGTTACGAATGTTGGTTCGGAGCCAGTGTTTAGTAGGGATAGGTTAGTCGAGAACAAGTATTCAACCAAGGCCTTACCCCTCTCGTTTTGCGTGTCCATACCCCACAGTTGATGGTGAGCGTTGGCGTCGGCCCCTACTACGACCTCAAACCCACATCCCTCGCAATGGCTCACGAGGCGGGCGAGGTCGTGCGGAGGCGGCGCCTCCGCCTCGGGCATTTAGGCCGAGGCGAAAACGATCGCCATCTTCGTGGTGTCGTCACGCTGTATTACCAGCTTTGCTGCAAAGACATCTCTGCAACAGAAGTCAGTTAAAAGATGTGTTTTAAGGTTACCTGTGACATAAATGCACGCTCTGGGGTGTTCGTGCTCTGTGGTGACCAGGAGCTTACCGCCAAGATTGGAAAGTTCTTGTATGCGGCCCGCCCTAATCCACGGCTCTTGGATCAAGGCAATGGCCGTGTGTTGCGCCTCCAGCCACTTGCGAAGCTGAGCCGTCGCAGTCTGACTGTGGTGGAGGTTTGCCTGCAGGACTTTACATGTTGACGAAAGGGACGCCATCGCTGGTCGAACCCTCTTCGTCCCCCCCAAGTCTGAGCCCGGCAAACAAGTTGCCCTCGTCGAAGCCGTCCCCCCCCCGGGCCCGAAGCCGGTGACAGGAGTATGTCGTCCAGCTCCTCTCCCGTTGGAGGGACAGCGCCCACGGAGGCGGCGGCACAGTCGGCCGACCCTGCTACAGCAGGTTCAGCCGCGGATGCGTCCGGGTTGTTTAGTGGGGGAGTGGTCTCCCCTGCTGGTGTTTGGGGCAGCTGCTTCGGCGCCTCGCAGATGTGGTGTTTGGGGCAGCTGCTTCGGCGCCTCGCAGATGGTCCCAGTGGCAGGATCCCATCTCTGAGGGACGTCGGTGAATCTACCGTTCCGACCCTGGAACTTCACGTATACCGTCCTCAATCCAATTGAGAGACGGCGTCCGGCTTCCATCAGGATCGGGATTTGGTACACAGGGACACCGACCACCACAAACCATGCTGCGGCCTGTTTGTCGGCATGCAGAAGTACCCACCTCTTTATGTCGACCCAGGGGTTCTGGTAACTGAGAGCGCGCCCAATATTGGTCGGCTCTCCGAAGACTCCCTGCTCGTCTGGGATCACGACGCCACATCGTGCTCGCTTCAGGATTTCCGACTGGCTCTTGACAACTAGCGGGATGCTAGATGGGAGAGACAAGTTGGAGACTGTTTTCCTTAGCCAGGCTAAGGTGTGGTCGTTACCGCACCACAGTTTAAGAACACCTCCGGCGAACAGCGGCTTGGCGTTGAAGGTCGGTCCTGGAGTGTCTTGCTTGGGGGAGCAGGCCTCAAGAATGATCTGCTTCTGGATAGCAGCGAGTACCTGGTCCGATACGTCCATGCTGAGGATTCCCGTGCGGTCGCAGGTGATCGCGACGTCCAGGGTTGAGCTGGCAGCTTGGGCGTAGCTTCGTTGGTCGACCCGTTTGGATTGGTCAAGACGCGGCCGCTTATGCTCCCCCCGAGGTGTCAAAGACTCGTTGAGAGCTCGCTTGGCCGCGGCCTGATCCTTCCAATCGGATCGCTGTTTATTTTTATTGCCAGCACCCGGAACACTGGTTTGCGGTTGACTGGGCGTTGGTCGGCTTGTGCCGGCCTCTGTCTGTGACCTCTTCACCAGGTAAGGACCTGGCCTCCAGCGGGCTTGGCGTCGCTCCTTCCTCGTCACTCCGTCCCTCTGCTTGCCTAGCTGCAGCAGGTGATGGACCTGAAGGGTCAATGCAAGGGCAACGGGCTTGTTGAGTGCGTTTACCCTTGCCCTTGCGTTTCTGCACTTGCCAGGCATGCGAAAACGCATCCTGTGTGCAGCTGGACGTCTCCGTTTGACCTGTGACGGCTATCTGGTGGGAGGAGGCTAGAGGAGCCTCAGGAGGAGGAGGGTGTTTGGCTGGAACCCTGGTGCCGGTGTTACCCAGCACCGGGGTCGTCGCCTTAGTATGGGAAGGGTCGGTACTGGTCCCAATCAGCGCCGACGTCCTTTGTATACGAGGGCGGGTCAATAAGTCCGTGACTTTTTGAAATTCTGACCACTTTACTGAAACAGCAACAGTGCTCCTGTCAACAGGCATCTGTCAGTTGACTCCTGTCAAAATTTAAACTTGCTGCGTCAGTTAGTTTGTGTTTGACAGCTATTTTTATCAGACTACTCACTAATTTGAGGAGAAAATGGAAAAAAGTGAATTTCGTGTGCTTATTAAGCATTATTTCTTGCGAAAAAAAAACCATTACCGAGACCAAGGCTAAGCTTGATAAATACTATGGGGACTCTGCACCATCGATTTCAATGGTAAAAAAATGGTTTACTGAATTTCGTTGTGGCCGTACAAGCACTGAAGATGCCGAACGTCCTGGACGCCCAGTTGAGGTCTCTACACCCGAAACAATCGAAAAAATTCACGATATGGTGTTGGCCGACCGAAGATTGAAAGTGCGAGAGATTGTGGAAGCCGTAGGGATCTCGCATGGCTCAGTGGTTTCAATTTTGAATGATCACTTGGGCATGAGAAACCTTTCCGCAAGATGGGTGCCGCGTTTGCTCACAGTCGACCACAAACGCAATCGTGTAACAACTTCACAGGAAGGTTTGGCGTTGTTTAATCGCAATATGGAGGAGTTTTTGCGCCGTTTTGTAACCGTGGACAAAACATGGATCCATCACAACACACCAGAGACCAAACAACAGTCAAAACAGTGGGTTTCTAAGGGTGAATCGGCGCCGAAGAAGGCCAAGGTGGGTTTGTCAGCCAATAAAGTTATGGCGACTGTTTTTTGGGATGCACGTGGGATAATCCACATTGACTACCTTCAAAAGGGAAGAACAATCAATGGGGAATATTATGCCAATTTATTGGACCGATTCAATGATGATTTGAAAAAAAACCGACCTCATTTGGCCAAGAAAAAAGTTCTTTTCCACCAAGACAATGCAAGGGTGCATACATGTGCAGTTGCCATGGCAAAAATCCATGAATTGGGCTATGAATTGCTCCCTCATCCGCCCTATTCTCCAGATTTGGCTCCGAGCGACTACTTCTTGTTCCCAAACCTGAAGAAATGGCTTGGTGGAAAAAGATTTGACTCCAATGATGAAGTCATCTCGCAAACAAAGGCCTATTTTGAGGACCTCGACAAATCATTTTTTTTGGAAGGGATAAAAAAATTGGAGAAGCGTTGGACAGAGTGTATAGAGCTCAAGGGAGACTACGTTGAAAAATAAAATTATTTTTTTATCAAAAAATCTGTGTTTTATTCCAAAAGTCACGGACTTATTGACCCGCCCTCGTATTTTGGGACTGTTTTGTTTTGGTCTTGGCTGTGGTTCTCGCCACAGCCGGACCTACGCCCGCGCTGGTACCCGCAGCGTTAGCTGCAAGGCCACCAGGGGCGAGGGAAGTGCTAGCACCTCCCTTGGGAGTCTCATTGGCTTTCGCCTCCACTCCTGTGTTTATTTTTTTAACAGGCCTATTTTGATCCATGTTAAATTGGTTTTTGGATTCATCTCTCTGGCTCCCACCCTCCATGGAGCCCGCACCTGGGAACGTCTCACTATGAAAAAGCTCGAACGTTAGGACTACCAGAGAGATATAGGGGCGCAAGGCTGGCTTACAGTGCGACATCGGGTGCTCGATCGGGTTGGCGTAGGGGGTCGAAAGGCCCACCCCCAACGAACTGATCAACCCTCACTTACACCGTCAGCATGACCTTTACCTACCGCTTCAGCCGTCCGAGGACGACCTCAGCGGACCTCACGCACCTCGCCTGTGGCCCTCTGACGGGACACTATGACCATTTCCCTACCCCTGGCTATTGGGTAGGGCCACCGTTTTGCTTGAAATTCGGACCAAAGAGGGCGTGTTGCCTTACGGGCACATTACCGCCAGAGCCGCTCGGCTCAACCCCCCAGGACTCCTTCATCCCCGCTCACGGCGCTCAACTGCGCAGGTCCTAGCGCAGGTGACTTCTTACTCCTACTCGCCATCAGCTGAATTTAGTGACAGTCGAGCCCGCAACCACCCAATCACAAAGGGGTCACGGTTCGGAGTGGAAATTGGACTGGTGAAGGAATGGAGATAAGGATGTGGGTAGGATGGGGTAAGGAGGGATTGGGAGATTTAGGGCAGGAGGGTGAAAGACGGGAGAGAATGGGGGGAATTGGGGAAAGGAAGTGATGACGCCTGGTGGTTTTTGTTACGTCTATTTCTTACGGAAACGCCAGACTTGCCTTGAGGATCTACACGACTGTAGCGCTCTCCCTCAAGACCCCGCTACCCTACCACCTCTGAAGGAGGCGGCAGGATAGGCCTGTATCTATACTACCAAGCAAGCAAAGCATGTCGTTGTGCAACCGCAAAAGCATAAATCCAGACCCTCCCCGGGTCTGGATTTAGGTCAATCAGGAGGGACGGTTGAGAGAAAGGCAAATTTCACGCCCTCTCGCCCCTAGCCGCCGTAGGAGACGTCCAGGGCGTCTGGAAAGGGGGTTATGTAACAGATTATTTTAAAAAAATGCGTCGTTTGCCTTCGTTATAAACAATCAAAACAAAAACTCGGGCTTATTACAAACTCGTCTATTGCAACAGCGAGGCGAAGTCCTAGCTATCGACTTATTTGGTCCCCTTCCACCTGGAGACGGGGGAGCGATGGATATTTCTAATAGAGGATGTAGCTACAAAGGGGGTTGAACTTTTTTCACCAACTTTTGAGTTAATGCTACCGCAGAGGCTAGCTCTCGCATCCTCATGGATTACTTAATCCGATACGGATTGCAACGACGTGTCGTTCTAGACAACGGCACACAATTCGTGTCTGCTGCCATGCACCTGATGGGCGTCAAGCAGGAGCTCATACTGTTATAACATCCGCAGGACAATCCCGCGGAGCGCAAGATTCGGGACCTTAACCTTTTGACCGCCACAGTCATGTATAGATGACAAGCCAAAAAGTACCCAGTACGCCACGGTCACGACTAGATGATAGACTTTTATACGTAAATAAAACTCATAAAACAACATTGCTTTTTTATTTCCTTTGCTAATTATGTTCCTTGACTCATCCTAAATTAGATTAGTCGAACTTCTTTCTGTATATTTCAATGACAAAAACTAATACCCATTATAAAGTTTGAAAAACATAGTGCCCTCAGCGCCACAGTCACCATATCATGACACATAGTGATGTAGGTAGCAATCATTATAACAAGCATATCGACCTCGACGGTAAACTACGTTATATTAAATTTCTTTAAAATTAGTCGTCAATAAATAAATAAAACTTTTGATATTGTAGTTTTTATGATTGAGAAATCATGAAAATTTTATATTACTGAACTGTCTGCTCAGGAAATGTCGGTGTCAGTTGATTATCGATAAATCATAATGAATGTAATTCCCGTCTCCATCACACTGTCATATTGTCTGTGCTTGGAACGCCATAGTCATCTAATCATGACAATCCCGTGACGTCACACGCGGAAAATTTTCAAATAGAGCTGTTCCTTTATTATTAATAGTAATAACAATGGATGCCAATAATATGAGTACTGATGAGTTAAATAAGATTAAATTTGATGTAACATTCTGCAATACGTAGGTACATAGTGTGTTAATTAAGTCTTCTTATTAAATAATAATATCCATACGTACTAATGAACAATGGCATACATTGTTTTAGCTGAGATTAAATTTCTACGTCTTTAAATTAAAAATATCTTCACCATCTTAATTCGTTTGTGCAAGTATTCAGTCATGAACTTTTGTAGGTTATTTCAATGGTAACTTTTATATTCCAAATTGAGGAAGTAAAATGGCAATAACGCATATATCGTATTTTCCTTACGTAGTTAATTCATAATGAAATGTCCTGTAAAAATATTGTTTATGGTAGGTAATGCCAGTGGTTCTAAATAATCTTTGGCCTTACTTTAGGTAGGTATACAATAGGTATCTACAACATGAGCATCACTATGAACCAATCAACAGTCGTCAATAAGCAAACAATTTTTTTTTTGGGTTACTAGTCTTTTTGCTGGTCATTAATTGAAAGTAATTTATTTATTTTTAAACCACAGTATTTTTACCTACCTGCAAGGAACACCTACACTTAGAAATAAACTGTATTGTTCTTTCATTTACTCCGTTTAATTATAATAACAATCTAAAACAATACAATAATGCTGTACTTACTGTCACTTGGCAGAATAAATATAAAATGGCAACACTAACCGGTAGTGAAAAAATCAAATAACTTTTCATTAACAGTATTTTTTTTTATCTGTCCCTAACTACTAGTTTCTACTAGTTGGCTAGTAATGGAATTTCTTTCGTCACTTTTAGACGCTCAAATTTAAGTCAGCTAAGATTTCGCCGTTCGGTCTCATTAGTGCGCCGCGCTGTCGCTCACCTATTCGTAGACTAGATACCTCCTCGCATAACTAACCACTGACATACTTATCTCTATAAATTAAGTACCTATTTATGACTCGACTCATTAAAAATTGTGTATTTATTTTGTACAAATGCATAATGTATCGTTGAATGGGTACAAAACTTTGTTTAGAGGTCTGTTTAGCCGCTCTTATTAGAATAACAACACGACCTGCGAAGATTGATCGTAAGAATTCTAAGAGATGGCGGTGTTCGTCTGTCTAGTAAATTCTAAATTCAATAACAATGCGAATATTACGAGGGTCATTCAATAAATACTTAGCCTACAAAAAGTAAACGAAAATTTTGGAAAAGTGGCAATTTATTTTTCAACAAAGTCTCCTTTTAGTTCGATACACTTAGCCCAGCGATGCTCCAACTTTTTTAACCCGTCCGAAAAATAGTTTTTGTCAAACTCTGCAAAATAGGCCTCCGTGGCGGCGATGACCTCCTCATTCGATCCATATCTATTCCCGGCGAGTGATTTTTTCAGATTAGGAAACAGAAAGAACTCACAAGGGGCCAAATCTGGAGAATACGGTGGATGGGGCAACAATTCGTAGCGTAATTCGACCAATTTGGCCATGGCAACGGCAGACGTGTGAACCGGTGCGTTGTCGTGGTGAAACAGCACTTTTTTCTTCGCCAGATGGGGTCGTTTTTTCTTTAATTCGGCGTCGAATCGGCCCAATAAATCGGCATAGTTAATCCCTGTAATTGTTTTACCCTTCTCGAGGTAATCGATGTAGATCACACCTTGTGAATCCCAGAAAACGGTGGCCATAACTTTTCCGGCCGATTTTACAGTTTTCGCCTTCTTTGGAGCACGTTCCCCGGTCTGGATCCATTGTTTTGATTGCTCCTTGGTCTCTGGTGTGTACCAGTGGATCCAGGTTTCATCGACGGTCACAAAACGACGCAAAAACTCCGCTGGATTCCGCTTAAACAGCGCCAAACACGTCTCCGATGTGGTCTCACGGTTGCGCTTGTTTTCTGGTGTGAGTAAACGCGGCACCCATCGCGCCGACAGCTTTCTCATGCCGAGTTCCTCGTGAAGAATATGATGCACTGTTCCTTCTGAAATGCCTACAGTCTCAGCTAGCTCCCGAACCTTCAATCGGCGATCTGCCAATACGAAATCATGGATATTTTTAATGTTTTCCTCCGTAGCAGCTGTTTTCGGTGCACCTGGACGTGGTTCATCAAAAACCGACGTACGGCCACGTGCAAACTCGTTGAACCAATTCTTGACGGTGGCCATCGACGGAGAAGAGTCACCGTACACAGCATCCAAGCGCTCTTTGATTTCGATGCGCGTTTTCCCTTCCAAAAATAGGAATCGAATCACCGAACGATATTGCTCTTTTTCCATTTTTGTAAAACCGATCGACACGTTCGCTTTCATAAGTTGTCAAATTAAAACAAATGAAGGGATTGGAATGAAAATTTGAAAAAAGAATTAAAAAAGAATGTGCTACACTGTGGTAAAACTCTTTTGAAACTACAGCGCCCTCTGGCGATGAGGCTAGGTACTTATTGAATGCACCTCGTATATGTATGTTAGTTTTGTTGCTTTCGCATATTTTCCTCGTATTCTGAAAAGTATAATACACAGTAAATAGTATTTATTTCAGCAAATATATCATCAGTACGTACCGGTACGTTAAAGCATTATTACTGGTTGTTCTTTCAGAGAAACTTAAATTTTATTATTTGACAGTGCTGATACTGTATAGAAAATACGACACCATAAAAATAAAATACCTATTATTATTTCGATATTATTAATAAATATCGGTTGCACACCTCTAGTGCAGAGGCGAGCAAATTAAAAACAGCCGTGCTTGCTACGCCACTGTCATCATAAGGTGACAAAAAAGTACGTCATGATTGATCATAGTGCTGTGATGGTATTGACTTGATTTAGTCGATTGTTGTTTTTAGTTGTGGTTTTAATTAAAAAGAACGCCGAAACTGTGACACATATCATTATCATTTCTGTCTTATAGGACAAAGCGGGATGAAATAAAACTCCTGTATTATATATTTCGGGTAAATAGTAACTTTTATGAAAAAGATACTATATGTTAAAAAATAAATCGATAGTTTTACATGTGCTTTATCGATATAATTCCGAACTCACTACTATTTTGTAGGTATTAAAGGATGAATTTGTAGCTTGGCGCTGAGGGCACGTCTTTGCTTTTTTGACGTGGCGGTCAAAAGGTTAAGGGAGATCAACAAAATCACAAATTGGGACAATATCATATTTATCGACGAGACTTGGCTGAACTCGAATCATACCGTGCCGCAGTCGTGGACGGACGATACCAAGGCATCTTGCTCAAAAGTGCCAATGGGAAAAGGTGGACGCCTAATAATCTGCCACGCCGAATCAGCCGGGGGAGGTTTTGTGAATTACTCGCATTTAAGTCTAAAAGTACAAAAGAATATCACGAAGAAATGGACGCAAATAAAGTCACAGAGTGGTTTACTAACTGGTTAACAAACCCCCCCGAACAGTGCATAATCATTATGGACAATGCATCTTACCATTCAGTTCAAATAGATAAAGCACCTACTCAAGCAAACAAAACGGCTGATTTAGTGGCATGGCTATACAAGACAAGGATAAGGCGTTGAAGCTGACATGAAATTGTTGAAAGCTGAATTGCTGGAATTGGTAAAAGAAAATAAACCTGCGATGACTTAAATATAAAATTGATGAATAGGCACTTCAGCATGGACACAAAGTGATAAGAACGCCGCCGTACCATTGTCAGTACAATGCTATTGAGTTGATCTGGGCTCAAGTCAAAGGATAAGCAGCTTGCCACAATACAAAGCCACCATTCTCCACTAAGAAAATGATGACATTGCTGAAAGAAGCTTGTGCCAAAATTACTAAAGAAGACTGGGCAAAAGTGGTAGAAAAAACTAAAAATAATAAAGAAAGATTTTGACAGAGAAGTCAATATTGATAATAAAATTGAAAACGAAATAATTATATTTATAACACATTTGCTCGTAAAGGGTCTCTTATTTCACCAATATCAATATCGTATTGTATCTCATTACGTACTTGTGCGTTATTATAATGTAAAACGCACGAGTTTCTTTTTAATGAAATAAAATCATTTATCAGTTATCAATGCTGAAAGGGATTCCTATGGACTCGCAGGAATTCCTTGCTTTGGCGTGAACTAAGATACTGGATATATATAGGACTTACTAATTCCATGGTGGAGATTCGTGTTGACATTCTTGACAGGTGTCGTACAATATCCCGAATCCGATATCAATCGTGACTAGCGTCAAGTCAAACGCGCCGGCAAAATAATCTCTAAAGATTAGCGTTGCGGCCTTTGCGGGCGAATTAATACGGGCAGTTTTTTATTTAATCAGCTATTGTTCTCTCTTATAAAGGAGAAAGAAACGCTGTCATTAACTGCGGTATGTAAGACAATAGAGTGTATCTAATTGTAATAATTATTTTTTGGTATTTATTGTTTTTTTCTTTGTAAGGCAGTCCTGCGTGACTTGCAAGAAAAATGAGAAAATTGCTGCTAGTGTTCCTGGCACTCGCCGCCACGGCCGCCACTTGCGTGTCTGGCTTTCTCAGGTAATTGAATGGACCTATTCCAAAATTATGTACCAACATTGTGTATTAACCAGTAGTCCCAAATATTAAGCGAGACATCTTTCGTTTGTTGTTGTAATGCTTGCAACACATTTCAGTGTTTCTTGGTAGGTATGTTATTTATAACATTTTGTAAAATGTAAAATATGCTGAATCTCTGTTATCGAGATTGCTACAATACGCAGTTTTATTGCCTATCGTCTGTACCTATGTTACTAAAGCTGCCGATACATCAACTACATAGTATAAACCCTATAATAAGTAAGTTAGAATAATTATACTGTTTGTGTGTAGAGTGCCGCTGTATCGTATGAAAACAGTGCGCAGACACTTCCACGAGGTGGGCACAGACCTACAGGTGCTGAGGATCAAGTATGCAGTGACAGGGCCAGCTCCAGAACCGCTGTCTAACTACCTAGATGTGAGTAATACTTGCTGACAATAAATACTATCAGTAAATTATTAACTACAGAAATTCACAACATGTTTTGATTAAATAATGAGGGTCACGCAGACAATGTTCATTGTGTTGTCTTTGTCTGTATTTTGAAATAATTTGATGTTTCCAGTTTGTCAAAGTGCAGGCACTGTTTGTTGCTAAACAGGGCAATAATTGTTTTTTGTACAAATGGAAGAAGTTTTACTAAGTCATCTGTCTTAGTCATATTAATGACCACTTGGCATCAATAACATTTTCCTGTTTGTTATAATTATTTACCTGAAGGTATTTGTAAATGATATTTTTTAGAATGGCATTATTATCTTGAGCTTTGTAAACTAAGTGCATAAGAGATGACTAATTCAAAACAAACTTTGTCTAGACCTGTGTTTTGAATGATCAATGTTAAGTGAAGGTTGCATCAACGGGACAGTATTGTGTTGATGACAATGTTAATGGAGAATTATTGCAATCTCAATGTAATACTTATGATGGGATGGGCTAACTTCACTTGTTGTGGCCCCTTTCCTGATAACCCCGCGGCGGCGGCGGCGCCTCGGTTATCTCGCTCCTCGTTTGCGATAAGGTGTGTCTTCGCATAACAAACATTATCACTATGTTGCTAAATTATTGTCTTATTGATTTGTTTGGTCTTATTCTGCTTTGCTTGGTGTGGAGATCATGAAAAGTGTTATGTTAAAAAATACTTTGTATTGTTTATTAAACTATTAACCAATATAATAGACATTGTAGCCTCCCTATCTAGCTGTTACTTTTAATAAATGTGTGCATTTCGGAACTTTTCCTGACCTCATGAAGAGTAGTAAAGTCATACCTTTATTTAAATCAGGTAATCAAAATGTCATTGTCAATTTCAGGCCTATTGCCTATTTCTATCTTACCTGCATTTAGCAAAATATTGGAAAGTTAATACTCAAGCAGTTGCTAAGACACTTTAATTTAAACAGCCTCCTTCATAAATCATAATGAACAATATGGCTTCGCAAAAGGTCGTTTGACTACAGATGCGGGTGTTGCACTGCTGAAACACATATTTTTCGAATGGAAGAACTCGCAAAACATTATTGGAATTTTCTGAGATCTCTCCAAAGTGCGTGCACCATGACACAAATGCGTCGTAAATGCGTCATTGCGGTGTCCAAAACGAAGCTCTAAAAGTAACGAATTCATATTTACGTCCCAATGTGCAGGTGTTTACGGTGGAACCTTCCGGGCTACCAGTTCAGTTAGGTGTACCTCAAGGCTCAATAGTGTCCATTCTTATTCTTAGTGTATGTCAATGACTTACCATTCTATATAATGGGTATCTGTGACGTTGTACTGTATACAGATGATACCTCTCTTATTTTTGAAGTAGATAGGAGTAGACAAGATTTTGATGACGTAAACATTGCACTTTCAATGGTTACGGATTGGTTTACGACAAATAACTTGGTTCTCAATGCCAAGAAAACTAAATGTATAAAGTTCGCCATACCGAATTTTAGAAATCTGGGTCCCAGCATCGTCTTAGATAAAGAGCATAAATATATAAATTGCATAACTGTAGACTCGGCAGTTTTTCTGGGTATAACAGTAGATGCCAAACTTCAGTGGGGCCCACATATATCAAGCCTAGCGGGAAGCCTCAGTTCGACCGCCTACGCCGTCAGGAAAGTAAGACTAAACGGGCGTTGATACAGCTCGATTAGTCTATTTTAGTTATTTTCATAGCGTTATATCCTACAATGTTCTGCTGTGGGGCAAAGCCGCTGACATTCAAAGTATATTTGCGCTTCAAAAACGAGCTGTTCGACCAGTTTCTCTGAGAGATTTTTTGAACGATATTGATATTCTCACGGTGGCATAACTATTAATCTTCGTCAACATATCAAATCAAATCAACAATAAGTAAAGAAATACAGATCTTGAGTTTGGTGAACAGAACGCTATGTTATGCCAGGAGGCGTACAAATATGGTGTGCATGTATATAAATATTATGAATTAAAATTAATAATAAAAAGATATTTGAAAATCATGCATAATTAAAATTTTAAAATAAATCATAACAAATCGTTCAATGTTTAAATTATTATTATATTTAAACATTGAACAATGTCAGATTTAAATTAGGAATTATTTAGTTACAAATGTCTAGAAAAAATGAAAATGTCAATATTAATAATAAATTTCAACCTCAAATTAGTTCATAATTTAAGTTTTACCATATAACATAGAAACATTTTAATGAGCCATCATTAAAAAATTCGTCCAGTGTGTAGTAACATTTGTCACTAAGCAAGCTAATAAGTGCCTTTTTGTTTTTTTTTAATGGCATATTTTTAATGGCATCCGGTATTTTATTATAAATTTTTGGAGCGTTGCCGAAAAAGCTTTTACGCATTAGGGCTGTTTTACATTTAACATTACATAGTTTGTTACAATATTGAGTAGGTACGCCATGGATTTCTTCTGACTGCCGACAAGCTGACAAATAAATGCGGAATTTTTTTTACAAACAATGTAGTTTCCATTATATACATTGCTGGCAGTGTCAATATCTTTAGTTTTCTGAAATACGGAATACAGCTATCCGTCACTTTTAGACCACACATAGACCTCGGATACAACTAAGAATATACTATAAATCAAAATCAAGTCATAAGTCATTTATTCAAACTAGGCTGAAAATCAGCACTTTTCGAACGTCAAAGTTACATAAGACAGTCCCCCAAAAATGCCCGCCCTTCACCATATACTACTTATATATTAGGAAAATTATACACTTGTACACTAAAACAGTGATATTCACAATATTAACACCAGAAATAAGAACAAATTACGTGCTTTATTTAACCAGCATCATAAGGTTCATAACTCATTTTTTGGGCTTAGTATAACTTTTTATAACAATCTTTCCTCTTCGTTGCTAGATTTGCCTTATAATGCGTTTAAAGCTAAAGTAAAATCCAACCTTTGTTCAAAGGCATACTATGCTATTAACGATTACAATAGTTGGTCGCTCTGATTAACTCTAGACAATGTTTATGTTCTTTCTCCAAAGTTAGCTTACCTACTGACCGGTTATATGAGTTCATATTATTGTTTATTTTATTTGACTGTAAAGTCAATTTATTTTAATTTAATTTTAATTTATTAGAGACATAATCTACTCATTATGGTTTTGTTATTGTTATTAGTAATTAACCGTTTATTTACTTTACTTCGATGGTGCTAGTTTATCATTTGTGTGTTCGAGTTACAGCTACTTATAGCTTTATGTAAGTGGGCACGCTCTTTATGCATATGGAGGCTTTTATTTACGTGATACGTTCTGTTTACGATTTTATTTTTGCTTGAGTATAGTTTTCGATGTTTTTAGTTGGTTTAGTGGCGTTTGCTAGCTGTCATATGGCAAATAATATAATGTAATTTTGCGTAATGTAAATTATTTGGCATACTATTGTGTTGAATCAAGTTTTTCTAACTGAAGAGACAGCTGTGCTGCCGGGGAGTTTGTTGCGCCACTTCTTCCCAGCTAAAGCACTAGGAAGTAGTGAAGGGCGGGCGTTTTTGGGGGACTGTCTTATGTAATTGTGACGTTCGAAAAGTTCTGAATCTCCGCTGATATAAATTTTAATCCAAAGTCATTTATCCAAACTAGGCGATAGTTTGGATAAATGACAAACTAATGAAATGACTTTTGATTAAAATGTATGTTATCATCTTATGGATTGTTTTCAAAATGGTTCATCTAAAGAGTGCAGTAAAACATTCAATTTTTTTTTTCAGTTATGAAACTTTTGAATGTGCAATATAGTTGTTGCTGGTCGTGTTGAATACTTGTGGCATATAATATATTGAGCTAATTATTATTTTATAGTAGGTAAGTACTTACCTGATCACAGAAAATAATTAAGTACAATACTATGGCAACCGAATGGTACTTATTCTATTTATAATCTACTATGCTATCTTTAATATTTTTCGTTATTTTTATTTCCTCTCAGAGCACCTGCCATCTTATCTCTTCACCACCCTTGGTTGACTGGTAGAGAATGCCTAAGGCATTAAGTCCGCCTTTGTACTTAATTGTGTGCGTAAGTTTAAATAAATAAATAAATAAATGGCTGGTCTTCAATAGAATCACCATTTTGTAATGATTAAGTCAAGTACGTTCAATAATTGGTCACTACTCTCACTTTACTACTCTCGTTCTTAAGGTCTTTTACTGTGTGATGTGTGCCCCATTAAAGCCGGTTTCCGCACATGTGTTGCATATAAATTTAATTTCGTTGTACACAATACATCAACCATTGAAAATTGGGAACAATACATTATTATATCTACAGATAATGAATCTAGCCTGCTAGAACATTACGTGATGGCTGACATAGCTATTCCTACTTGTTACACTGCCGTGCTGCCGACACTGCTAGCTTCAACTAGCTCCTACAGTGTAATGCTCGCGGTGCCCGCGCCTGCGTCCGGGATTCATACTTAGTTTATGCACACATCCAGTCTTCTAGAATTATATATAAATACATTTTTGGAGCCCTCAATGGCCTCAATTTAGGTCTCATGCATATTTATTTATAACTAGCTGGCCCGGCAGACGTTTTCCTGTCCATATTATTACTTTCAAATTATATTTATACAAAAATCCCATAAAAAAGAACGTCCAGTACAACCCGAATTTGAATATTTTCCGGGACATTTTTCCAATTTTTCTTTCCATAAAAACCTAATTCGAAATATTACGAACATTTTAAAATAAAAATAAATGCCGAATCGGTCCAGCCGTTCTCAAGTGATGCGCTTACCGACGAACAGCATTTCATTTTTGGATTCCGTAGTCAACAAGGAACCCTGATAGTTTCACCATGTCCGTCTGTCTGTCTGTCTGTCTGTCCGCGGCTTAGCTGAGAGATCAGAAACTTAGAAAGCTGTAATTTGTCATGGGTACACATATTAACCACGCCGACAAAGTGGTAAAATAATATGGTGAAAAAAAAAAATGTTTTTTAGTGTACCTCTTGCTCGAAAATCGGGGGGTTTCTTTTTTCGTGTATTCCATGTGCGGGGTGCCGGTCTACCGGTGGACAGGCCGTTCAAAATATTGCGGGTCTGTGAAAACCATTTTTGGATTCATCCGGGATCCGTTTGCATAATATTAAGCTAATTTTTGTTAGAGTCAAGTACCCTGAGTCGCCGCCCCCCCCCCCCCCCCCCACTACCAGCTATATGGTTGTTTATGGAGACGTGAAAAAAATCATGGCAGTCGTACATATAATGAAATTAAAAGGAAAACTATCACGGCTAAGTAGGCTTTACAAGTTAACGAGTTATAGTCGACCAACTTAAATTTGCAGTTGGAGAATTGACCGTGGCATATATCGATGTATGGGAGAACATGTTTTTCAACGACAATGTTAAGTTTGTTTTTGGAATAAATTCGTCCCAAGTAATCCCAACTACGGAACCCTTCATTGTGCGTGGTCCGACACGCACTTGGCCGGTTTTTATTTATATAGATTACCTTAAGAGAGCCTAGTTTATTCTACTGAATGAAACCTAAACCAATCTATTTAGTGCCAAGTCTGACTGATGTTTGTTTATTCTTGATAAATAATACCTCATTGCAGCTTCTGCACCAATAACTAGAAAATATATTTGTGTTGTGACTTAGTAATGTAACAATATTTATAAGTAAGGGTCGGATGTAGTTAAAATAAGTAGATAGCCGCTATTTATAAGCATGGTAGGCCATGCTTATAAACCCTAAAGCTACGGCGTCAACCGGCTGCCTTATTTATACTTACCTAAATTACGTCGCAGGCAATTTGTCTACGTTTTTACAAACGGCGTCATCCGTTTAAAGCTCGCAGTTATGAAATAAATCTATTTCCCGCCGGCCGCTGCCGCGGCACCGCTTGCTTCGCTCGGTCGGCTCGCGCACGGTTGGTCACAGTTCTAACCAAACCCAGTTGGTCGGGGTGCCCTGTTGGGTAACGATCACCTCTTATAGCAGTATTATTTCAATATAACTTTAGCGTGAGAAAGAGATGGAGCTATTGGTCCTGTATAGCTCCATCACTTTCCCACTGTGAAGTAATATTATAATACTGCTATAAGAGGTGATGGTTACCCCCCTGGATGTCGAAATTATAACAATTGAACGAGTTGAAAATGTGCCTCCGGCAAATTTTTAAGGTCAACGACCACAGATTGTTTAGTTACTCTTACTTGAGATATGATTTTAGAACATCAGTTTTTTTTAACGTGTTAGCATTAAGGCTCCTTCAAACAGGCGCGACACAAAGACACCGCGTGTAGCACTACAAGCGGTGCCTTCGTGTCGCGCTTGTTTGTAGGAGCCTTTATTGATACCGACAAACAGAGTTTCTAAACGCGTACTTCAAGTAACTACAACATTATCAACAAAATAACGTAGGATTGTTTGTTTAGAGAGGTTTAGATATCGGTACCGTCACACCTGCGGGGCTTCGCTAGCTGTCTATGTTCAGGCAGTGTGTATGTACCCTGTGCTGATGAGAGTTGTGTGACAGGCGCAATACTACGGGCCCATCACGATCGGCGCGCCGCCGCAGACCTTCAAGGTGGTGTTCGACACGGGCTCCTCCAACCTGTGGGTGCCGTCCAACAAGTGCCACTTCACCAACATCGCTTGCCGTTAGTATGCACACTCACTCTTACACGCACTACCTATACTTGAACTTACAACATTTATATTCTATTGCCAAAAAATCAACGAAGCATAATATCATTATGTAGATTCTGAACTCTAGAAACAAATGAACATGAACACGCCACGGGCATGGTCCTTATTGCGTGTCCTCGTGATGTGGTAACAAATCTCTCATATCTTACTTTTTAGGGTTCCGTACCTCAATTGAAAAAACGGAACCCTTATAGGATCACTCGTGTGTCTGTCTGTCCATCTGTCACAGCCGATTTGGTCCGAATCTACTGGACCGATTAAGTTGAAATTTGGTACACGTATGAATTTGAGGGTCACTTTGGGGGCAAAATAGAAAATTAAAAAACAAAAGTTTTGCAAACTGTACCGTGTGACACGTCAAATGAAAGGGCTTGTTGTAAGGGGCTCAAATATTTTTATAATTTAAAAATAAATAGTTTTGAAGTTATTTAACAAAATAGATGAACATTTACCATTCTCACCTGATCTCAAATTTTAGGTCCAGTAGGAGCCTAAAATTTAAAAAATACAGAACACATACATTCTTTCTTTACATATAGATTACAGGAAAACCTTTTAAGAAGTCTATGGTGTTAAAATAACATGGTAAATCTCTCAATATTGTGCGTACAGGCTTACATTTGCAGTTGGAATGTATGGAAAAACATGTTTTTCAACTGCAATGTTAAGTTTGTTTTTGGGATAAAAATCATGGTAGATAATATTTTAATTCTACGGAACCCTCACCACGCGAGTTCAACTCGCACTTGCCCGGTTTTTAAAGTTAATATTGCGGTTTATCTAACTATACAGTGTGTCCTTTAAATAATGGATAACCTTGATATACGTAGTCTGCTCATAAGTTTTGTCACATATGGAATTTTAAATAAATGACACAATGAGTTACGCACTACAACCATTTATCTAACAAATGAAAGGGTATAAAATACAGATTTAAACCACATGAAAATGATTCGAAATGTTCTCGTCTTGCTTCGATACAAGCTTTCAATCTGCAAGGGCAGTCATCAATCGAAGCACGCACGACGTTCATGTCAATATCGGCGACTTCTTTAATCAGGGATGCTTTTAGTGACTCCAAGTTGCGATGGGGTTTAGCGGAGACCTCCTCTAAGTGCTGCCATATTTTGTAATCCAAGGGATTCAAGTCTGGACTGGATGAGGGCCAATCCTCATGCCTGATAAAGTCGATTCCACGGGTCGTGAGTCAGTTTTGGGTACTTTTCGCCTTATGAGCCGGCGCAGAATCCTGCTGGAATACCCCGTGCCTGTTTTCGAACATTGTTTGTGAAAGAGGTTCCACAATGTTTGTTAGGACCGTGTTTTGATATACGAGGGCACTGGTTTTCATTCCTTTTTCACAAAAAAAAAAAACACCTCCGTTGGACACAAATAGGACACCCCAAGCCAAACCATGAATGCCGAAGGGTGATGACCACGCTGAACACGTGGCACACGTCTCCTCCTTTCTTCTCTAGAGTGTGCATACACTTTATCATTTTGTTTGTTGAAAATCTCCTCAACATTTAAAAATTTTTCGTCCGAAAAAAGTATTTCGCGGTATTCTTTTCACGCGTGCGTTTTTTTTTTTTTATGGGAAATCATCAAATCACTTCTTCGGGTGTGTCTCTTTCTGACTAAAACCCACCCGTATTCCTTCCGCTGCCTGTGTTGCCAGGGGGCTCGGTGACCCTTTAGTACCTTCCCGCGACCCCGGCAGGAACATTTTTTGCGGACAGGATTTCGTTGGATTCGCGCCTTCACTGCTTTGATGACCGCTGGAGTCCGAACAGTACGAAGGCGACCGCTCCTTTGTTTATCGTCTAATGTTGAATCTTCCCTGAATCGTTTGACAGTACGATAAATAAATCTCAGTGGAATTTTTAAATTTTTCAGCAGTTTCAAAATCTCAGTTGGCGCGTGACCGCAACGATGCAATGCAATTACTGCGACTCTGTCTTCTTTGCGCGTCCACCCCATTTTAGAAAATGAACAAAATTCCAGAAACCCATAATATTTTATATATTCGAATGCCCATAATATTTTCCTCAGCTTGCATTCTAAATTCGAAATTTTACCTATGTGACAGAACTTATGGCCCGACCACGTAGCATATAATAGACCGAATGGCCGTTCTACAAAAAAATATATACACCAAATAGTACTTAACATTTTTAACTAACTTTTTTACCTTATCTTATACATTTTGCACCACGACCGCAAATTAATGAATTCCATCGGTTTTTTTTTGTTGTAATATTGTACGCTGACTATACTGACAAGAGAGGCAATAAATAATATGACGAGGAATTGCACAGTATTAAAAAAAAATCGAAACCTAGATATGTATTTACTACTTGGGATATTTTGTTTTTTGTATTTTTTTTAGAACGGCTTAAATTTATTTCAAGATTATCCATTATTTACGGGACAACCTTGTTTAATGTATAATGTTTTATTTTTTTAAATATAGTTTGCTTAGATTGTCTGATCTCATTGAGAGGACGAATGAAAGGCGACGAACAAAGTTAATTTATAAGGCTAGCACTTGACCGGTTGACTGAATAATGGATGTCGCTCGAAATGCTAGAATTGCACCGAATCTCGTAATACAAGCCACTCGCTCAAAAATGTGTCAGGCGTCACGTTTCAAAGAATGTTTGAGACATCAACTTTCATAGGTACAAATTACTTTAAGAAGAGGGATCGACTTCCGAGCGGAACCATGAATGTAAGTGCTATATTATTATGTTTGAGAGAAATGCGTTCCTTGCTGGCTGAAGAATGATGTCGATTAGACTTTCAACCTTATGAGCCCGTAAATGTCACGACGGGCGCTCGTGTTGGTTTGCAAAGACACCCTAAAATGAGAAAGACGCCTTTTAAATATATTTGCGGACAAAAATGACGGTGGTCTTGTGTTGCAGTGCTACACAACAAGTATGACAGCGCCAAGTCGAGCACGTACCGCGCCAACGGCACCGAGTTCGCCATCCACTACGGGTCTGGCAGCCTGTCCGGCTTCCTTTCGCAGGACGACGTCACCGTGAGTACACTACTGCAGCATGACGTCTCCACCACGGATCAACTTATGTCTACATCTGCAGCTGCTATCACTATTGATAGCTAAGAAAAAATTCTTGGCAGATGAACACCCGGTCCCTGAAAGGACCATAAAAACCAACATAAAAATTGCCAAACTCATGTAAACTGCTGTGATTTGCTCATTGAACTAAATGTGGTTGTGCAGGTGGGCGGCATCACGGTGCGCGGCCAGACGTTCGCGGAGGCCATGTCCGAGCCCGGCCTGGCCTTCGTGGCCGCCAAGTTCGACGGCATCCTCGGCATGGCGTTCAGCAGGTAAGCAGCAGCTGTCACACTCTGTCAACGACCTCATCTATACCATGTGATCTATGGGGGTGGGGGGGTGGTAGCAATTTGACATCGCCTTTATTTTGTTACAGTAGCTAGTACTGGTACCTACCAGACCGCCCTTAAAATGCTTCTCAGTCAAGCGCACCTTCACTTACGTGCAGTTGACCGTACATTTGTTAACACATCACATAACATGACCTGTAACCCGCGAAGTGTTAGGCAGAGGTGTACCTGCGGTACACCTACATGTCGTCAGTTATGTTTCCGTCCCACCCATGTAATAGGGCTCGAGCCTATTGCCAAGAAGCACAATACCAGACTGGGCTGCTACATACTGAGAAATTCTTGATGAAAAAACCCGATAACACTTTGCCCGGCGTGGAAATCGAACCCAGGACCTTATGTTCAGTAGTAGAGCTTGCTCCCACTTGACAAACGAGGCAATCCGAGGTTGTTAACACATCATTTAGGTCTTTCCTTTAGCACATTTACAATTAAATATAATAGTTGTCCCGATACTGTTGCTCGTACAGTGGATAGCGCCTAGTTTTTTTTATTCCGCTTGTTCTAGGGCAGTGTCAACACAGGGCAGGTTTTGACACTGCCCTAGAACGAGTGAGTATAATGAAACGTAGAACACGTTTAGTGGTCTAGAACAGAACACGTTATTATTCACCACAATGAGTAATTGAGAGGGAAACCGACTCAAGTATAAACTTGCGTAATAAGGCACGAGTTAAAAAAACAAAGGCTTTGCAAAGCGACATCTCTCACTCCCGGGTACTATGTACGAGGGTCATTCAATAAATACTTAGCCTACAAAAAGTAAACGAAAATTTTGGAAAAGTGGCAATTTATTTTTCAACAAAGTCTCCTTTTAGTTCGATACACTTAGCCCAGCGATGCTCCAACTTTTTTAACCCGTCCGAAAAATAGTTTTTGTCAAACTCTGCAAAATAGGCCTCCGTGGCGGCGATGACCTCCTCATTCGATCCATATCTATTCCCGGCGAGTGTTTTTTTCAGATTAGGAAACAGAAAGAAGTCACAAGGGGCCAAATCTGGAGAATACGGTGGATGGGGCAACAATTCGTAACGTAATTCGACCAATTTGGCCTTGGCAACGGCAGACGTGTGAACCGGTGCGTTGTCGTGGTGAAACAGCACTTTTTTCTTCGCCAGATGGGGTCGTTTTTTCTTTAATTCGGTGTCGAATCGGCCCAATAAATCGGCATAGTAAAGCCCTGTAATTGTTTTACCCTTCTCGAGGTAATCGATATAGATCACACCTTGTGAATCCCAGAAAACGGTGGCCATAACTTTTCCGGCCGATTTTACAGTTTTCGCCTTCTTTGGAGCACGTTCCCCGGTCTGGATCCATTGTTTTGATTGCTCCTTGGTCTCTGGTGTGTACCAGTGGATCCAGGTTTCATCGACGGTCACAACACGACGCAAAAACTCCGCTGGATTCCGCTTAAACAGCGCCAAACACGTCTCCGATGTGGTCTCACGGTTGCGCTTGTTTTCTGGTGTGAGTAAACGCGGCACCCATCGCGCCGACAGCTTTCTCATGCCGAGTTCCTCGTGAAGAATATGATGCACTGTTCCTTCTGAAATGCCTACAGTCTCAGCTAGCTCCCGAACCTTCAATCGGCGATCTGACAATACGAAATCATGGATTTTTTTAATGTTTTCCTCCGTAGCAGCTGTTTTCGGTGCACCTGGACGTGGTTCATCAAAAACCGACGTACGGCCACGTGCAAACTCGTTGAACCAATTCTTGACGGTGGCCATCGATGGAGAAGAGTCACCGTACACAGCATCCAAGCGCTCTTTGATTTCGATGCGCGTTTTCCCTTCCAAAAATAGGAATCGAATCACCGAACGATATTGCTCTTTTTCCATTTTTGTAAAACCGATCGACACGTTCGCTTCCATAAGTTGTCAAATTAAAACAAATGAAGGGATTGGAATGAAAATTTGAAAAAAGAATGTGCTACACTGTGGTAAAACTCTTTTGAAACTACAGCGCCCTCTGGCGATGAGGCTAGGTACTTATTGAATGCACCTCGTATATCAGTGACGTCTAATATCCGTTATATAATACTACAGATAGCGTTATGCCTACGTTGTTGGTATATTCAGATCACTACTGGTATTCTTTATTAATCGTATAAAATGGCTATCCAATAGTATTGTATAATGGTCCTTATTATCTGTGTGCAAAAATAAATATATTTGGTTGTACAATAAACAATAAGTTTATTAATGTAACAACATAACGCCTGTTTTGGTAACTATCATCTTGATATAAAACAAATTATTTAAAAAAAAACAAAAACCTGACTGCTAATACACATTCGGGTTATGTTTTTTATTAAATTATTTGTTTTATTTCAAGCTTTTTAGTTTTATTAATATATATATATGTATGGAATTGATTCATTACTAGCTATTATTTGATATCAACATTGTAGTAATTTATTTAAAAAAAAAAAAATCTCTTTTTTTGTATTTGCAGATGCAATATATAAATATTATAATATAGCCTATGTCACTTCCACAATTAAGACGAATCTAACGACACCTATTATGTTAAAATCCATCAAGCCGTTTAGGCGAGCGTGCCAAAGAAATAAACATACATACTGTCGAAAAACATTACCCACCTTCTGGGGCAGTCGGGTAAAAATGAGTATGTACTGTATGTATTGAGCGGTGCGGTGTCTGTTCCAGCATCTCCGTGGACGGCGTGACGCCGGTGTTCGACAACATGGTGGCGCAGGGGCTCGTCAAGCCGGTCTTCTCGTTCTACCTCAACAGGTAACGCTTCATAATACTGTACCACTTTATTATCTCTCAGGCGTCTTTTTCGTCGCGTATTTTTCCGTATGGCCTGATCCAAAAGTGTCTGCAGAAAATGGATCAGAAAACGTAAGTACCTGTAAATGCGAATTTGTAGTACTCAGATATACTTAAAGGGGAAGATACGTTAGTTGATCACAGCGCGCAGTCCTACTGAACCAAGGCCTGTCTAATGTCCGTCTGTCAGTGCCGATTTGCTCTGAATCTCCTGGACCGATTAAGTTGAAATTTACATATGAAATTCTGTGACCCGAACACGAACGTGTAACTTAATAAATGAATTTTGAATATGGGTTTCACTTTTGGGGGAAAAATTACAAAATTAAAAAAAAATGCGCCGTGTAAGTAACATATCAAATGAAAGGACTTGTTATAAGAATTTCAAATATTACTCCGTTGGCTTTCACCAATGGGATAATCCAGGTATTTATAAAAGTAGAGCGAGACATTACGAGTTATATGGTATGAAAAAATACAGGTTTGATACTACTTTCCTAGAGTATGTCAAAAATTATTCAAAAATATTTAAAAAGATTTGTGTTTTTTCTAAATATATTTTTTTAAACGATTCAATTAAAAACTGCAATAATAAAGTAAAAACCACTTCGAAAATTATTAACAATGAAACGGGTAAGTCGGTTAAACAAGAAAAACAACAAGATTATGGTCGAGCACAAATTAGTTGATAAAGCAGCTGACTTTAGTAATTGCAATTAATGCGATTTCGAATAAATTTCATTAACATGTTAATTCGTGAGCTTAGTATGCTAATTGCTATTGCTTTGCTATTTGCTAATATGACGATAATTGATAATAATAAAGTATGTGAATTTTGCTAATATGCGAATTAAAAAGCGCGTTCGCCTTAGGACGTCTCCTAGCGTGCGTTTAGTTTACTCGCCGATAACGTTTTATTTGTGCTAGTACACTTGTTTATGTAATGTGTTAAGATTGATCACATAATTAAGGGGCTGACAAGACCCAATGGACAAAAATAGGCTTCTCTTAAGAAAAAAATTGCCAAATCTGTATAGTTTGTGGTAGCGGAAAAAATATATGTTAATTTTGAACATATTTCCCAGAACTTGATTGTTACCAAAACACGTTTTGAAAACAAAATCTCGATACAAAGTAACATTAAACTAACCTGTTACTTTGAGTTCTAATCCAAAATATCTGTATCAAATATCAACATACGTTACGTATTTAATTAATAACAAGAACGTCTTATTTGAATACAGAACTTGGTTGTTTTTTATTTTCGATTACTCAACTCAATTTTGAGTAAATAGATAATTACTTCATATTTTGCAATAAATTACAAGCGTTGTGTCATCGCACTTCTCTTTCTTTTCTATGCAATCTGACAGGGACCGCGGTTTAGGTGTTGTCAGCGTCTTAAATATACCTATTTAACAATTTAAAACCTTTTATTGTTTAAGATTTTATGAACTTTCCTTCATACTTTATCCAGGCTTAGGACTGGCAGTAAAATGTTTAAACTGGCGTATTTATAAGTACATTTGATCGTATTTACATGAATTAGTTTTGTATTTTACATTATGCACATTATTTACATTACATTTTAGGGCATTAGTTTTTTGTAATCACAGTTTTTCAAATTGGCATTTAAAAATACCAGCTGTTCGTTTTCTTTTATAGAAAGCCTTGTTCTTCTTTCTGACAAAGTATACCCCGCTTTTGAAAAAAGTTATATATTAGAAAAATAATCCCATATAGGAGAAGTTCGGTGAGACATTATCACGTTCAAGTCCATTCAACGGTTTATTTACACTAAAATATTTATATACTAAACTTCTACTGTTTATTACCTCCTATTATTTACAGGTAGGTATTGAGTTCACACTATTATATATTAAGTACAATATTATGCACAAAACGAAAGAATGTAATTACTGTATAACGAATACGTAAACCAAACTCTCACTATCACTTGCCAAAACGTACTGAACGAACACAAAACGACGCGCGCCACGCGCGTAACACGCAAATATAATAATAAACAATCACGCATTCATTCAATCAATACATGACTCTTTAAGTACGAGCAAATCAAAGACAATAAGGTAATAATTTCTAAACATCGTTCTTCGCACCATCCATAATTTAAATACATTAAACAAGCACAAGCATTCATTCAATATACAACCTTAAGTACGCACAAATCAAAGATAACAAATTGCTTAACCCATTATTCGCAAGTTCGCAGCACCTGCTAATAAATTTCACTCGCGAACAAGGTCACTGTCACGTGAAACCGATATATTTAGTATCCCCGACTTCCCGTGGGTGCGACGGAGAGCGCACGCTACCGTTGCGTGCGCCGACGCTCTGACGAGTCTGACGTATGATAGTATAAAAAAGTATGAAAATTTCGCATTTCACAGAATTTCGCAATTACATTTAATTTGCTAAATGCTAAATGTGCTTTCGCATACTAACAATGAATGCTAATGCTAATTAACCCATCACTACAACATACCTATTTTTTTTATTTTTATGTATGGCATCTCGTAGTTAACCTTGAGAGGTCGTGACTACTTAACCGGACTTTCCTGTGGCTGCCTTAAGCGAACTCAAAGGCTCCAGCCAGGGGCGAATTTCTTATAATACTAAGCGACTGCACGCTAAGGGCACCTTCTGTGGGGTACGGACCTCGGCTTACGGCGTCGCTGGGGGGAGGACAGCAAGGTGGGGCAGGCTGGATCTGATCAGAATTATTATTAATCGAGGAATTTAAAACTACAGGCTCAGCTGCGGCACGGGCTGTCATTTCAACCTGCCAATAGATGTCAACATTAATATCCAATTTTAGAGTTAAAGTTTTTCTTTTCTAGTTCAGCTGCCTCTAGGCATTGATTTTTCCGTCTGAAGACACATGCACTTTTTGAATAGCAATTGACCACACACTGCTTAATTATTTTTCAACATGACGAACTTTGTTAGCTGACATTGTTGGAATATCCATGAGACTTGTTGGGCTGCTTGAGTGAAGTAGATACCAGCAGTCACAGTTGCCCACACAAATGCAGTATTTATTTTATTACTGCTCTCCGTACAGTGCTTCCATGCTTTGCCACACATACTGCACTTGAAAATTAATTCACTTTGAATCCATCAAGTCTTTCACTAACAAATTCAATTTGTGAAGATTCACACATATTTCGGTGTCTTTCCCATTGGACGCCCATATCGCAGACAAACATTTATTTGGAACACTTTCCACAGTCAATTTAAATGAATCTGTTTCAGGATCAGCTTCCCGCCAATTAATCTCTAAACGTTCAGCCACAGGTTCAGCTATCACTGTGCTAGTACTAAGAGTACTGTAGATGGCCTCTATGCGGAATTTTGGTTTTACATGCGCATATGTTCTTTTTTGTGTGTTCTGGGTAGGTACTGAAAGAAACAAATCAAAATGTAATGACCATTCTAACACCACATGTAGTGCCACTTTTACAAGCAGCATTCAGCAAGTACAATAAATCATGCTTATTTGATACATACACAAAATTTTCTATGAGGATTTCTTCATTCACTGGCATCGTCATGGTTTCTTCGGAACGCTAAACTTTCAATCGGCTGTAATACGATTTACGAATGTAAACTTTTATCAACAGAGAACGTATCAAATGAAATCCTACATCCAAACTTGGCTATTTTACGAAGAAGCCGGACAAAGAATTAGTATGTTATGCATGTTTACTTACCTCTCATCATCGTGAAATTGTCTTAATCCACCTCGAACACGTTTGAAAGATTTGTGCTGCCCCGAATATTTGTGTCGTTTAAAATCCTTCTTGCTTGATTGAAAAGATATTGTAGATTTAAGCCCCGCGCGACACAGATTCGGACTCAAACTTCCAGGAGAAATTTCCAGGGGGCTTAAAATTATGTGTTCTTTCGGCAATAATTTCCTTAAACCAGTAATATAAGGATCGGAAGACACCAGTAACCTTTGGAAAGTATCTTCCATGGCCACTTTTCTTGAAAACTTCCTTGAATAGTTTTCTCTATATTTGCGGACATCTTTATTTCTACTTTCTTGAACATCTTCACTTAAAAGACCTATGGCAATACCAATGTTCTCTACGATGAGAGGCCCATGGACTAAAGTTTTGTGAACCGAAGTTGTCATATTGAACCATGGGTAATTAAAAACAAAAATTGTTTCAGTCCGTAAGCAAAACATATTAAATATTACAAAATTAATTTTGTAACCACTTGATATGATTTTCAAAATGGTGTGGAATCTATTTAACAGAGATAAATTCACTCCTGTTATCATTTTGAAATTTTTGTTTATATCGTGAATGACTACCAGAACCGTCACATCCCCACTTTGAAATCAAGCACAGATTTTGAGTTTCGCTTTCATTGAGACTTTGAATAACTTCACTTAGTGATAGTAATAGCCTTTGAGCCGTATGATCCATAAGATTTGAAGGGGTATTTCTGCTCGGGTTTTGTGATACTAACACCAAACGGGTAACACTTTTTTTTTGCTTTTGTAATTGTATCATAATTTGGGTATAAATTACAACTTCCAATGCACTTTTTCTTAATACGTTATATTGATGCTTCGTAAGCTGCCCTTCAATAACCAGAGATAAGGCTTTATGGGGACCGAGAGTGGCATGGTTTTTATCCTTTCTCGGAATAATATCTTGAGACACATCTTTAACTAGTTTGAATTTCTCTGTCTCTCCACATGCTCTGAACTTCATTTGCGTAGCGTAAGCCAGTTCTGCTGCTGTCATTTGCAGTCGTATATTTTCAGTTCTGTGCCATTTAGCTCGTTCAGTTAATTCTTCAAAATCCTTAGGGGGACGACCACTCGAAACTTTTCTCTTCTGATATTGCAAGACATTAAAAGAAACATATTGATCAAACCAATCTTTATGGGCATTGACACATCTCTCAAAATGTTTTTGTGACTTTTCAAGTTTTGCTTTAAACTGATGAATTAATTTTTGTAACACACTCTTTGCATCACTTGAAATATGACTAATTTTTAAGGCATTTTCCACTTTTTAATAAAGGAACTGCATTTTTTCCGAATCCTTTCTTGATGTAGATTCTCTATAATACTCAATAAGAGTTCTTCTACTTATATAAATGTCTTCAGAGTTTGATCCTGAAAAATAGAAAATAAATAATTAATTTATGAAATTCTACCTTAACACTAAAATTGATCAACTTTGTTAAAGGTGCGCAAAAACGCGCATCTAATTCAAAGTGTTTATGAAAGGTGAATGTGTAATGTTCATTTTAAGGCATATGTCAGGACTGGATTCCATTGAATACGGTACTTTTACTCTACGACATCAGTTTGATCATCCTTAAATTTGCGACCACCTTCAAAAGAAATACGAAAAACAATAGAAATATAATTATTAAATAACTTTTATATTAATATAATATTAGTTCCTTACCTCCAAGAGTAGAATCCCATCACTGAAATTCGTAAATCCACCGAACAAAGTAACAAAATAAAGATCGGAATTTGAAGTTTTATTGAAACAAAACACATCTGCTACTCAACAAGTCAAACTTTGGACTAAGTGAGTCGGGGGGATGGGGCGCTTACGTAGGTAGCTACCCCATTTTACCGAGAATACCGCCTAAACAATAGAAACTAGTTGTCGTGCAGGTCGGGAGTTTGATTTTTTGCCAACTTTAAGCGATATTTGGCCAGTGTGCGACGGCCACAAGGTGATGGTTATCTACAAAATCATGATTTCACAGGAGAGCACTTTGAAAGCAAAACTATCGTAATTAATAGAAGAACAAGGCTATCTTCTCCTATTTTACATCATTTTGTTAATAGGGCATTACCAATTAAATGGTGAAGGAATTATATTTTTTTGTTCCAAAATACGGAGTTCGACATTGAGAAAAAAAAATGTAGTTGTCTTTATATACGTGACTTAATATCAGTAAAAATTGAGAATCAAACAGAAAAAAAACCGTATGACAAAACAAAGAATTCTGAGTCGAATTATGTAAAAGAGTGAATTTCGTAAAAAGTGCAGTTGACTCTTTCGATTTTGCTGCCGTCGTACTTTCTACACGGAACGTCATTTTTGTCTATTCTTCCGTAGACAAAACAATGCTCGTGCTAAGCCTGCTGGTAGAATATTGGCCGACAAATAAGAAAAAAATAAACAGATTAGAATAAGTTATTTATAAACACGCAATAAATAAATCACGTTTATTAATTTGAAGTAGGTAATCATTTGTTTGTTTGAACCAATGAGTTCAAAAGTCAAAGTTCTGAACGGACCCAAAACCCGAACAGAGCCGATGTAACTAAAAAAATGTTTGTCTGTCTGAAACTTTACGAAATGCGTAAAACGTATTCGATTTTGTAAGTACTTTAATTTTGCGAATGTTTACATTCTCGTTGGGTTACCGAATTAAATACTTAATTTAATGTTGACAAAAAATATAGGGAAACACAGTTATGATAACCACTGACTTTATATTGTACTTATGTAATTGAGACGTAGGTAAGTAATTAGTATTGTGACGAGATTTCAGCGTCTAAAACGCAACTAATGGACCGTGTAATGTTAAAGTGTAATGTTTCTAAAACCGCCAAAACTTAGGTACTTTGATTTTAAAAAAAGCAAAGCAAAGCATACAAAATAAAAATATCACGCGAGAAATTCCGCGTGCCAATACTATTGCAACAGCGATCTTCAAAATTGTATTTTATTACATGACGAATCGTACAAACTAAGTTTGCCAACGTTTCCTAGTATTTCTTTCAATGTAGGTCAAGGTTGCGAACACAGGTTGGGAAGAGCGACAACAACGCTTAGATCCTATTTACGAACAATGATATTTATGTTGCCACACAACAATATTATTGTAATAAAATTGTTTACATTGATGAGGTCGTCAGTTATAGGTTAGTATAATGTTTTTTTTTGGTGAACCTGTTCATGAAAGTTAGGAAAGGAAATAAATCAATTATTTTACGTTTATATTGATTTTAACAGAACCATAATAACCCCTGCACGCCATCTAGCGTTCTATTTCTAAACTATCGCAATCAATCATGGCGCAGATGGTACTTTTATTTGCTTGTCAAAACGCACGCACACTAACAAACAAGTGTCAAATTTTGACTGGATTTCACGATCGTTTTTCTCAGTAAATAATGTAAGTTATTTCCTAAAAAGGTCAAAGGCGACCACATTTCATTGTAGAAAAGTGATAAAATGATTCGTTTTAAACAAAAAATGTCCACGTTTAGCGTAAAGCCTGACGGATAAATGTATGGACAGCCCATCGGAACATCCCCCTTAAGTCTCAAAACACTGGTGAATACTGGGGTATCTCCATTAAACTTTAAAGTAATATATTAGACATCGTAGCTCCCTGTCTAGCTGTTACTTTTAATAAATGTGTTGATTCAGGAACTTTTCCTGAGCAAACCTTGAAAACTCTTGATGACATGAAGAGTAGTAAAGTCATACCATTATTTAAATCAGGTAATAAAAATGATATTTGCAATTTCAGGCCTAATTATTTTTTTATCTTACCTGCATTTAACTAAATATTTAAAAAGTTAATACTCAAGCAATTCTGACATTAATAGTCTGGCCACGCTAACTCTGCATTGGAATAAATGGGCAACCCCAAAAAGTTTTTTATATGGTATACTTTTACATATTTCACTTTCGTGTTATATAGTGCGTTCACTATAACTTGACGCGTGAAGAAGATCGTGTCAAATTACAAGATAATGGAGCAAAACAACAAAGTTTGTGGTTGTGGTAATCATTCACTGTGCAACGACTATATTCTTTGTACGGTTTACCAGTGATATCCGTTACATTAGTTTATTTTAGGGGTTCAGGGTTTTTATATTAAAAAAAAATAACGCTGAGAGAACGAGAACGCTGCTGCCCATTCTCTAGTAAGTACCCTAGTCACCTTTTACGACACCCACGGGTTTTAGTCAGTAAGAGTCTGACACACCCTCCCGCTCCGCCCAGAGCGGAAGAAGTTATTTGATGATTTCCCACCCAAAAAAAAAAAAAGTGCTATTGGAGTTTTTTGTGACCTCTTCAAAACCTTTGATTGCGTGCACTATGACACGCTTTTGCGTAAACTACGTCATTACGGTGTCCAAAACGAAGCTCTCAAAGTAATAAATTCTTATTTACATAATAGGTTGCAATGTGTAGATGTTAATGGTGTGAGATTTCCGGGCTACCAGTTCAGTTAGGTGTACCTCAAGGCTTAATACTGGGTCCATTTAATATTAATTTAGTGGGTGGGTGATAATTACAGAACACGTCACTTGCAAGATATCCGAAGTCATGAATTATCATATTTTTGGATTAATTCTCGTAATTCGGGCACACATCTACCTTTAGACACAACTTGAATCTTATCATTAAACGACAAGTGCGACTAACCTAACCTAACCTAACCTAACCAACACATTATCGGCGCAAACTTCACAACAGAACACCATTCTTAGGTAAACAACAAATAATATTTACACTAATTTACTTTTCAAAACGAATTACTTATAACTTACTAAGATATGCAAAGATTATAATAGAAAATGCATTCAATTCAAGATCGGATTTACATTGCGTGTCACTGTCACATGAAACAAACACTACGACGACAATTTGTCATACCGTGTTCTTCCACAAAAGCTTAATTTGCCGGAAAAATTTTGCCGGATAATACAGTCCTGGGTTGCCAAAACTTATTTTCCTAACTCCCCAAAAATCAAAGCAAAATTTCCCAAATATGAGGAATATAATAAAAAATTATGAAGTTTTTAATTATTTTTATAGGGCTTTTGCTATTCCTTACAATTTATAATTTTTTTGAAGGTATAAATTCGACAATACCACCCTGTTTTTGAAATTGTCTCTAGTAGTCATGAAGGAAACTTCCCCGCAATTCGGGGAGTTGTCCAAAAATTGGGAACCCTGGTCTTCAATACTTTTCATTCATTAAATCTTGACTTTACACACAACCAATGGGAATCGAGCTCCTGCCGCAGGAGTTACGCCCCTAATTTAAACCATGTCACTATTGTGTGCTGTTCATAAACACGAAAATTTATACGAGTGTGCGTAAATTTATGAACGATATGTAGGCTAGTCGAATGCTTGCCTGCGCATACCTACCGTATCAAACTCCGTCGAACTGTGAGTCACGTGGCGTCTGCGACAAGTTGCTATAAGAGTTTTAATAGGAGTTTAACTTTTTTTTTAAATATTTTGTATTATTGTATTACATAGTTAAAATAAATGCATTTGGCGTTGTTGGTAGGGTAGGCTAGGCCTAATTGCCTCTATGGACGGCACGCCCCTGAGTATAAATACCAACTTTCGAGTTAATCGGACAATGTGTTCAAATTATTCTAAGACAAATAGGCAAATTTTATAGGCAAATATGGAAGGCATTTAGGACCTCCTAAATGCCGTCCATATTTGCTTAGAAGAATTTAGTATGAAGTTTAAAAAAACAAAAAATTACAAACTGTATTATTTGCTTAGATAAGTATTATCTAGCCAAGTTTCAAGTTTATTAACTTCAGGATAGGCAATGTGTAACATTTCCTCAGTGAGTGATTGCGTAAGAATTTAACCTGAACAGGGTTTGTTTACACTTTCATGAGATACTTTTGGAACAGACATTGTGTTGCTAGACAGAACAAACAACAGAACCTGGCAGGACATTATTTTGTGTGTATATTCGTCTAAATAGAGTCAGTGAATTTGTAGCAAACCCGTGACAGATACTGACGAAATTGAGCGAATTCTGCATACCACGCAATTTTCAATAGGCTAGTAGTTGACAGTTAGAACAATACCGTATGAACTTAGTGTTGTGGAATGATTGTGAGCTGAAAATATAAAACATCTCTCTCTGTGCAGGGACCCGAGCGCGGCGCAGGGCGGCGAGATCATCTTGGGCGGCTCGGACCCGGAGCACTACACCGGCAACTTCACGTACGTGCCCGTGCACCGCGCCACCTACTGGCAGTTCAGCATGGACGCCGTGCGGGTCGCGCAGGGCACCTTCTGCGCCGACGTGAGTGTCGAGCGCGCTGTGCTGCACGCCACTCGCTGACGGCGCAGTACACTCACACGCTTGTCGCAGGGCTGCCAGGCCATCGCGGACACGGGCACGTCGCTGATCGCGGGCCCCAGCGAGGAGGTGGCGGCGCTCAACAAGGCGCTGGGCGCGACGCCCATGGCGTTCGGCCAGTACGTGGTGGACTGCTCGCTCGTCGCCAAGCTGCCGCCCGTGGCCTTCACCATCGCCGGCACCAACTTCACGCTCGAGGGAACCGACTACGTGCTGCGCGTGAGTACACCCAAAAGTCTGATAAAATCTCGTGTCTGCGTCGTAAGTTATTCAAGGTCAAAAGTCACAAAAATCGGTTTTTCGCGATTATCTAGGCTTACTACTGAGAAATTCCAGATAGAAAACCCAATAATACTTTGCCGGACCCGGGAATCGAACCCAGGACCTCATGCTCAGCAGTAGTGCTTGCAACCACTAGACGCCAACGTTTTACATAAATATCGAATAATATGATTCATTGAATACTACTTACTTACGTTGTGTAAATTTTTTAACAAGCATTAAAATTAGAAATAACTTGATGTGACTCGTAGTCATTATCTTGACTAATGTTTACTTTATACTTTACTCAGATAATAAAACAAACTCAACAGCAAACAGACATTGTGTTTTGCAGTGCCCTGACAGGGTTCATGAGCAAAAACCGACGCTTAATCTAATGTAAAATGTTTGATGTGCCTCCCATACACATCATACATTTTACAATAGAATAAAAATTTAAATTAATTATTACTCAAATAACTTTAAACAAACAACTTACTTTATGATTCGGTCTCTCTGTAATTAGACAGAGACCGAATGAAAAAGTAGAACGGACGATAGATTACAAATTCATCGCACTTGCAACAAGCTCGCTGGTTAGTCATTGCGTTCGCGTTGGTTTGATTCCACGTCAAGCCATTCTTTTTTTTTTTCAAGTATTCTTAAATATAGTCGTAACAAATTCAATGTTAAAGCAGTACAATATTTTAAACTGGAAGGCTCCTCACATAGTGACGCTGTCTGTACACCGATTTCTCCGTGATTACTGGGCTGATTTACGTGACTTTTTATTTAATTTGGTAGAGGAAGCGGCGGCGGGTACAAGCACATGCTTGTACCCGCCGCACATTCTATTAACTTACTCAAGGAATAATTACTTATTAGTTTACTAACTACTAACAAGCAGGTAGTAATAAGTAATTAGTACTTGAGTTAGCTTATTTAGTAATGCGTATTTTATCCACATTGTGTATGTTGTCCGTGTTATAATTTCTTGTTACTGTTATTTACTGAAGTGATAATACACGAATGTATGTGGGGTAGGTTCAAATATTGGTAAATTAGAACGGTTAACAAAGACCAACAGACTTCCAGAATAACACTATAATGACAAAAATAACTATTTTCGGAAGTCGGTGGCAAAAAACCCGAAATCACTTTGTAGTGTTATCTGTCGCCACATGCGACCTACGCATCGCACTTATGTCACGGCGTAGAGTCGGTTGTTTTATTGTAAAAAATGTTTTTACCATAGCTACATTTTTCAAGTTAGCATAACTTTACTCCGGGTTTATTATTATAATAATAGGATAGGTGCCCTATTAACAGCACTGGTGTCATTGTCGGCACGGAGACTGAGGCTCGTGTGTGCGCAGGTGACGCAGTTCGGCAAGACGGTGTGTCTGTCGGGCTTCATGGGGCTGGACATCCCGCCGCCCAACGGGCCGCTGTGGATCCTGGGCGACGTGTTCATCGGCAAGTACTACACCGAGTTCGACGTGGCCGCCAAGCGCATCGGGTTCGCGCCCGCCGTCTGAGCGGTGGCTGCAGTCATCTACTAATATTATAGTTCCGTAGTGTAGTCCTTTTAGCGAGTTCCTTGCGCCGCAACACATACGAGCTTTCTTGTATCGAGTTGTTATTCATGCAGTATGCTCCACCAATATCTAAAGTTATAACCATGACAATAACATTTGACAGAACAAAACATGACAATGCTGTCCTTTTAAGGTTTTTTATGTTTGTATTTTAGAAATAAAACGTTGTAAAAATATATCTTTCTTTTATTTCATATGTCTATTATTTGAACAACTCGCACATCTTGGATTTCAAATACAAAAAATATGAAACATTTTCAACATCCATAGTTAAGTTAACGATGTTCATTAAAAACTTATCAAAGCTACACTTGCTCGAGAGTGAAACAAAACAAGCAAGGACTCGCCCGACGGACGGCGATAGTCTCGGCTCGAGGCGAGCAACTCGCTCCGCATATATACATTCTATTGTATGACCACCATAAACTACAACAAACATAACTGCTGCTGTAAATAATTAGAACCGGTTAGCGTAACGTTATACTAGTTTTAATATTCAATTTACTATGAAATTGGAGAATTATCTACACTTAGTAGGCATTAGGTGTGTGCGTTACCCCAGCAAAATAATGTCGAAAATAGGCATTTAAATCTTACAGATAATTAGTTGCCCAGCTTCTGTAATTGTTGCGCACATTTTTAAATTTGTTGCACTTATAGTTTTTTTAGTTATTTCACAAAAACATTTCCTGCTGGGGTAACGTTTCAAACGTTACCGCAGCCAGACATTTTTTTTTTAAATGGGAGTATTGAAACAAATATTAGCTATATAATTAGTTGTCTAGACGAGGTAAATGTTGCACCTTATTTTGTATTTGTTCTTTCTTCGGCTGCGAAGTTATTCGTGATCCTGCTGGAGTAACGTTTGTGGTTTTACTGGATCTCTGAAACGGTTAAGCGGATTCTTATCATCTTTTGTACATAACTTCTTAGGAATTAGTTGTAATTAGTTGTGCAATAAAAAAAACAATAATGCACCGTTTAAAGGTTATTTAATTAAATATAAAAACATTTCAATAGGTCCCTACACTCTAAATAAGAGCTCTAAAGACTTACTTTAAACGTTATTTTGTAGCTTGTAACTGCTTTCAAATGTATGTGAAGTTTCATTAGTATCCTGTAAGTAACTAACAAATTATGATGATATTCAGTTCTCCACGTTCACGGTCAATATGCGCGCGGAGTTTTTTGGCCACCGATAAACTTGTATGTGGATATATAAACTGAATTTTATATCAATAATTAGTTGCTTAGTTCAGTTTTATACCTGTAAAATTTCAGCGTAGTACATACAATAATTAACGAGATAATAAAATAAGTCATTAGGAAGCGCAAGACCGTAGTAACCCAACCAAGTTTAGGTGGTTACAAAAAAGCGACCGCGTAGTACATTATGCTATCTTCTAAAATGTTTAGTATAATACACCTTACAAGTTCGGTACAGACGCGTACACTGTTAAATACATAACAATATTATAATATCTGTAGGTACTATGAAAACATTATTCTTATTATTATCTTTCGGCTACTTATTAGATAGGTATCTATTATTATGTGCACAATTGCAAATACTTACCAAGAATCGACGATAACACGTCCAGGTGGGACGCGGAAGGGGTACTTCATTGTTTCCATAGCGCACTAAACTTGACCATTAGTTACATAATTCATCTTGTAGAATGCGTGTGCGCTTCCGCAATTCCGCTTTCTATTTTTCCAAATATTTAACGAGTGCGTAAGAGTTAATCAATAAGTGTGTACCTAATTACTTTTATAATTAATGTGGACAGCTCCTCTTAAGGACCATAATTATTGTGTGTGGCTTAATGAATTCACGAACAAGGTAAGCTTGCATAATGTATCTACACAGAAATAGTTGCAATATTATTATTATTAGTAGCAATATTATTATTTTAACTACATACTTAGTATTTAAATTTAAATAATGGAAAATGCCATTAAAGAAAAATTGCTATCTGTGATTGTTTTAAAGTTTAATTAATATTTTAAAAGTTCATTTGAAATAATTATTGTACCTGAGAATAAAAATTATTTAAGAAACGTAGTTTTTTTAACACTTGTGTACACGTCTGTACTAAACTTCTAACACTATTCTACATATTTTAAAATATAGCATAATGTACTACGCGGTCGCTTTTTTGTAACCACCTAAACTTGGTCGGGTTATCACGGTCTTGCACTTTTATTTTATTATCTCCTTAATTATTGTATGCACTACGCTGAAATTTTACAGGTATAAAATTGAACTAAGCAACTAATTATTGATATAAAATTCAGTTCATATATCCACATACAGGTTTATCGGTGGCCAAATAACTCCGCGCGCATTGTGACCGTGAACGTGGAGAACTGAATATCATCATAATTTGTTAGTTACTTACAGGATACTAATGAAACTTCACATACATTCGAAGGCAGTTACAAGCTACAAAACAACGTTTAAAATAAGCATTTAGAGCTCTTATTTAGAGTGTTAGGACCTATTGAAGTGTTTTTATATTTAATTAAATAACCTTTAAACGGTGCATTATTTTGGTTTTTTTATTGCACAACTAATTACAACTAATTTCTAAGAAGTTATGTACAAAAGATGATAAAAATCCGCTTAACCGTTTCAGAGATCCAGCAAAACCACAAACGTTACTCCAGCAGGATCTCGAATAACTTCGGAGCCGAAAAAAGAACAAATACAAAATAAGGTGCAACATTTACCTCGTCTAGACAACTAATTATATAGCTAATATTTGTTTCAATACTCCCATTAAAAAAAAAATGTCTGGCTGCGGTAACGTTTGAAACGTTACCCCAGCAGGAAATGTTTTTGTGAAATAACTAAAAAACTATAAGTGCAACAAATTTAAAAATGTGCGCAACAATTACAGAAGCTGGGCAACTAATTATCTGTAAGATTTAAATGACTATTTTCGACATTATTTTGCTGGGGTAACGCACACGCATTAGGTACCTATTAGAGCTATTAGGCATTGATCTGCGGGCTGCGGGCCGCGGGCTGCTTGCGTAGCACACATACAATGACAATTGTCCGCAATGGGTTTCATGTTGACAGGTCTCAACACGTAGATAACGCAATGGACGTACAGCACACGAATGTTTCAAACCTATGAAGCAATGGGTCAGCTACATCCTTCAAACTGTGATTGTGATACAAACTGTGTCACGCAATTAGGTTGCAGGGCTCATCTGAGTGAGCAGAACCAGTTATGTATTAATGTTCACTGAGCCCTGCTTCTTAGTTACTGGTCTCTTTATACAGGGTGAAATTGAAAACATGCGACAAATTGAGATAGGAGACTATATTTATCATTATGAACAACTTTTACTATGAGACCAAACCCGAAATCGCGAAAAAAATATCAGCTGTTCCCTACATTTATGTTCGCATTACACATCAAAATGTATGGAACAGCAGATTTTTTTTCGCGAAAACAGCTTTGGTCCCTTAGTAAAAGTTGTTCATAATGACGAGTACAATCTCCCATTTCTGTTTGTCGCATGTTTTCAATTTCAATCTGTATAACTGAGTAAATGATTTCGTGTAGTCTTATCACTTCGGTGGCAGTGGAAAGGATAAGCCAGTTTTACTATCATTGGCAATACTGTTTTATATAAAAATTACTTATTTTATTTTAGAATTAGATTTTGAAATTTCGTTAAATTTATATATATAAGTATGTTGTCAAAGTACGAACTAGATGATACAATTTCAATGTGATGTGTAAAATGATACCAAAGCAATGCTTTATTATCTAGTATCTATTTTATTTCTCAATACAGGGTTACTGGTAACTCGAAGTATTCCTTGCAGGACGTATAGTAGGGTTAAAATGCAACAAATTATGCCACCAAATGTTCTCCAAATCCCAGATTATATCATTAAAAGCCAATTTAAAAATGATTTACGGCGCGACTGTACTGAAATACTTCTACAATCTGTCATCTTGTCTTTCGTTTCTAACGATCTTTGTCTAGGTCCTTTTTTACCCGACTGCCTCAGGAGGGTAATGTTTTTCGAGAGTATGTATGTATGTCTATTTCTTTGGCACGCTCTGTAGCCTAAACGGCTTGATGGATTAACGTATGAGGTGCCCTTAGATTCGTCGTAATTGTGGGAGTGACATAGGCTATATAATATTTATAAATTGCATCTGCAAATACAAAAAAGGAGGGGAAGTTTTTTTTTTAAAATTAATTGCAACAATATTGGTATCAAATAAAAGCTAGTAATAAGCTTAAAATAAAATAAATTATTTAAAAAACAAAAAACCCCGACTGCAAAAACACATAACTGAAAAGGGAAAAACAAGCATTAGGTATAATCTATATAATTTTGGTCTTGCAGGCGGGGACAGTCGAATAACCTGAAATATGGTGTAATTTTTGATTGTCCCGCCTGCGATACCAAAATTATATAGATTATAATGCTTGTTTTTACCTTTTCAGTTGTGTTTTTGCAGTTGGGTTTTTTGTTTTTTAAATAATTTTTATGTAGAAAGATTTCTACGGTGGGGTGTCAAAAAAGGAGAAACGAAATGTTACTTTGTATGGAAAGAGCCGTGTCTATTCTTCGAAGAAATAGTGTCATGCTAAGCCTGCAGTAGTATTTTTTTTTTGCATTAAACAACATTTTTTATGAAGTAATGGCAAACATTACAAAAATTAAATGTTTGATTAGTGGTCTTTGCCAAAGTTTTAGGCATTTTTGAACTTTTACTTATTAACAAAGATCTGCTACGGCATCAACTATGATACAGTGACCGGCACGAGTCGTGAGCACAGATGGCAGTAGTGGGGCAAGCTCGCGCATATACACTCGGCCAAATTTATTTAGTATCGCTTTAGCTCAAATGATTGATTATAGGGCTTACGCAAACTATAATTTAAATATTAGTGGTACTTAAAATTTTACTTTGATACAGTAATGTTGCAGGCCACTGTGACTTACGGCCAGTTTCTTCATCAACAAAATCAGTCAAAGTATTAACTTTTACTTGACCTTTACTGATACTACGGCAAATGTTTTCTTCATTAACAGCTAAAATAGTGAAGAAACAAATTTAACCGTTACTTTGACTTATGTGATGTTACTTTTGATGAAGAAACTGTGAGGAAAATATAATTATCTCAATAAAACAATTATAATCTGGTTAGAAGCGTTTTTCCTTTGTTTATTTTTGTTTATACAAAATTCGTCTCAATCCAGAGGAATATGTAATATGCCTTCCATAAAACTAGACGCTGCGTTGGTGCTGGTAGAGGCCACTTGATCACTCATCTCCTCATCATCGTCACTGTCCTCATCCTCCGAACTGGTCTCGGAGTCATCGTCACCAATGTGAATTATAAATTGTTCTGACATTGCATCCACTATGTGATCGTTGTTTATGTATTCCTTCTCAATTTCCTTCACTTTTTGACATAATTTTCCATTCATTAGCTCCCATTACATTTACTTTTTCCTTAATAAGATTCGTTACGTGACTTACGTTCCACGTCACATTCTTACTGCCGACATATCCTTTTATTGCAGCCCATGCCATCTCAATGGGATTAAGGTCTGGGTGGTATGGAGGTAATCTTATTACATCGTGGCCGTGTTCAGCCATAATCTTATCTATATTAAATTTTTTGAATTGATCTTTATTAATTTTTATTAAATGATGTAGTTGGGGCTTCAGCATTCTTTCTTCGTGTTGAATCCCTTTTTCTCTTAACCACCCCAGCATCTCCGACTTCCTGGCATTTGAACTTGGTGCAGGGTCATACTGTTTGTTGTGGTAGGATGCATTATCTACTACCAAAACAGATTTAGGAGGAATGTTAGGAATCAGCTGCGTGCGAAGCCATTTTTCATAATTTTCGTAGTTCATATTATCGTGGTAGTCCCCCGACTTAGTGCCTGCTTTAAATGTGAGCAGGGCATTTGGCACAAAACCTGACTCAGTTCCTGCGTGGACTATCACAACTCGTTGCCCTTTTGATATAGGCTTTTTTAGGCCTTTGTTGTGCCATCTGACCATGCCTTTTTTTTTTTTTTTTGAGGGTGGGAAATCATCAAATAACTTCTCCCGCTCTGGGCGGAGCGGGAGGGTGTGTCAGATTCTTACTGACTAAAACCCACCCGTATTCCTTCTTGTTGCCTGTGTTGCGGGGGCCTCGGTGACCCATAAGTACCTTCCCGCGACCCCGGCAGGCATCGGCCCTAGTGGACCCCTACTATATGTGCTGACGACATCTCTTTGAGGCGCGCGTGGAATACAACGCGCCGTCGACCCGGGCCTGGTCCTTACCGGACGGTGAGCTACCCATTGCTCACCGTCCGCAAGCCCGCGCCTACGGTGGCCGGAAATCCGCCCGGGATTCCCGACGCCCTGGGCGTCTCCTGCGGCGGCTAGGGGCGAGAGGGCGCGAAACTTGCCTTTCCCTCAACCGTCCCGCTTCCTCCTTCGCGAGCATTACTGCTTCGCAGAAGGAGGTGACGGCTGCCCATGCCCTCTCGCTCCGTACCATGGCCTGAACCAGGGCCATCTGACCATGCCTGAGACGTTGAATGGGACGAATCTACATATGATTCGTCCGTATAAATAATTGTTCTTCCCTTTTCCCGGAATGTTTGCATTTTTTTCAAATATGTTATTCGCTGGAAAAAAATGAGTAGGTAAGTTCCTACATAAGTATTCTGGGAATCCAAATGAAATGTCAAGATTGGGACACAGGCCTCTCTCTCTCTCTCTCTGTGAGAGGGAGTGGACAGTAACCCACCACGCGGGCCTAGTGCAGGTTGGTAGATGTTACATGTCTTCGAATTTTTGGTTCTATGACATGCCAGTTTCCTCACGATGTTTTCCTTCACCGTTTTGAGAGCAGTGGTGATGAAATAATTTATACAAATTAAAGCGCCTGTCTGCGTTAGAACCTACGACCTTCGACTCTTATGTCGTGTCCGTCACCACTGCTCTCAAGAATCAAAATACTCAAGCCCGAGAAATCTACAGTTTTTTTTTTCATAATCCATACTTTTGCCAATGCATGTTGGTTGATCTTAAGATTTACAAGTAATAAATAAGATTTATGACTATTAAAGCTTTAACAGCAACACTACGTGACTTGGAAAATGAAGAGGCACATTATATAGGTATATACCTGGAAGCGAATATTGGATTGTTCAATCAATATTTTCCGGTTATTCTCGGTTTTTCTCCATTTGAAACCCAACATTTTGATTATACGGCGAAGACTGCGCTCAGACCCTTGAAAGTGTATATCTTCCCGCAACTTCTGTCGTAGTTTTTCAACGGTAGGCATTTCTTTATTGGTGAGGTGGTAATTGTGAATACACCTTTTAATAACCCCTGGTCAAAACTATCCACATCTGTGACAGGGTGTTCTCTAGGTCTTTTCTTTCCTGGCGTTCTAAATACGGTCACAAATTCTGAATCATTGGCTTCTTTAACGATCCGCCGTACAGTTGCTATTGAGGTGTTGGTCGCCTCCGCAGTGTGTTTACAAATTTGAAGCATAGTTTTGTCAATACCTAACTTAGCGTTGCTCTTAATGAAACAATACACTAAATACACCATTTGCCTTGCCTGTCTATTTAAAACTGTATTTTTTCTTCTCGGCATTTTTGAAGAGTTCGTGTGACAATTTAAAAACACATAACAAATACGAATTAACAAAAATAAACTATTTCAAAATCAAAAACGTAAGTCACTAAAATTGCACGAAAGTGTACAGTAGCCGAAGGACACGTGAGAGTCCAATAGACGACGAGCATCGACTGACGATTTGACGAACCAATCGCGTGCAGCTTCGGCGCCCCCGCCTTCTTCATTCCGCCAAAGAGACCGAAAAATGAACTACTGCGCAGGTGTCAGTTTGTGGTCACGACTCATGCTGGTTATTGTATTAACTTAAATTTCAGTACAGTCGCGCCGTAAATCATTTTTAAATTGGCTCCAAATAATTTCATCTGGCATTTTTCATTAAAAAAACTAAAAATCTAAGTAACTCAAAAACTACTGACCTTCGGTAGAACATTTGGTGGCTTAATTTGTATGCATTTGAACCCTACTATGACGTCCTGCAAGGAACTCGTCGAGTTACCAGTAACCCTGTATACAAAACTAGGAGCGCCCGACACAGAGAGGACACGTCTATTTTAAGCATACTCTTCGTAACTTGAGTGCAGCCCTCGCATCGCATTTCAATAATATGAAGTGCGGTGCGGCCCGCCTGTAATATGCGATGGTACATACAAATTTAACGAAAGTGATGTAGGAGGATTTTTGCAAAGCGGTGCGGCCGGCGGCGGCTCGCTGTATTCTGCGCCAGCCTTTATAGGCCGCGTCGTCTGCGTGCGCCCGCCCTGAGCATCTACTATGTGACGCCAGTTCTACGAGATTTCATTACAGATGGTGGCTCCAATATAAGTAGTATAATTTTATTATGCTTGGTGTAACAACAAAGTGGAATGTTATGAAAGCAGACACAATTGACTGGGCAAATGGAGAACCTTGTCAGGAAGTCTCAGCTGGTATCCTTACTTAGCAGGCGTCGGACTAAGGATACTGAAGATTGAATCAAATTTTAATTAATTCGATATCATGTACCCTTAACGGTCGAACGTATCAGACGAAAACTTCGCCAAACTTCCGTTGCCTAACGCCCCGCGCCGCGCCGACACACGAGTCCACACTAACTTCTGAGGCATTCACAAACGGGTGTTCAACTCTTACTTTAAAACTTTTGTGTTGTATCGGTGGAAAGAATAAAAACTGGATGACCGTTAATAATAGGTTATTTTTAGGGTTCCGTGTCTCAAAAGGAAAAAAACGGAAACCTTACAGGATCGCTCGTGTGTGTCTGTCATAGAAGATTTGCTCAGAATCTACTGGACCAATTAATTTGAAATTTAGTACACATGAATTTCTTTGACCCAAAAACGGACGTGTAAATAAATAAATTTTAATTATAAGGGTCACTTTTGGGAGACAAATCAGAAAAAAAAACCGTGTGACATATCAAATGAAAAGGCTTGTTGTGAGGGTGGCAACTTTTTTTTATAATTTTAAAATAAATAGTTAATTTAAAAAATAGATGAAAATTGACCAATTGAATCACCTCTTATCTTCGCAACTACTGAGGCTAAAATTTCGGAAAAAAGTAACAAAAAAAATCTTTACTTATAGATTACAGGAAAACCTTTTAAGAAGTCTATGGTGTTAAAATAACATGGTAAATCGCTCAACATTGTACGTACAAACTTACTTTTGCAGTTGGAATGTATGGGAGAACATGTTTTTCAACTACAGAGTTTGTTCTTGGGATAAAAAACATGGTAGATAACATACTTCATTGCACGGAACACTCACCACGCGAGTTGAACTCGCACTTGCCCGGTTTTTCATAGTGTGATGGGATCATGGGACCTACCCGATACATAAAGATACACTATTGACAATGATTACTACGTAGATACTTGAGACACGAAAATCACAGGAGACTGGTGTGTTCAGGCATTATACGAACTTTACTTTTTATTACTTAACTTTACTTTTATATCTAGTCTGTTTTTCTGGGAGTTAATAGAAAACACATGGAAAGACTTCGATTTAATGATTTTTTATACTTCTGCATTGAGGTACGATTAACATAGTGTTAGGCAAATGTTATTCTAAGAAGGATTAGAAATGTTAGAACAAATAATGTTATTTCATGAATAAAATCGAAGAGATTATTCCCGTTCTTATCCCGCGGTACGGAAAATGAATGGCGCTAATATGAAGTCACAGTCGTGACGGCCCCTCTGTGATAGTTGTGTGACTTTGTCTAGCAGTTATTTTAAAACGTTTTAGCTTGGCAATTTTTCGAGCTTTTACACTTTTTTATTATTGTTTGCACTATTTATTTACAAGCAATATTTATTTGAGTATATTTTTATATCATTTCCCTATTTGAAGAGACAACTCTGTTTTGTTTAATTTTGAGATGAATATTTCTTTGTAAATTCAAACATTCAGACCGCGAGTGAGCAGTGAGCTTGTCGGATCACTCCCATTTTATTGTGTGGATAGTAATTACATTATATATGAATACTTGCGATGTTGTTTCACATAAATTGATCAAAACAAACAATATCATATTAATTTCATAATTAAATACTATTTATTTAAATAAAAGTTTAAGTAAAATAGATCGTCCATACATAAATTATAATTACAATATTCTGATAGAACTCGCGAGCGGCGGCGGCGCGGCGCGGCCCACTCGCTCCTATATGCTACACTATGTATACTAATACTAGCGTCACTACACTAGTCCCAGTTTATGTTTTTTCCTGAACTTTTTCACGTAAGCCTCCACCAGCGCCTGGATCTTGGACGGGTTGATCTCGCCCGTCTTGTTGTGACAGATCTGCAACAATGCACTCTGTTTAGCAAACTCATTACTTGCTGTAATTACATCTCCTAAGTCACAGGATCACCTAGTTTAGGAGTCAGGGTTTACCTTATATGTAAGACCTTTCTGACAGAACTATGTATCCTAGTCTTAAGCTATGTCAGAGGTTTTTGTATGAATAAATATTTTTATTATTATTTTTTTTCTATTATTGACAGGGATTTAAATTTTGAGGTGTTGTTTTTTTGTTGGATATGGTTTTTTTACCATTACTGTGCTCACACAAGGTTAAATTAGCATATAAAAGGAAGACATATTTTTTTTACGAAAAATTTGTTTGAAGCTCGCGTGAAAAATCCATTTATCTTTGCAACCACAAGTTAAACTGTAATATCCTTAAAATAGGTTTTAGAACTAATTATTTATGATTTATTGACATACCACGTACAACGGTTTCGACTGCAGAATAAAAAAAAATGGTTTTGTTTTTATTCTATAGCGTCTCGTTTTAATAAACTAAATCAAAATACGAACAATTTCTTTAGAAAATATTTATATTTGCACGAGTCTAAAAAAATCTTAAATAATAGTAACTTCGCAACTATGATCGTCACACCTTCTCGTCTTCTGTTTGCTTCCCAGATCTTCGAATGCTTTTCGAGATTTTAAACTTTTTACGAGTTTTAAAAAAAGTCCGCGGTAGCTTATGTCTATCTTCTAAGGACGACCCAAAGTAACCATTTTTATCTTTCAGAATTCGATCAAAATTTCATAATTTCCGAAGCTATTTTAACCAATATTATACAGGTTGATTGGAAGCTGGGTGCAAAGCTTTATGGCGAAGATATTACAGACAATTTGGAACCATTTAAGCCATAGTTGTCTTAGACGAAGTCTTACCATTATTTTTTAACCTAATTTGTTTTTTTTTCGAAAATTCCCAAAATTTTAACTAAACTGCTTATTTATGGCCAAATTGAATGATAAATGAATTAATTTTTATTTTATTTATATTAAAGTAATGTGTAAGCAATCTAGCAAAACAAGTTTTAGGCCTCTGTGTCGTTAGACAATTTTTTACAGACATTTAAAATTCATAAAAAAATTTAAAATTCATAAATACTTTTTTATAACCTTATTTAAAAAAAAACGGAGCGTGCTATTTTTGTTCAAACCTTTTTGAAAACATGCTTGATAATCGCTCTTTCTTTTGAGGTATCATTTACGCGGATATCTTACAAATTATTAAAATTAGGACCTATAAACCAATTTAAAGGAGAAATTATAAATTTTAGGCAGACTAATTAAACAAATTGTTTGCTAAAAAAATTACTTTGTGTTCGAAATAATAACTTAGTTCAATTCTAAGAATTTTTTGCACATGCAAAATGAGGGGATTATCTAAACAATGGCCGCCGCGCGCGGTGCTGTGGCATTTCCGGGTAGAACGCCAATGAATAGAAAATAGCGATAAGTACGTTGGTTTTTACAGCAAAATGATCTTAGTTACTAAGATAACAAAGTCGTGTTTTCTTAGGCAGAGTCAGTTAGTCTGTGTTGAAGCCGTTACCTCTTTTACTTATTGTTATTACTATTAGTCAAACTACAGCTGCCCTTGTGAGTGGACGTTGTTGTGTTGATGCACAATTAACCGTGTTTAGTTGTAGCCCTTTGCGTTCCTGCACGTGTTGTTTGCGTTAGTTTTGGACATTTTTGTTTCACCGTGTCCAGTCGTAGCCTCAAGCTCCTGCACGTGTTGATTTTTGAGTTAATTGTTTTGAGTTGACATTTAATGCGCTCCTACGCCGTTTTTATTAATAGTTAAGTGGCAATGGCTGCTTTTTATGTATGGTAGAGCAGACGGCAATGGATCCTTGGCGCGACGGATGTATCAAGAGCGCTATCCGAATCGCAGGGTACCGAATGTAAGAGTGTTTTACAATACTTATCGTCGACTTGCCCAAGATGGGTTTCACCGCGTGGAACCTGGAGTCAACCCGGGCAGACACAGACCTGACGTCGAAGAAGACATTTTGGCAGCATTTCAAGCGGATCATACTACCAGTACCAGAGCAGTAGCTCGAAATCTAAACATTTTACAATAGAAGGTGTGGCATACAATGCACCAAAATGATTTGTCATTTTATCCGTTCCATGGCAGGGGTGTGCAAGGTCTGGAAGAGCAAGATCCCAAAGAAGAATACAGTTGTGCCGTTTCCTCCTCAACAGCGACATCGAACATGCGTGCTTCCTGAAATCAATCTTGCGGACGGATGAAAGCAAATTTTCTAGGGAGGGCATTACAAACTTTCATAACCTCCATGAATGGGCCGACAAAGACAACAATCCACATTTTAAGAAGCAGGTGTCATTTCAGAGGAAATTTTCTGTCAATGTATGGGCTGGAGTAATTGGCAGGACGTTGATTGGGCCCAACTTCTTACCGGATACTTTGAATGGGGACAATTATTTGCACTTTCTACAAGTCGATTTACCAGTGCTGATAGAGGAAACCGGTGTCCCGATATTTGAAAGAGACCGAACAGTCATCTTTCTGCAAGACGGCTGTCCAGCGCATTGGACGTTAAATGTAAGGGAACATTTAAATAATTGCTTCCCTGACAGCTGGATTGGCAGAGATGGATCTATCCCTTGGCCCGCTCGCTCACCAGATCTGACCCCGCTCCCCGTGTGGGCCGAGCCAATGAACTGGTGTATACAAATGTTGAAATAAACACGAGAGAAGAATTGATAGAGAGAATTAATGCAGCGTTTAAAACTATGAAGCTGGAGATGCTGTTGAAAATAACAACAACAGAAGTGAGAAGACGGAGCCGTGCTTGTATCCTAATACAAGCACGGCTCCGTCGGCAATGTCTGCCGTGATTCCTAAATCACGGCAGACATTTTGAACATGTAAAATAAATAATGTAAAATCAAATATTGTTTTAATTATTCTGCCTAAAATTGAAAAAAAAAATCCCTTAAATTGGTTTGTGGGTCCTAATTTCAATCATTTGTAAGATATTAGCGTAAATAATACCTCAAAAGAAAGAGCGATTATCAAGCATGTTTTCAAAAAGGTTTGAACAAAAAAAGCACTCTCGTTTTTTTTTTTAAATAAGGTTTACAAAAACTATTTATGAATTTTAATTTTTTTTATGATCTTTAAATGTTTCCTTTAAATCCCGGTAGTACGTTCCCGTGGGATATTTTTCGACATCCACGCGGGCGAAGCCGCGGGCAAAAGCTAGTAAAGAATATTTTATTTTTTATTCTGCTTTCGAAACCGTTATACATGGTATTTCAATAAATCATAAATAGTTCTAAAACCTTCTTTAAGGCTTCTCTTAAGAAAAAAAAATGCCAAATTTGTATAGTTTTTGGTAGTGGAAAAAATATATGTTAATTTGGAACATATTTACCAGAACTTGGTTGTTACCAAAACACGTTTTGAAAAAAATCTCGATACAAACTAACGTTAAACTAACCTCTCACCTTGAGTTCTAATCCAAAATACCTGTATTAAATATCAACATACGTTCCGTATTTAATTAATTACAAGAACGTCTTATTTGAATGCAGAACTTGGTTGTTTTTTATTTTCGATTACTCAACTCAATTTTGAGTAAATAGATAATTGCTTCATATTTTGCAATAAATTACAAGCGTTGTGTCATCGCGCTTCTCTTTCTTTTCTATGCAATCCGACAGTGACCACGGTTTAGGTGTTGTCAGCGTCATAAGGATATTTCGGTTTAACTTATGCTTCCAAAGACTAGCGGATTTTTCACACGTGCTTCATTCAAGCATTCTTTAGAACAATTATAAGTCTTCCGTTTATACAGGGTGTGGCGTAAGTAGTGGTCCACCGTTCAGGATTCGATGAACCAGACAATTAACTATAACAATTAAAAATTTTAACCATTTTTACCCGAGGGTTACGAAAATATTTCCTTTTTGTCTTTTATTTACGAAATTTCTATCTTTTTTTACAAATTTGTTTGTAGTTTCAACAAAAACCATTATTTTTCATTTTGATTTCTGTTAATTACTGCTGAATACTAGAGCTATCATGATAAATTATGATTTTTTATGTAAATTCAGCTCTTTTGAAGAAAAGGTTGGTTCTTCTCTAATTTTAACCCTAATTTTTAAAACACCTTCAAGTTCAAGAGCGAAATTTGTAAAAAAAAACGTAGTACATTGTCAGTGCCCATGCATTTAATAATATGCCTACTAAATACCGATTTCAAAAGGATATCACTATAACAGATCCAATAATTTAACAAAAAGATATTCAATTTTAATTGAAGAAAAGAAGATTTTCATGAAACTACTTTTTAAACTTTGTTGCGTTAATACTATTACAAAACGTATAAAAACTCAAAAAACGGATACAATGTAACTTTTTACAATTCAAATGTGATTTGTGTTAAAGCACAAACATGTCAGGTAAAAAAACCCTGACCCTTTTTTTACCTGAGACATGTTTGTTTTGTTAACAAAAACCGGTTGAAGCTCTCGCAATCGAGTTACGCACAATAGGAGTGATAAGGAAGAGATATGGTAGGGTATTGCTATCTCTTTCATTACTAACGTTGAAATCTTCAGAAATCTCGAAATGATTTAGTACGATCTCGTCACTCGTGTCGTGCGTCGTATGCGTTTCGTTTTTATTCTGCCTGTGTTTACCTCCGCCATTTTTTTACCTCTGCCTGCCCCCGGACTCTGTTTAATTTGCCTACTGATTGGACTTGTTGTCTTGGTGACCTCTGCAATATTGGCTACGTGTACTGGTGACTTTGGCTTGCTCAACGATTTGGACAAACGTGCAGTGCAGTGACAATTAAAAAATGTCTCGGTACACACCGCGCGAATATGCTGACATGCATTTTATTTATGGCGAATGCAGAGGTGTCGGTAGAGAAGCAGCTCGACTTTATCGGGAGAGATATCCCGATCGAAGACATCCAGACCAACGAGTTTTTGGAAGAGTGCATAACGCATACACCGAGGGAAGGATACCTGGCACAGGCGTAGGTGCAGGTGAAGGACGACCGCGACGACACAACGATGAAGAGGTAATGAATTTAGTTACAGAAGATCCTTCAACATCGGTCCGTGTCTTAAGTCGCAGAACTGGCATATCAACTAGATCTGTACATCGAATACTCAAAAGACATGAACTGTACCCATACCACTATCAAAGGGTACAGTCATTGCTACCAAGAGATTATCAATTGAGAGTAACATTTTGTAGAGTAATGCTACGCAGAATAAGAGATGACCCGCAGTTTTTTAATAAAATACTATGGAGCGACGAGTCATCCTACAAAAAAGATAGATATTTAAATCTACATAATTTTCATAACTGGCAGCTAGAAAACCCGCATCTCATAAGGCAAGACAGATCACAGTATCAATTTAAAATAAACCTTTGGACCGGAATCATTAACGGACAAATAATCGGTCCACACGAGCTGCCAGAAACATCAAATGCAGAAAGATATTTAAGTTTTTTGCAAATTGACTTGCCCTTGCTTCTGGAAGGTGTCGTTCCTGAAGTCCAAGAAGACATGTGGCTGCAGAACGATGGCTGTCCCGCTCACTACGCTGTTAGAGTACGAGAGCACCTTGATACAGCGTATCCAAATAGGTGGATAGGGCGCTTAGGTCCAATATTGTGGCCACCACGCTCGCCAGATCTAAATCCCCTAGATTTCTTTTATTGGGGTTGCCTAAAAGAAAAAGTCTATAGCAAAGAAATCACTAGCATTGACCAATTGAGGACTAGAATCCAGGCAGCAGCTAGAGAAATCAGCGAAAGCGGGTTTGCCCGACGAATTAAACGGTCGTTTATTCGACGTTGCAGAGCGTGTATAGCTGCGAATGGAGACCATTTTGAACATTTTGTTTAATTTTAATGATTGTAATCATGACAAAGATTAATAATAAATGATAAATAAAGAGATTTTTTTTTTTTTAATTCTTTGTCCAAATACCTAAAGTAACAAGTTAGGTTTAGATAACTTTGCAATAGTAGTTTTTTTATACAAATGGGCACTGACACTGTAGTGTATTTTTTTGCAAATATCGTAAGTATTAACGCAGTAAAGTTTAAAAAAGTAGTTTAATGAAAATCTTCTTTTCTTCAATTAAAATTGAATATCTTTTTGATAAATAATAGGATCTGTTATAGTGATACCATTTTGAAATCGGTATTTAGTAGGCATATTATTAAATAAATGGGCACTGACAGTGTACTACGTTTTTTTTACAAAAATCGCCCTTGAACTTCGATGGTATGTAAAAATTAGGGTTAAAATTAGAGAAGAACCAACTTTTTCTTCAAAAGAGCTAAATTTACATAAAAATCATTATTTATCATGATAGCTCTAGTATTCAGCAGTAATTAGCAGAAATCAAAATGAAAAAATAATGGTTTTTGTTGAAACTACGAGGGCGGGTCAATAAGTCCGTGACTTTTGGAATAAAACACAGATTTTTTGATAAAAAAATAATTTTATTTTTCAACGTAGTCTCCCTTGAGCTCTATACACTTTGTCCAACGCTTCTCCAATTTTTTTATCCCTTCCAAAAAAAATGATTTGTCGAGGTCCTCAAAATAGGCCTTTGTTTGCGAGATGACTTCATCATTGGAGTCAAATCTTTTTCCACCAAGCCATTTCTTCAGGTTTGGGAACAAGAAGTAGTCGCTCGGAGCCAAATCTGGAGAATAGGGCGGATGAGGGAGCAATTCATAGCCCAATTCATGGATTTTTGCCATGGCAACTGCACATGTGTGCACCCTTGCATTGTCTTGGTGGAAAAGAACTTTTTTCTTGGCCAAATGAGGTCGGTTTTTTTTCAAATCGTCATTGAATCGGTCCAATAAATTGGCATAATATTCCCCATTGATTGTTCTTCCCTTTTGAAGGTAGTCAATGTGGATTATCCCGCGTGCATCCCAAAAAACAGTCGCCATAACTTTATTGGCTGACAAACCCACCTTGGCCTTCTTCGGCGCCGATTCACCCTTAGAAACCCACTGTTTTGACTGTTGTTTGGTCTCTGGTGTGTTGTGATGGATCCATGTTTCGTCCACGGTTACAAAACGGCGCAAAAACTCCTCCATATTGCGATTAAACAACGCCAAACCTTCCTGTGAAGTTGTTACACGATTGCGTTTGTGGTCGACTGTGAGCAAACGCGGCACCCATCTTGCGGAAAGCTTTCTCATGCCCAAGTGATCATTCAAAATTGAAACCACTGAGCCATGCGAGATCCCTACGGCTTCCACAATCTCTCGCACTTTCAATCTTCGGTCGGCCAACACCATATCGTGAATTTTTTCGATTGTTTCGGGTGTAGAGACCTCAACTGGGCGTCCAGGACGTTCGGCATCTTCAGTGCTTGTACGGCCACAACGAAATTCAGTAAACCACTTTTTTACCATTGAAACCGATGGTGCAGAGTCCTCATAGTATTTATCAAGCTTAGCCTTGGTCTCGGTAATGGTTTTTTTTCGCAAGAAATAATGCTTAATAAGCACACGAAATTCACTTTTTTCCATTTTCTCCTCAAATTAGTGAGTAGTCTGATAAAAATAGCTGTCAAACACAAACTAACTGACGCAGCAAGTTTAAATTTTGACAGGAGTCAACTGACAGATGCCTGTTGACAGGAGCAGTGATGCTGTTTCAGTAAAGAGGTCAGAAATTCAAAAAGTCACGGACTTATTGACCCGCCCTCGTACAAACAAATTTGTAATAAAAGGTAGAAATTTCGTAAATAAAAGACAGAAAAAAAATATTTTCGTAACCCATGGGTAAAAATGGTTAAAATGTTTAATTGTTATAGTTAATTATCTGGTTCATCGAATCCTGAACGGTAGACCACTACTTACGCCACACACTGTATAAACAATGACTTAAAATTTTTCTAATGCTAATTTAACCTTGTGTGAATATTTGAGCATAGTAATGGTAAACAAAAGCCATATCCAAGAAAAAAATAAACAGCACTTTGGTAATTTGCAGGTTAGTATTGATCAAAAGATAATTTTCGACCATAAAAAATAGAATTATAATCATAAGAATCAACAATAATTATAACTTCCTAAGTTAAAATTACTATACGTAATGACTGTTTCATGAAATCATGACCTTTGAGGTCAATTCTATCTTAGAATTGATTATATCATACAATAGGATACTTTTTTCTTTTTTTTGGGGTGGGAGATGATCAAATAACTTCTCCCGCTCTGGACGGAGCGGAAGGGTATGGATGTCCCGCGACCCCGGCAGGCATTGGCTCTGGTGGACCCCTACACTTGTGCTGACATCTCTTTGAGGCGCGCGTAGAACAAAACGCGCCGTCGCCCCGGGCCTGGTCCTTACCGGACGGCGAGCTACCCATTGCTTACCGTCCGCAAGCCCGTGCCTACGGTGGCCGGAAATCCGCCTGGGATTCCAGACGCCCAAGGCGTCTCCTGCGGCGGCTAGGGGCGAGAGGGTGCGAAGTTTGCCTTTCCCTCAACCGTCCCGCCTCCTCCTACGCGAGCATTACTACTTCGTAGGAGGTGACAGCTGCCATTGCCCTCTTGCTCCGTACCATGGCCTGGACCGGGTCGGACGCGGCGGTGCTCTGCCCAAGTCGGGCAGACCTCCACCGTGTCCTTCGGGCGATCTACACAGTGGTGACACCCAGGCATTTCCTCCCGCCTTATCCGAAACAGAAACCTCCCGAAGCTGCCGTGTCCGGTGAGAACCTGCGTCAGGCGGAAGGTGAGGACGTCGGGGCGCCTCTCTAGCCACTCCTCAAAGAGGGGACTTATTGCCGCAATTGTGGCGTGCCCAGCACTGGGTTTCGACAAGCGCACTCTCCATGTCGCCATAGATCCCGCCGGAGCTCTTTCCGCTGTGCCGTGATTTTGCGCGGCAGCTGAGTTACGCCCCGGCGTTTCACCTCCTCGCGCCACTCCCATACGTGCGCGAGGACTTTTGCCTCCAGATCCCATGGCGGCAATCCGGCAAAGAGGCTCGCCGCCTCACCGGAGACGGTGCGGTATCCCCGGACCAGCCGGATGGCCATGACCCTTTGGGGCGCCGCGCCAGGGAACGCGCTCACACAGGCGACCCGTAAAGGGCCATGGACCGCACGACCCTCGCGTAGAGCCTCCGGTAGGAGGCGTTTGGACCCCCTACAACACTGGACTTCAAATTGCAATAAACGTAAGAAGAATTACGCCGGCAACCTTAGTGCATGCCTTAAGCAACAATTTTTCGTTGGAACGAATTTTATTGTTGGTATGAAAAACCAAAAGAGAGGACGAGTGGTGTCGCCGTCGCAACAATTTTGACGTGACTGAATAGCATGGGTACTTGGTGAGGTACCTTGGGCACGGCGCGGCGCAGGATGTCCTTGTACTCGTCCTTGGTGACGTGCTTCTTGTTGTAGTGCGGCTTTAGCACCAACTTCACCTCCTCCACCACACGCTCCTGGCGGTTCAGCTTCTTCAGGAACTGCAACACATCGCCAGCTGTATTCTCGAGATGACAGTCACAAACAAAACGAAACAAAAACGAGGTCTTATCTAGCGAAGCATGCAAACGCAGGGAGTTCTAGGCACTAAATAAAAAATTCGATCACACACATAAACAGCGTGATTGCTCACTTTGCTCTTCACTTGCATCTCGACGGCGGAGCTGGGCAGGTCATCCAGGATCTTCAGGTTGTCCTCGTCGATCTTGACGCCCACCTGCGTTTTACCTGCCGACGGAAACACAGCGTTACAACGAGAGCCGCGCGTGGATTGAGCGGGCCTACCACTCCTGCAGGCGGGCGGGAGGGGAGCAGGCGTACCTCTCCTGCGGGCGGGCGGGAGGGGGGCGGGCGTACCTCTCCTGCGGGCGAGGCGCACGGGCACGCGCGCGGCGCCGCGCGGCTTGCGGCGCGGCCGCTCCAGGAGCGCGTCGAAGGCGCCGCGCGCGCCCGGCGGCGGCTCGAACAGGTCGCCGAAGTCGCTGGAGCCGGGCGAGTACGGCGACTCGTCCGCGTCCGACTCGTCGCGCCGCCGCGCCGCCACGGCCGCCGTGCTAGGGCCCAGCGCCGCCGGCCGCTGGATCTTGGTGGCCTGCATGGGCTTGATGGGGTCCGACTTGATCGGGGACGGCTTGGCTAGGAACAGCTTGGGGGGCTGCGAGCGCGTGGGCGACGGCAGCACGATGCGTACGGGCGGCGCGGGCGTGGGCGCGGGGCCCGGAGGCCCGGCGGCCGGGGCGGGGGCCGGGGGCGGCGGGGCCAGGCCCAGCGCCGCGGGCGAGCCTGCCTCGGGCGCCGACTGCGCCGCGTCGCCCGGCGGGGGCTCCGGAGACACGTCGCGAGTGGACTGAAGCAGTGCCATTACCTGTGGACACCATTTTTATTAAGACTACACATACAGCATCACAGATCTGAAATGTTATGATTTAGAATGCTTTAATTACTAGACTACATACAGCCAATAGAGTTAGAATAATATTATGTTAAATACATAGTATGTTTGTTTCGTCCCTTCCTAAACTGATCAATTACAACATATGAGGTGTTATTGGATTGGTCGAATCATCTTACTTTGCCCCACCAAGCAAAGTGGAATGCCTAAAATTTTGCAGTGGAATCAGTTGGGCAGATTCCACTACTCTAAAATCTTGTTTGATTCTGCCCTACTAGGGTCAGCAATTTTTTTTTTCCTATTTCTTTCTGGAAGGAAACGGGTTGTAAACCACAGATTAATTACACGATTTGTTACAAATAAAATATAACCACACTAAACTTTGTTCTTACTGGTTCATTAAAGCTAAGCTCAAAATCACTCAGTTTTAGCTTAGTATGAAAAGCTTTCTTTTTATCTATAGTGTAGTGGAATCAGCCCCACTAAATAGTGTGGGGCAGATTCCACTGCAAAATTTTAGGTATTCCACTTGGCCGGCTTTTTGAACGGCTCGGTGGGGCAAAGTGGAATGATTCGATTGGTCTTAGTCCTTGCTAGTATACCTTACAAAACTTAAAAGTTGAAAATAAAAGTAAAAGCCGTATCCCCGACTGGATACAGCTGCTGCGACCGAAGGTAGAATTTCGGAGGAATAAATTATCTTGTTTTATGCTTTTAGAACGTTTTTTTTCGTAGTCGGATTTAAGTAGAATCCGTCACTTTCATTTTTCTTTCAAAACTTCAAATACAAAGTTGATACGACAGAGAGGCTTTCCTTTAAACAGCATAAACTAGGTACCATTTTCAAGCTCTGTACCAAAAATCAATTAAATAGGAGCAGTAGTTTAGTCGCAAATGATTTTTTAAGTTTTTGCCCCGTTTGAACACGATGTATCTTTTCTAATAGCTGATTATGTCTATACGCATAGGTCATGCACCTTAAAACGATTTTGAGTATACCTACGATGCGTTGTTGCCGCTCTGACGCAAGTCACAAGTACAACCAAATATTTTCGCTAAAAGATGGCAAGGAAGCAAAATAAATACACACACGTGCACTTTCACTGCGACAGTGACAATCATAGCAAAACATCCCGCGCGTAAAAGAAATAGAAATAGGTCACTGTTTTGCGTCTTAAATCCTAGCGATCGGTAAGTGGGGCGCCTAAAAAACTTGTTTTTTCAGTTCGCGGGCGCTACCCTTTGGTGACGGAACCTCTTGCGCTGATTTTGTTTTGTCGAACTCGCGCGCTGACAATTGTAATTTTGTTTTTGTGATAGGACACTAAATAAGTTTAAGACAGACAGTACTTTTTTTTATTGTGATAGGACACGTAACTTGGAATTATTATTATTTAGTGTTAGGTAGTGTTTTGTTTTTTGTGATTGTGTTGTTAAACATTGGTTGTGTGTGTGTAATTAAAGTGTTCAACAATGCCTCGTGTAACTTACACGGCGTCAGAATACACAGACATGATTTTAATTTACGGCGAATGCCGTGGAAACGCAGCTGAAGCTCTGCGAACATACCGAGAGAGGTATGGTGACAGACGCAATTGCCCTAGAAACGCCCGCACCATACAATTAGCAGTACAAAGAATACGGGACAATAAAAGTATAGTGCCACAACAAGAGGGAGTGCCACCGCGGCAAATACCTGCTGCTTGGGAAGAACGAATTTTAGACCATTTTTCCCGCAATCCGACAACGAGTCTCCACCGAGCGGCCCGGCAGTTTAGGGTTTGTCATAGAACCATCCACATGGTTCTAAAACGTAACAAACGCAAACCTTATAAATATCGGAAGGTGCAAGCTTTGTTATCGAGAGACTTGCCGGTCAGGAACAGTTACTGCCAATGGTTTCTAAATAAAACAACCGAAGACGGTGATTTTTTATCCAATTTAATATGGACCGATGAAAGTACTTTTACTCGGAACGGCATCTGGAATCGGCAAAACCTCCGATACTGGAGTTCGGAAAATCCACACGTGTTTCGAGAATCTGAACACCAGTACAGATTTTCTCTCAATGTGTGGGCTGGTATCCATAATAATAATATTATCGGACCAGTTACAGCGGCGAAATTTTTAGAACTGTTAAGTGGTCCTGTGGCCTAGTACACTGACCAACTGCCTTTAGCAGTTCATCGCAAGTTGTGGTACCAGCTGGATGGAGCGCCTCCACATTCTGTGATGGCTTCCAGGGAGCGGCTCACAGAAATGTTTGGGCAGCAATGGATCGGTCGATTCGGACCTGTTCGGTGGCCACCACGATCTCCAGACCTCACTCCCAAGGATTTCTTTTTGTGGGGGTACATTAAGGGTGAAGTGTATGCCTCAGAGGTAAATACAATTGATGAACTAAAAAATAGGATTATTTTAGCATTTCATAAATTAAAGTGCTTAGCGATGGACAGTGATTGAATTAGAAAAATAAATAACAATATTCTCCGTCGGTATAATTTGTGCATTAATGTTAATGGAGGACACATCGAGAATTTAAAAATTTAAGTGTTTTTGTTGTTGTGCGCGTATTTCAAAAACTAACATAAAAGCCAGCGCTCGCGGAGGCGTAGCGCGCCGCCGCACAGTGGATCGTCCCCATACAAGAGGTCGGACATAGAATAAAAAATTGAAAAAGTATTTAATTGAAAAAAATGAAATATACAGTTGCATTACTCTATTATGGAACTACAAAAAATGTTACTACAATTTTTTTATTTGACCAGTACTTTATGAGCAATTCGATGAAAACTGGTATTTTTCTATGGAAATGGTCACAAAAATGTCTGTATCTCATGATTCCCTCCTTGTTTCGATTTGCGGTTTTCACTACTGTTATTTACCCATTTTATGCCACATTTTCTTCAAGGACACATGGTGCCCCCAGCGACCCCCTTCCGAGATATTTTGCTTTTAGTAACTATACTTTTTATTGTATAACTGATGAAATGGAGGTACATTAAGTATATTCATTACTGAGAATAAGTCATCCCTAAGTAGTTCCTTAAATAACAGGTGCATTTGCGATTACTTTAATGACTTATGAACGCTTCTGTTGCCATACAACAAAAGCGTTAATGAGTCCTTAAGTAAAGATTACCAGTACTTGCTTAATCTAATTAGTTATTGTAATTACTATGTTAACAGCCCTTAATCTCTGCATTGTGATTGTCTAATGTCATCATTAGCTTATCAAATTCATTGCTAGTTGCCTACTTGCTGCCCTATATATTTGAGTGTGTTTAGCAAATGTAATTCAGTTGTAATTATAACTTCTATCAAGTGTTGTCATTATGGCTTTCCGTGGGTTTTCTACTTATCTAGATCTTTACGTTGCTCTTCGTAATCATAAAGATCTTCGTGACTATGACAATTTATTTAACACATTGAAGTCGAGTACTAACGTCCAGTTAAGTGAAAGTGATGTGACGGATCTCAAGAACTAGTGTCGACGATTTTGCTATAGGGTTTACACCAAATGGGTGCAATCAAGAAGGACAGTCGACAGGTTCATTAACAAGAACGGAGAGTGGTTAAATTCCGATATCGTTTGGACAGATTGCTTTAAAGAAAATGTTGTTGACACTGAAGAAGCAAATGAAAATGAGGCAGAAGAGGTAGTCAGTCCATCAAAATCAGATGCATCAACTTCAACATATACATCTCCTCGAAAACTTTGAAGATTTATCGACTAGACACAAAAGAAGACGTGTTAATGAAAATGTTGCTAGTTGCAGTCGTCCGGATGAGCTTTTGCATACTGTTGAAAGTATACTTAAGTCTGCCGGAAAAAATGATATGTCCAGAATAATGAAAAATTTGCTGGAAAATCCTGAACACGTCTCAACAGTTTTAAATGTCCTGGAAACTAAGCAGAATCCTTCGCTTCGTGAAGTTCCTACTCACAAAGCACTTGCTCTTTACGTTTACTTGCAGTTATCCAAGTGGCGTTACATCACACTTCGGGACTTTAGTTTAAAAGAAGGTCATGCGAAATACCCAAGCTACTACTTGTTAGTTAAAGAAAAGCTTAAATGCTACCCGGCAAAAGAAGACATGACTGTGACTGAAACTTCCGCAAAGATACGGATCCAAGCCCTCCTTGATCTCACAGTTAGGAGGCTGATCGATTCACTTGAATCAAATTTTGATGCTGATGAACCACTTGTGCTTCACAGTAAATGGGGTTTTGATGGAGCTTCAAGTCAAAGCATTTACCATCAAACGACAACAACAAGTGAACAAGACTTATCCAGTGTATTTATGGCAAGTCTTGTACCGCTTAAGTTAGTGACTTCTAGTGGAAGTATAGTGTGGCAGAATGATCGGCCATCGTCAACCACATATTGTCGCCCGATTTCATTTACATTTATGAAAGAAACGGAAGCGAATGTTAAGGCTGAAATGGAAATATTTGAGACCGAGATTCGTGAACTGAACCCGACTGATTGCGGCAATGCTACTGTTACTCACAATCTATGGCTAACCATGATTGATGGTAAGGTACATTCAATCATATCTGGTACATCGGCAGCAGTGTGTGATTTGTGCAAAGCTCGCCCAAGCGAAATGAATAACTTGGAAGAAGTGAGAGCTAAACCCGTGAATACAGATTTATACAAGCATGGATTTAGTTCATTGCATGCTTGGATTCGGTCTATGGAGTGTTTATTACACATTGCTTACAGAATGGACATAAAATCATGGCAAGCAAAAGATGACGAAAATAAAAAAAAAGTTAAAGATAAGAAAGAAGCCATTCAAGAAGCTTTCCGAAGAAGCACAGGCTTACTTCTAGACGTTGTTAAGCAGGGTAGTGGCAATACAAACACTGGAAATGCTGCAAGAAGGTTTTTTGCAAACCCTGAAACGACTGCGGAAATTACTAAATTAGACGTTAATTTAATTAGAAGACTCGCCGTTATTTTGCAATGCATTTCCTCAGGCGAAAAAATTCAAGTCCAAAAATTTAAATTATATTGTGATGAAACAGCAAATTTATTCGTAGAATTATATCCATGGTATAACATGCCAGCAAGTTTACACAAATTGCTGATTCATGGATCACAGATAGTGGACCACTTATCAGTAGTACCTATAGGTTTTTTGTCTGAAGAAGCATCTGAAGCAAGAAACAAGGATTTTCGTAAATTTAGAGAATATCATACACGAAAGCATAGTAGCATCGCCACTAATGAAGACATACTTCATAATCTGCTATTATCTTCCGATCCTCTTCTCACCAGCTTACGACCGAAGATGACAAATAAAGCCAAAAAGTCTTCATTTAGTGAACTAGACGATTTACTCATAGTTGATCAGAGTGAATTGGAGTTCATTGACGTTTCAACTGATACACTTGCTGCATGTAGTGACGTTGAAGAAGATGATGACGATAATAATGATCATGATGTCGTTATTGATGAAGATGAAGAAAATATAGTTTAAGTCTTATAGTACCTAATATTATTATTAACAAGCAGTTTCTTTGTTAATTTCTTGTTTTTGTGTATTTTTTTTTATTCTGTTCTTTTTTTGTTTTGTGTTATGCCACCCATCGGCCAATAAATGTTTTTTTTTTCTTTCTTTTCTATTGTTGTTAGTAACTAAATGGTCGTGTTAATTAATTAATTTCCTATATTTAGTTCTTAGTAGTTGTTTAATTTTTTAGTTTGTTTTAGGGTACATAGTCGTTTTATTTTTAAATTATTTTTACAGTGTTATATTATTTAAATAAAAAATATTTTTATACCTACATATTTTCTTATTGATCATAAAACACATGTGTTATTGTAAATTCGACTCAGTCATTACTAAGCTAATGATGACATTATCCAATCACAATGCAGAGATTAAGGGCTGTTAACATAGTAATTACAATAACTAATTAGATTAAGCAAGTACTGGTAATCTTTACTTAAGGACTCATTAACGCTTTTGTTGTATGGCAACCGAAGCGTTCATAAGTCATTAAAGTAATCGCAAATGCACCTGTTATTTAAGGAACTACTTAGGGATGACTTATTCTCAGTAATGAATATACTTAATGTACCTCCATTTCATCAGTTATACAATAAAAAGTATAGTTACTAAAAGCAAAATATCTCGGAAGGGGGTCGCTGGGGGCACCATGTGTCCTTAAAGAAAATGTGGCATAAAATGGGTAAATAACAGTAGTGAAAACCGCAAATCGAAACAAGGAGGGAATCATGAGATACAGACATTTTTGTGACCATTTCCATAGAAAAATAACAGTTTTCATCGAATTGCTCATAAAGTACTGGTCAAATAAAAAAATTGTAGTAACATTTTTTGTAGTTCCATAATAGAGTAATGCAACTGTATATTTCATTTTTTTCAATTAAATACTTTTTCAATTTTTAATTCTATGTCCGACCTCTTGTATGGGGACGATCCACTGTGCGCCGCGCGCCGGCCGACCGGTTTGACACGAGAGAACACACGCCGCGCCGCGCTCGCGGGCGTTCGACGTTGCCAATTTGTTACCTAGGTATCTAAGGTCAGTTAAATTTATTTATAAAGAGTGTTTGCGTTTTACTCCGATTTGTAAGCTCGAATTGCTCATAAAGTACTGGTCAAATAAAAAAATTGTAGTAACATTTTTTGTAGTTCCATAATAGAGTAATGCAACTGTATATTTCATTTTTTTCAATTAAATACTTTTTCAATTTTTAATTCTATGTCCGACCTCTTGTATGGGGACGATCCACTGTGCGCCGCGCGCCGGCCGACCGGTTTGACACGAGAGAACACACGCCGCGCCGCGCTCGCGGGCGTTCGACGTTGCCAATTTGTTACCTAGGTATCTAAGGTCAGTTAAATTTATTTATAAAGAGTGTTTGCGTTTTACTCCGATTTGTAAGCTATTTAGTTTGACTGAAAAAAACAAATCCTCATTTTTGGTGCTTCTTATTTTTGTACCGTATTGAATTAATACTAAACACGTATAGTATACGTAGTGTAATTTAATGCCCCTCTCTCATATCAACTCTGTATATAAAACCAATGGCCGCTCGAAAAAGTTCGGGTGTTATCCATGTTACAATTATAATTAGAATTTCCACGCATAGAGTAGATTAAATGAGTCCTATAGAATCAAAACCGGGATAGTTTATTTTTTTTTTAAATCGGGTTTGTTATATGGGAGCCCCCCTTAAATACCTATTTTATTTGGTTTCTATTATTTGTTATAGTGGCAACAGAAATACATAATTTGTGAAAATTTCAACTGTCTAGCTATCGCGGTTCTTGAGATACAGCCTGGTGACAGATGGACAGACAGACAGCGAAGTCTTAGTACTAGGGTCCCATTTTTACACTTTGCGTACGGAACCCTAAAAAGTACTTTGATATAGAGAAGCAATTTGACGAAGTTGATCAACATGAACTAGTTTTATTAATTTTACAAAAACAAACTGATAGCATGATTGTTTTGGAGCAGATTTTATACCTAATCTACGAGTAGGTACCTACAATTAGGAGTGTATTTCTTATTTAGTTAAGTTTATCTTCAAATTCAGTAAAACAAAACAAAGTAACATGTAAGTACATTTGAAAGTATCAAAATAAAATGTATTCGATTAATTTTATAAAAGTGGGAACCCTACACAAGTTACTCACCTCTTTCTCTTAGCTATATTTACTTTCCAATTATCCGGATCCTTCTGGCGTTTTCGAGCAAAACGATTATTCACAGGTGTTGGGTGACAATTCATGATTATAATTTCACAGAATCTATTTAACTTCAGCAGCAGAAACGTTAATAAATCAACAAAATCACACAGCACAACATAAGTAAAACTCGTACGCCGCCATGACAGCTCGCAAACATAATGGACGTCTGTGATTGGTCGAGCAAGCAGTTTGCCATGTTTGATTTTGAATCTCTAAAGAAAGCCGAATTTGTTACTAATCTGTTACTTTTAAGTTAATTTTCTACGAAAGATAGCCATATCTGATATGGACATTAAAATTCATTTTTACCAAAAACGTGAGTTAGCCGGATTTGATTCTATAGGACTCAAATTATCTACATTTTCTATTTGTTTTCATTATTTTTTTATGTAAGTTTGAAATTAATAGTTTTTTGATAGGCGATCTATCAAAAAAACTATCCTATATATCGACACCCCCCCCCCCCTTTAAGACTGTGCCGAGCAAAAGCGGCGAGCGCTAATTAGGTATTTAACTTCATGTACGCAGGTAAGTTTTAATGAAATTAATAGTTTTTTTGATAGGCGATCTATCAAAAAAACTATCCTATATATCGACACCCCCCCCCCCCCCTTTAAGACTGTGCCGAGCAAAAGCGGCGAGCGCTAATTAGGTATTTAACTTCATGCACACTCACTGTGTACGCAGTCACGCACACAGCTGCACTTGCACACGTGCGTGGCTGTTGAAAATCAAAACTTGGTAGCTTATATTTAGTCAAATATGGCATCATGTGGATTATGAGTGAATATCATTCTATTCAATTATTTTTACCCGAGCTTCATATTTTTTTATATCAAATGCTATTTATTTTAAGCTTTATGTCTATCTGTACATAACATATTTTAGAACAACTTTATATAAAATTTTACATTAAAAATTTATCAAAAATGTGTACATTATATAATAAGACAAGTATGAAGAAAAAATCAGTACTCTTTTATAGGCACATTATGGACCGTATCAAACAGCAGGGTGGTGCGACAATAAATACAATATTCATATTTTCTTCATTATTGTTTATTATAAAAATACAAATAGTAGATTGTTTAACAAGGGACGTAGCCGGCTATCTACTAACAATTACTTACAATTCTTTTACGTTTCACATTTGTCAATTTTTCGCTTATTTTTCTTTGCCGGTGCATTGATAGCTTCGAAGATATATTCAGGTTCTTTGATTTCCATTTGTCTGTCCAATCTTCAGTCGATTATTTCCGGTAGTAAACAGTCGAAGTAGAACATTTAAAATTTATTTTCCATCACAGTCCAAAATGCTATGTCTTGTTCTATTATTTCTATTTTCATATCCACATCTGTCCAAACAGCAAATATGCATATTTTTCTTTACGTGATATGAATCTGACCTTATGATGGAAATACCAATCGTGGTATTTATTTTGTGTAGGTATCTAGCTCTAAGAGACAGAGAATGTAACTCAAGGGGGATGTTCCGATGGGCTGTCCATACATTTATCCGTCAGGCTTTACGCTAAACGTGGACATTCTTTGTTTAAAACGAATCATTTTATCACTTTTCTACAATGAAATGTGGTCGCGTTTGACCTTTTTAGGAAATAACTTACATTTTTTACTGAGAAAAACGATCGTGAAATGCAGCCAAAATTTGACACTTGTTTGTTAGTGTGCGTGCGTTTTGACAAGCAAATAAGAGTACCATCTACGCCATGATTGATTGCGATAATTTAGAAATAGAACGCTAGATGGCGTGCAGGCGTTATTATAATTCTGTTAAAATCAATATAAACGTACAATAATTGATTTATTTCCTTTCCTAACTTTCATGAACAGGTTCACCAAAAAAAAACATTATAATAACCTATAACTGACGACCTCATCAATGTAAAAAAAATTATTACATAATATTGTTGTGTGGCAACATAAATATCATTGTTCGTAAATAAGATCTAAGCGTTGTTGTCGCTCTTCCCAACCTGTGTTTGCAACCTTGACCTACATTAAAAGAAATACTAGGAAACGTTGCCAAACTTAGTTTGTACGATCGACATGTAATAAAATACAATTTTGAAGCTCGCTGTTGCAATAGTATTGGCACGCGGAATTTCTCTGGTTATTTTTATTATGTATGCTTTGCATTTTCATTGATTCAAATTGCAATATTTCGAGTATGTATTTGATTCCGATTTAATCAAATTATTGCAATGTATTGCAGGTATAGGTAGCAATAATTATTCAAGAAACGCAATTTTATTTTAAAATTAAAGTACCTAAGTTTTGGGCGGTTTTAGAAACAGCAAGTTGGCCCATTAGTTGGGTTTTAGACGCTCTAATCTCGTCACAATACTAATTACTTACCTACGTCTCAATTACACAAGTACAATGCAAAGTCAGTGGTTATCCATAACTGTGTTTCCCTATATTTTTTGGTCAACAATAAATTAAATTAAATACTATAATTCGGTAACCCAACGAGTTTGTAAACATTTGCAAAATCGAAGTACTTACAAAATAAAATACGTTTTACGCATTTTGTAAAGTTTCAGACAGACAAACATTTTTTTTAGTTACATCGGCTCGGTTCGGGTTTTGGGTGCGTTTAGAACTTTGACTTTTGAACTCATTGGTTCAGAATCAGAAACAAACAAATGATTGAGTTACTTACTTCAAAATAATAAACGTGATTTATTGCGTGTATACATATAAATAACTTAGTCTAATCTGTTTATTTTTTTCTTATTTGTCGACCAATATCCTACCAGGAATATAAAGATAAATAAAACTTTATTTTTATTGTTCTATTTTCTGTAATGAGTTCAGAACGTAACTCTGTCATAAATCTTGTTTTTGTGTTTTTCATTTGTTTTTTTTTTATTTTCAGATTTAGATTGATAGATTCATTGGTCAAGGACGGCTAATGAGACACAATTGATTTTCTATTGTTTGACTCCGAATCGGTGTCGTGCGGGGCTTAAATTTACAATATCTGTTCAAACAAGCAAGAGGGCTTATACACGTCACAAATATTCGGGGCAGCACAAATCTTTCAAACGTGTTCGAGGTGGATTAAGACAATTTCACGATGATGAGAGGTAAGTAAACATGCATAACATACTAATTCTTTGTCAGGCTTCTTCGTAAAACAGCCAAGTTTGGATGTAGGATTTCATTTGATACGTTCTCTGTTGATAAAAGTTTACATTCGTAAATCGTATTACAGCCGATTGAAAGTTCGGCGTTCTGAAGAAACCAAAAAGATGCCAGTGAATGAAGAAATCCTCATAGAAAATTTAATGTATGTATCAAATAAGCATGATTTATTGTACTTGCTGAATGCTGCTTGTAAAAGTGGCACTACATGTGGTGTGATTAATTTGTTTCTTTCAGTACCTACCCATAACACACAACAAAGAACATATGCGCATGTAAAACCAAAATTCCGCTTAGAGGCCATCTAGTACAGTGACGGCTGAACCTTTAGAGATTAATTGGCCAGAAGCTGATCCTGAAACTGATTCATTTCAATTGACTGTGGAAAGTGTTTCAAATAAACGTTTGTCTGCGATATCTGGGTATCGCATTGTGGACCTAGAGCATGTAATCGAGTGGGCGTCCCAATTGGAAAGACACCAAAATATGTATGAATCTTCACAAATTGAATTTGTTAGTGAAAGACTTGATGGATCCGAAGTGAATTAATTTTCAAGTGCAGTATGTGTGGCAAAGCATGGAAGCACTGTACGGAGAGCAGTAATAAAATAAATACTGCATTTGTGTGGGCAACTGCTGGTGAACAAGAAAGGTCAATTGCTATTCAAAAAGTTCATGTGTCTTCAGACGGAAAAATCAAAGCCTAGAGGCAGCTGCACTAGAAAAGAAATACTTTAACTCTAAAATTGGATAATCATGTTTTAGATGAACAAAAAACATGATTATTACCATCAAGTAAATTGATAATTCTATTGCATGTCCACTTTATAATTTATTTCAGTGTCTTGTTTTCTCAAACTATTATTAAAATCTACTATTACAGGTTCAAGGACAAATGAGTGTTAGCAAAATGGATAAGTGCTACTTCATGTTTTGTCTCAGTCACTGAACCTTTGACTGTGATAGAAGTTTGTCGAGATAGTGAATTTATCAGCAATATGATACCGAAGCTGCTGCTACTTTTTTAAAAACTGTATTCTGCCAGAAATCATATTGAGATATTTAAAAAAATGCTAAATGTATAGATTTCAATGGTATACACAGCTACGTATCAAAGTAATACATTTCCAGTATAAGCTGACCTCTCATTGTACAGAAATCCTATACAATGCGAGATCAGCTTCTACTGTATAGCTGGATAATTATGGCTATTTTTTTTGCTTCAAAAATTGTAGCAATTTCAATGTTTATGAAATATTATTATGTTATTCTAGTGAAAAATCGTCTTTTAACATCAACATCAGTTGGGACTTCGAGCAACTAGATTTTAGAGCAGCTTTGGAAATTGATGGTAATTTACATTTTGAAATAAATAGGATTCATCAAAAAGTAACAAATATACTAAGTAAGGTTATTTTTCTTTGCAGCACCCGTGTAGCAGTGGACAAGAAGACTCACGGCAGATAGTGAAAGCTGATGAATGATTTTTGTTATAATTGTATTTTTGTAGTAGTTTCTTTAGAATCGACATTATCACTTTATATTACTTTTTATTTGTATTTACTATAAAATCAAAAGGTGAAATAAAACTTTATTAGGTAAGTACTGAACCTGCCTACTTGCTGAACTCATAAGCTGCTCTTTAGAATTTAATTTTTTTTTAAACTTTGTTATAAGTGCTTTGAAACTATTTTTTTTTTTCACCTACCTGGCTAAAATCGCATACTAAATTGTATTTTATATTTATTGTTATCTCATGTTTATGAATTATAGTTTCTTACGTCTGTTATGTGTAATGTCTGTAATCATTGTAATAATTGGTTATGCTATAAATTTCATCATTTATGTCACTTCAAATTTGTTTTGATAATTAATTATTGTAAGGTAGGTAATACAATAAAACTATCTTCATAAACTGTATAGAATAACTTTTTCTAACTGAACAGACCGCTGTGCCACTTCTTGCCAGCTAAATCATTGGCTAGTCGAGAGGTCAAAATCAAATAACTGTTAAAATCGACACATTCAAAAAAATGTTTAGAGTATCTGATTTTACAAGTACATCTTTATTTCGCTAAATAGCCTACTAGTTCGGCGGTTTTCTTTGAATGCGACAAAAGACGCCGACAAAAACACCCGCCGCGCATGTCGGCGGGTCGGTACCACGTGCCTACCTACCCCGCCGCCCCGCCACCCGTCTCCCTGCGAATTACTTCCTTAGTCAGTCTCCCGCGCAGCTTGCTTTCGAATGGATGTTATTATTGACCTACGTAGTGAGTGAATTGTGTTTTGTTTACGTAAACGTTGACAATGTCTTATTCTAACGTAGAATATTTTAATATGTTGATGTGTCTTCGGAAATGTGACTGCAATTATGCAGAAGCACGCAGACTACCAAGAACGTTTTGCGAGTCTACCATTACCGTCTGCGATGGTATTCCAACGTTTGCACATACGTACGTACAATACCGGCAGTGTGCATGGGCGAGACCAACAACGAGCTGACGCAGGCAGACCAAGGACTCGAGACAGAAGTCTTGGACTTGTTTGAACACGATCCTGAAGTACACGCTCAGTGGGACACGAACTCGGAGTAAACCTTATGCGCGTTAGGAGATTACTCAAAGAAGATGGCCAGCACCCATTTCACTATTGTCGCGTCCAATCACTACTTCCCTCCGACTATGAGCCAAGAAGTGTAGAGGTACAAGGTGGTCATATCGAACAGCAACTCCGTGGCCGTCAAGTAGATATCATAGTAAATTAATGCATTAAAATGTAAATAGGTACATCCGGTTTTTTGTGACAGACGCGGCGAATTTGTTTTTTTTTTAACGTAGTGAAGAAATGTAGTTTTAACAATTATCAATTGTGCTTAAAAATACTGTGTAAACCAAGATTTTCAAAGATTAATTCGTTAAAGTGATACTGATAAACAACAGCTGACAAGGTCACGAACTTGCGTAGAAAAATAGGTAGATAATCGGCGGCGCACCGATCAAATAGAGGGCGGGAACGTTCTATCTCCTTCTAGTTTCGCGTCATCGCTTCATGCAGAATTGCAGAGGTAACAAATCGATTAAACATTACAAATATTAATAATTAAATATTTATTTAATTTTTTTTTATTGAACAGTTTTTTATAAATGACTTGCTTTATCGCTTAGTAAACCGATTCTTAAAACGTAGGTAGAAGGAACAACAGGGTCTTTGTTACATATTGTATACTAGGTAAACTTAATCAAACACATTACACTGCATGCCCTGAAATAGTGAACATAGCATGCATAATGTATATTGATATAGCGTTATGTTACCTGGTAAGTTGGACGTTGTTGCTTTTGGTTCCTCGTTATCTAATTACTTAAGCTAGGTTAGCTCAAGTATACGTTTTTTTCATAAATCATTGCATAATTAAGTACCTTCTCTATAGGTGAGAGCGGACGTCGGTCGAGAACCTCGTCGGCGGACATGTTGGTCTTCTGCGCCGCCTCCAGCGTCATGCAGGTGCGCGGCGGGCTGGCGGCGCGCGCCGAGCTGGGCGACGCCGACGCCGAGCGCGTGGGCTCGTACGGGTCGTAGGCGTCCGGCGAGTCCGGCGGCTCCGGCGGCGTCAGCGGGCCGCGCGCCTCCTCCGCGCCCGCCGCCGGCGCCGGCTCCGCGCGGCCCGGCGACGGCGGCGTCTTGGGGCCCACCGCGTGCGCCTCGGGCGCGGCCGCCGGCCCGGCCGCCGCCGGCCGCTCCGCCCGCTCCGGCCGCTCCGGCTCCTTCTCGCCGGGCTCGCTGTCGCTCAGCACGATGACGTTGCGCGGCGACGGCGTCAGCTCGCGGAAGGGCGAGCGCTCGAGGTCGATGATGGCGACGGGGCGCGGCGCGGCCTCGTCGGGCGCGGGCGCCGCGGCCCGGCGCCGCCGCCGCCTGCGCGAGCGGCGCCGCTCCCGCCGCTCGTCGCCCTCCACGCGCTCCTGCTCCTTGAAGCTGACGCTGACGAGGATGTTGTCTCCGGACGTGAACACCTCCTTGGACGGGCCGACCACGTCGCGCAGGCGGCGGTGGCGCGCGGGGTCGCGGCGGCGGCGCGCGGGCGGCGCGGGCGGGGGCGTGCGCGGCGACAGGCGCGAGCCGTCCGAGGGCGCGCGCGGCGCGGGGGCCGCGGGGGGCGCGGGCGCGGGGGGCGCGGGCGACGGCGAGCGGCTGGCGCTGCGGCGGCGCGCGCGGCGGCGGCGCGGGCTGCGCCTGCGCGGGGAGCGCCGTCGTGAGGTCGAGCGCTCGGAGCGGACGCGCTTCTTTCTTTTCGTCGGTTTCGGTCGCGGGCTCTTGGAGCCGGAGCCGGAGCGGCGTCGTTTGCGCGTTCTCTCAGCTGAACGGCGCCTGCGGGGCTCTACTCGTTTCTCACGCTCGGTGGAGCGCCGGCGGCGACGCGGGGGGCGTGCGGGAGACGCGGCGCGGGGAGACGCCGAGTGCGGGGAGGGCGTGGGGCGCACGCGGCGCGGGGACGACGACGTGGGACGGCCGCGGCGCGGGGACGAAGACGTGGGTCGGCCGCGGCGCGGGGACGAAGACGTGGGACGGCCGCGGCGCGGGGACAAAGACGTGGGACGGCCGCGGCGCGGGGAAGATGACGCACGGCGCGGCCGGGGCGGGGAGTTTCGCGGCCGAGAGGCGGATCGCCGGGGGCGAGAGTTGGAGCGTCGAGGACGAGGGGTAGACCGGCGGCGCCCGGGCGCGTCGGGCTCGCGGCGCGGCGTGAGGCGCGCGGGGGGCGGCGAGCGGCTGAGGCTGGGCGAGGCGCGCGGCGACACGTCCCGCCCGAAGGCGTCCTTGGGCCGGCGCCGCTTCTCGCCCACGAGCGTGCGCACGTCGTAGCGCTCCAGGTCCTTGCGGCGCTCCTTGCGGCGCAGCTTGCGCTCGCGCGACGCGTCGCTAGAGTCGCGCCGCTCGCGCTTTTTGTCCTTGTCGCGGTAGTTGCGCTCCTTGCCGCTCTTGCTGAGCTTCTTGAAGGCGACGTCGGCCTTCTTGCCCTTGCCCTTGCTCTTATCCTTGCCCTCCTTCTTGGAGTCCTTCTTCTTCTTCTTCTTGGCGTCGTCGGCGCGCGACTCCTTCTTCTTGTCCACGATCTCACCCTCCTCGTCGTCAGGCGGCGAGGGCGCGGGCGATATGCGCGACGCCTCGGAAGGCAGGCGCTCGTTGTCCGAGAACATCTCGTTGCCCTCGTCTTCGGAGATCATCTCGGTGTCGAGTCCCTCGATGCCCTTTTCTTTATCAGTCTCCAGAGACGTGTCCTTGGACTTGTTCTCGTCAAGACAGGGCGTGTAACTCCTTTCATCTTCGGTCTCGCTGATGGACTCAGTCATTTTCTCTAGCAGGTCATCATTTCTGTCTATAGAACCTTTCCTAGGAGAGTGCTCGAGCACGGGCAGCTCGTCGTCGGCTGCGGACAGTTCGTCGGAGCTGGAGGAGGCGCGGCAGAGCGGCGGCGGCGTGGCGGCGCGCTCCGCACTGTCCATGGTCTCATCATCATCATCGTCATCCAACTTGTCTTCAGTCACCGACGCTGCCTTTTCTGTGGGAGTGGTCGGTTCTTCCTCAATGTCAGGTGTGGTAGCATCTTTCTCTATTTCATGTGCTCTTTTTGTGACTTCTTCCTGTATTTGGTCTGGCTCCTCAAGGTTAGCAATAGCCGGCTCGATGGAGTGGGTCTCCGGCGAGAGTTCGAGAACCTCCTCTTCCTTAGCGGGTGAGTCTGGGCGTGTTGCCTGGGCGTCGCGTTCCTGAGCGAGTGTCTTTTCGTACGGCAGGTCACCGGGCTCTCTCTCGGAGGGCGCACTCTCGCTGTCCTCGTTTATCTCTTCCTCTTCGTCCTCCATTTCTTCGTCGTACAGACTAACTTGTCGTTTAATCAACGAGGGCGTGTTGAGTTTAATCTTAATGGGATTACGCGGATTTGTCGTGATGGGACATCTCTTCGAGACTTTCTCTTTTAATTCTTCTTCAGTTTTGTTCCTGACAGTGTGGTCGGCTGCGGCACGCGGAGGCGGGGCGGGCGGGTCAGCTGGGGCGGCCAGGGTGGACGGGTCGGCCGGGGTGGGCGGGTCGGCCGGGGTGGGCGGGTCGGCCGGGTTGGGTGGGTCGGCCGGGGTGGGCGGGTCGGCCGGGGCGAGCGGGTCGTCGTCCTCCTGCACCAGGTCCTCCAAGCTGTCGTGTGGCGCCAGCGAGGCGAGGGGCGCGTCTGGCGGCGCTTCGGCCGAGCTGTTCGCGATGTGCACGCTGGTGGCAGAGTAGATGGAGAAATTGGGGCAGTCGCCCTCGGAGTCGTCGTCACTGGCGGCATCCGGGGGCGCGGGGGGCGCGAGGAGTGCGCGGTGCTCGTGCAGCACGGCGCGCACGCAGCTGTCCAGCACGTTAGGCGGCACAGCCATGGCACTCGCGTCCAGCCCTGCCAATACGTCCTGCAGGCCGGGGAGCGCGGGCGCAGGGGTTGTGGGCGGCGGGGGTGAGGGGGGCGCGGGCGGCGCGGTAGGGGGCGCGTCCGTGGCGGCCGGAACTTCATCGACGTCGCCGCTGTCGTCGTCGTCGTTGGTCGGCTCGGTGGGGTCGTACTTCTCAGTATCTATGACTAAACTAGAATCACTCTTCTCGTCCTCCGACTTGTCGAGTTCGGGCGTTTTGTCGAATTTGAACATAGGCGGCTCCGGCAGGGGGCGGTACGGCTGGGGCTTAGGTGCCTGCTGCGCGTGTGTTGCGACCGCAGGCTCGGGGTTACTGTTTATTGAGTTTTGTCGCCGGATTGGACCCATTCTCATGTCGAGAGGGTTTTCGAAGCCCCCAAACGAGTGCCTGTGCTGCGGTGGCGGCGGCACGTAGGGCGGCCAGGCCGCCGCCAGGCTGTAGCGGCCCGGCTCGGGTCGCTGTGGCGGCTGATTGTTCTGGCCTCGATTCTGCTCAGAAACTTGTCTCCGGTTGCGCTCAAAAGGATGGTCATCTCCCTGCGGATACTGGTGCGGTCTTCTAGAGTAATTGTTATAGGTGTCCATGTCGTCGCGACCCGCATTATTGTTCTGATTGAACGCGCTCCCCTGACGGTTTTGGTAGCCGCCACTGTTGTAGTTGTTGTCGTAGCCGCCACCCCTGTTGTTCAGGTTGTTGGAGCCCTGCTCGCGGTGGTAGTTCCCGGTGTAGCCGCCGCCCCAGCCACGCCCGCCACGCGACTGTCCGGGATACGACGGTACTTTCTTCGCGGCGTCCTCTCCCTGCGAGATATCAATCTTGTCCTGTTTCTTCGGCTCGTCGGATTGTTTCTTCGGCGGCTGAGAATGTTCGCGAGTTTCTAATTTTATATTCACACTGCCGTCTACAGAAATAGACACTACAGATTTTTTTGAATGAAGCAAAGTTTGACTTTCCAGGATAGAGGATAGAACGTCCGGCGCAGACGCCGCGTGCGTAGGAGATGGAATGGAGATCATCTTTCTTCTCGCCTGGGAAAAAGCCATCACATACGTAATTATTAGACAAAATAGTAAACACTATCAAATAAAATAATGAAAGTGGTGCAGCTGTAATAACCTGTCTGTAAGCGCTGAAGATGCTGGAGTTGGGGCGCACGGCCACGGCCGTGCTGGCGCTTTCGGACACACCGTGCTCGTCGTCCTCTGAGAAGTAGTCCAGCTGGTGCGCGTCGCCGAACAGGCTGAGCGCGGGGACACCGGCGCGCGAGCGGCGCGCGGGGCCGGGCGCGCCGCCCACGCCGGCCACGCCGGCCACGCCGCCCACGCCGCCCACGCCGCGCGCGCCCGCCGCCGCCAGCGCCGCGCGCACGCTGGCCAGCACGTGCGAGCGCCGTGCCGCCGTGCGGGGCTGCCGTCTCTTCGTCTGCGCACAGACAACTATATTAGTTTTCAAAGTTAACTCACTATCATGCTACATTCTGAACAACATGTACTTACCCTCCTTTTCTTAAGTTTCCTTTTAACTCGTTTTGTGACTGGAAATTTACCATTTTCTTGCACTTCATACTCGATAATGACAGTTTTATTTCTTCTTCTCTTTGGCCTTCTACGGTTTGTATGTGCAGTAGTTTTACGCCTGGTCATAGTTGTTTGTGAGCTTCTGCCCTGCGCTGAGTGTGATCCTCTTGATGTTGTTGGTATATCATCAGAATTCAAGCGGCTTCCTCTGTAGCCAGAGGATGTGGATGGTTCATCTGCGCTGTGAGTCCTTGATGATCTAACATTCCTACTCTCTCTGATTAATGCACTTCTGGTTGAAATTGGTATGTCCATATCTGTGATGCCAGAAAATAAGAAATCCACATCTGATAGCAGATTGTCACAATTGGGACAGAGCCACTGATCAATAGGAACCTGCAATATAAAGGAAAGTGAAGCTGAAGTTTATGGACAAATAACAATATTGTGTATAGAATACTCAGTTGTAATGTTTGTCAATAACTTGAAGTATTGTGTAGATTACCTCTGACAGTGGTGGGCTGAGGCACTGCATATGATATCCAAGGTCACATCCATCACATAAAAGCATGGTTTCTTCATTGTCTGTGCGGCCACACACCTATAATGCAATATTTGATAGTGCATGTGTTTATTTGTCATTTCAAACCAGTATAACACACAGGACACAGACTTACTTGTTTATAATAATAAGTGTAATTGATTGAAAATGCAATTTTTTTTGTGAGTAACAGCAATAATGAATTTTCAATATTGAACACCTTCAATCAATTACCCAATTGCAGTACTCACAATGCTGATGCATCACCATATTTACCTCACAGACAGTTGGGTCTTCGATCACAAGCAGCTCTACTGAAGGCCGGCGCTCCACCACCTTTACAGGCTCAGTACGTAGCACTCGACCACCTGCACAAGCTCTCACTACTATAAAATCAAATGTCATTCTGTCTACTGGACAGGTGTTGACATTCTTTGACCATTCTGTGATACAATCCAAACAGAAAATATGTTCACAGCTCTGTGGTGTCCCCACTTCTTGATCAGTGAAACGCAAAAGGCAAATGGAGCACTTGTCTGAGTTGCCTTCAGAGCTATCTGATGCAAAACCAGAAGTGGGTTTGGCGGCCGAGACGGCGGGCTTAGGTGCGTCCGAGTGGTCGGTGGCCCAGCCTGACGTGTCGCTGTCGCCCTCGGAATCACGAAGCTTAGGCAGCGCGCGCTTGCGGCGAGCTCCCGCGCACACCACTGAGCTGCCGCTGCTGTCGCTGCCGTCATCACTCAGCACCTGAAACACACTCATTGTAATAGTCTATCGACTCCAGCACTAATACAACGTGTTGAAGCTTGCTCAGTCACCCTCAATCTCTTTCTGCGTGACCCCGCTGCTGTGACGCTTTCGTCGCTGTCCGAGCTAGAGTCCGACGAGAACACCATCACTTTCTTGATCTTGCGCTTGGGCCGTGGAGGCGAGTCCTCGCTGCCCTCCTCACTCATTTTCACAAGTAAACAGTGGCGAATGAAATTTAGTGGGCACGACACGAAGCCAGTTGCAAAGGTGTAAATGACCTCCGCCAAGTAATATTCGGGTCAACTAAGGTAAAATATGAGAAATTCATTCGGTCTGCTAATTAATATCATGCATCAAGATTGCTTCCACACAAGTTTTTGCGTACGCGTTAATGATTCCACTATTTTGACAGCAAGCCGCTATCAATGGTCAAGCAGCCATTTTCCTTTCAATTCCTTTTTTTTTATTTTTCATAGTGATGTGCCTAACCATAAACCTTCATAAGAATAAGTTGTGTTTCTGGTTATGCTGTTGCTGAAATTAATTAAAAATAAATCTGAGGAGTAAAAACAATATAAGACCTGAAAATGAAGTGAAGGAACGATGCGAACGCACTCACGACTCGCGTTTCTCTCGAACATCACCGTCACAACACTACTACTACTAGAGATGGGCTGAGTGATGATTTTATTGTATCAATGACTGCATGACAATGACAAAAAAATATCGGTGACGGGAACAATGACATAATCATCAATGATTTTTATTTGAGTATTAGATCTCGTCACTTCAATTGTGAGTAGATACTGAAATGATCGCGGAACGGCTTAGTGAAATTATCATTAGTTATGTCTGTAGGCATGGATCGAGTTTGTCAGTTAGCCCGCGTAATTCAAATTTTCTTAGTTTGTGACATTCATGGCAATTGGCAGGGTATTATTTAGGCATTGATTAATAATCATGGAAATCATCAATATGATTCCATAAGTGATATTTGCTGCAAGATATGACTATTTACTATATCATGACAATCTGGCGTTCTTGCATACGTTGGATGTTTTTCTTACCATTTTCGAATATTTGGGTACAAACTGAGAACCTACCACTAAACGTTTCTTGCCTATAAGATACAAAAATATAGTAAGTAAGTACACCCACTGTAGAGCGTCACGTTGTCTACGTATCAAAACGTATTTTTTTTATATTAACAAACTGCACGAAGTACCAAGTACCTAAACAAATGTCTTAACTTGGTTTTAAAATCTATGGTACACTTCACCAAACTAAATTCACTAAAACGTATCAAAAATCCAATTATAGTGAGTCAACACACTACACTACGTATTTCGTATGCGTAAAATTAAATTAGGTAAGGATGGTTGGTCGTCCTCGTCTAACCAAAACAATGATTCGCGAAATACTAAATGCTAGATATATAGCATTCGTGATTTGCCGCGCATTTATTGTAAACAACGCAAGTGAAAGCATTGTTGCCATTCGCCGTCGCAAATCACACCGCAGCGCCCGAGACGGCCCGAGCCCATCCGATCCGAATCACTGAAGTCCGCGTTCATTCAAGTAATGATTTAAAAGCATTGATGATTTTGTCGTTGTCATTGTATGATAAAATGATTTTAAAATATCGATGATTTTAACATGTGACATGATATCGGACTCATCTCTAACTACTACGCATCTGGCTAAAACATAGTCACTAGACAGAGAATAGAAAAGGTCCGAGCAACCAGGACATTAAAATAAAAAAAACAATGCATCACGGCTGCATAGTCCCGTCAGAGTATATAATGTTGGAGCAGGTAATAGGGTAATTAATAATACAGTTACTGTTCAAATGTAAAGCTTTATATTTATTTTAAAGATACAGATATTTTTCCTATATGACAAGACATCACTTTTCTTTTTTCTGTGTAGCGGTCGCATAGACAATTATGAATTGAGGTTGTATTCCGACACTCCTCCTCGATTTGATGTGAAAATATTTTTGGAATATTAAAATCGTTAATTAAAATTCAACATACACTCCTCCTAGATAAATACCCACACAACTATGTGTATTATACCAATACTTTGCATTGTTCTCTGAGCATCTTATGTCTTGCAGTCGCTAATGATTTTGTTAACATATCAGCCAAATTGTTGTCAGTTCGTATGTACGACATTGACATTTTCTTTGTAAATATCAAATCTTTTATGTGATGATATCTAATATCGATATGTTTCGATCGTTTACTATTTTCATAATCCTTTGAAATAAAAATGCCTCCTTTGTTATCGACATACAGCATTGGCATTATATTAATTCCAAAATCTTTTAATATTCCGTTTAAATTTATTACTTCACATGATGCTGCTATATACTCTGCCTCTGCAGTTGATAATGCAACACAGTTTTGTTTTCTAGAGAACCATGCTACAACATTCTCGTTGTATTTAACTATACATCCGCTTATACTCTTTCTGTCTCTTTTACTATTTGCCCAATCTGCATCCGAAAAAACTTTTAAGCTTTTCTGTTCACACTTTTTATATTGAAGTGCATAATCTTTAGTTGAACTAAGGTAGCGTAATATGCGCTTGCCATGTTTCCAACATTCTTCATTTGGTTTGTCCAAAAATTGACTAAGGTAAGATACAGAATAGCATATATCTGGTCTTGAGACTGTACTCACAAACATTAAACTTCCTATTAGCTCTCTGTAGGGAACTTCTATGGTTTTCTCCGTTATGTCTATGTTTAATCCCTTTTCCATTGGTGTATCTTTTTTCTTGCATTCAGTCATATTGACTTTTGTTAACATTTTCTCTATTTGTTTTGACTGTGTTATTCTTAACGTTCCATCTTTTCTTTCTATCTCCATTCCAAGAAATTTCTTTATCTCTCCTAAGTTTTTTAGTATCAAATTCTTTCTGTAATAACTTCATTATTCTGTCAGTTTCTTCTTTCTTTCCCATGACCAAAATGTCATCAACATAAATTAGTATCCAAACATTTTTATTAAAAAATAGATATAAATAAGTTTTTGATCTTTGTAGTCCACACTTAACCAAAAAATCAGTTATCCTTTCATTCCAACATCTAGGACTTTGTCTTAATCCATATAAACTTCTATTCAATTTCAATACTTTCTTTCTATTTACATTAAACTCCGTTTGGTACTTTGATATAAACTTCATCTTTTAAATAGCCGTTTAAAAATGCTGTTGGTACGTCCATTTGATAAATTACGTAATCTTGTTGTACCGCTTGTCCTAAATAAGTTTTTACTGTGCTCATTCTAGCTACAGGTGAATAATTTGTTCTAAAATAGTCTTCTTCTTTTAATTGAAATCCTCTGGCAACTAGTCGAACTTTCTTTAAACCGTTCTCCTTTGTCTTAAATATCCATTTTGTGTCTATAGCCTTCTTTCCTCTGGGTAAATCTATCGGTTCTGTCCATGTTTTCAATTTTTTTAATGAATTTATTTCTTATCTATAGCCTCTAATCATTCTTTATTTTTTCGCAGCTTCTTTGTATGCAGTTGGATCTTTATTTTCAGTTGTAATCAAACAATATGCATGATAAAGTTGATAATCATTCATGTGTTTAGGTTGATTTACAGTTCTACCTGATCTTGTAGTTATTTCATTATCGTCTCCATCTTGTTAAATATCATCATCGTCATCTGTTATGTAGTTAGATTCATTCAGATCATCTGAATCATCTTGTTCAATTGAACTTCTTCTTATTTGTCTACTCTCTTGTCTTTGTGTCGTTTTTTTTTATATTTGTCTTCCTCTTCGTCATTCAATATTGTAACATTTTCATAGGGATACTTTACTACCTCCTCCTGCTTTTCAGGTTGGTAAATAATCTTTCGTCAAATTATTCGTCAAATATGACATCTGTTGAAGTTACAATTTTATTACTTTCATGATCCCATAATTTATAGCCTGAACCAGTGTAGCCGACCATTATCATTGGTTTAGCTCTTGGTTGTAGCTTGCTTGGTTTTGGTATTGTTACAATCCATGCTTTCGAACCATAAACTTTCAGTTTTGATAAATCATTATAACCGTACCATATTGAAGCTGGTGTTTGACCGTTTAGTGCTTTAGTTGGACTACGGTTGAGCTCATAAGCTGATGCGCAAATTAATTCGCTTCATAATTCCCTAGGTAACGTCGTTTCTGAAAACTTGACTCTAACTTTGTCTAATAACGTTCTGTTCATCCTTTCAGATGTGCCATTTTGTTGTGGCGTGTACGGGCTTGTATATTCTAATATTATGCCTTTTTGTATACCTACATGATTCTTTAAATCTTTTTGATGTAAATTCTTCACCATTATCGAGTCTTAATCTCTTTGTTTTTAATCCAAATTGTGCTAAGCTGTGTATGTTTTAAAATATTAAGTTCGGCTTCATTTTTATTTTTCAATAGATATATCATAACAAAATGAGAATAATCATCTACCAATACTTGAAAATAGCTTTCACCATTTATAGACATTAGATGGATAGGTCCACACAAATCTGAGTGTCGAAGATCTTCTATCTCTTTGCTTTCTCTTGTGTTAGATATAAATGGTCTTCGTGTACTTTTCCCTTCTATACAACTCTCACATATTTTTTTAGAAAATGGTAATCCAAGTATTTTTAGACCTTTCCGATTTAAATGACCTAGTCGCCTGTGCCATAAATCATAATCTTTATTTTTTGTGACATTTGCATATTCTTCTTTTAGTGAATTAAAATTAATTTCTAATGTGTACAAATTTTGGTACTTTGTACCATAAAAAAATGTTTTTTCTCTTCTAATACTTACTGTATTATTTTTGAATAGTACTGTGTAGCTATTCTTTGTTATTTTATCTACTGATAATAAATTATGTGTTATATTATCCACAATGAGTGCTTCAAAGTCTATTTTTATGTTATTACAATATCCTGTTATTGTTCCTTTTTTATTTGCTGTTAATCCTTTACCATCTGCTATAGTAACAGTAATTGGTTCATCTATTTTTTGTATTTTTGTCACATATTTTTCTACTTTTTCAGTAACCATATGAATAGTAGCGCCACTGTCTAATATAAATTTATTTTCATTCATAGCTGAAGCAGTCAGAGCTATAAAGTTATTAAAATTTTCTTTAGTTCCTCTTGTGATCCTCTATTTCTACTTCCTCTTCCTCTAAAAGGACATCTGGATCTTGGGTAGTTATTATTATAGTTTATTCCCGAGCCTGACGCTTTAAATATTTGTTGTGAATGAGACTGGACATGTATGCTTATTTTTATTTTTATTTCTTCATCAAGTAATCGTGTTTTCACGAACTTTAATGTTATATCTGTGCTGATAGTTTCAATTGCTGTAATTACGTGTTCATAATCTTCATTTAGAGATAATAATAAATAACAGATTTTGTCTGAATTGTCTAATTTTTTGTCGATATATTCTATTTCAAATAAAATCTTTTCAAATTTTTGAAAATGGTCGTCTAACGTATCGTTTCTTTGTAATTTTAGACTTAACAATCTCTTTTTTAATGTAATTTTTGTAAAAACACTTTTGCGTTGAAATACGCTGTCTAACTTTATAAACATTTCTTTTGCATTAGTACATTCTTGTATTATAGATAAATGCTTATCCGATATACATTGAATAATTATCGCTTTTGCTATACAATTATCAACTTTTAATTTTTCATCTATAATAATTTCGATATCATCATATTGTAATATTTTTAGTACCTGTTTTTCTTCTAGTAAAGATTTCACTTTAAATTTCCAGTTTGAATAATTTTCGCTCTTCAATATTGGCAGAAAATTTATATTTGTATTCATCTTATTTTTTATAATAAGTAGGTATATTTCTTCTTTACAACTCCGTTTATTGGCCCATAACCTAATGTTGGAGCAGGTAATAGGGTAATTAATAATACAGTTATGTACTGTTCAAATGTAAAGCTAATAATTATTTTAAAGATACAGATATTTTTCCTTTATGACATGACATCACTTTTCTTTTTTCTGTGAAGCAGTCGCATAGACAATTATTGTGAATTGAGGTTGTATTCCGACTATATTTATTTTGTGGTATATATATTCTGTGGTGATCTGGTGTAGTCTGTGCGGCTGTGCATCACGCACGGCCAATCACAACGACGGCGACGAATGTGATTTTCGCTTTGTGTGTGCATTTTCGTTTATTTTCGTAGTTTATAACAAAAATATAATAAGAAATGACCGCTGAAAACGAACGCGAAATATATCATAAATTAGAAGCTATGAAAGAGATCAGGTATGTTGATTTATTATTGTTAAATTATTCAAAATGCTCTTCCAAATCGCACCTGTGGACTCGATCAATAAACACTTGACATCGTTGAAATGTTTATTATTTTATAATGCATGATGAATCTACACTAAAAGGTAAGATAAGCAACTTAATTTAGAATCTTAAGAGTACAATGCTTTGAATGGCTTCATCAGATAACTTTTTGAGACTAAAAGACGACCCTCTGACCGATTATTTCGTTTTAGTTTTGCATGCATAAAATTTTATTTTATGAATGAAACTAAAGATTGAAGAAAGAAAGAAACAGTTGGTTCATTGTTGGCATATGGTGGATCCGAAAAGTTCTTACGGAACAAATATAACTTATAGAGATGTATTAATGATTTTAAGTAGCTTTGTACAAACACATTTACACATCAATCATATTTAAAAAACTAGATGGCTTTTCCTATCTGACTACTCTGAGAAGAAAGGCTGAAACAAACTCAGAGGTCACAGTCTCTTTTTAAGTTCAAATTCAAATTAATTTATTTGTATATAATTTAAAATCCAGACATAATCTTGGTCAGATAATGTGAAGACCATGTAGATTGGTGTCTGAAATGGTCTTTTGAGGAAAGAACCACACAGATTAAGTGGACCTATCTAGTGAGTGCACGCATTTGTCAGTCGTGCAGCTCAACGTTTATGGTCACCTATCATAATTTGATCAAGATACAATCTGACACTGACCTGCAAATTAAAAAAAAAATCAGAACATTTTAATTTGCGGGCTACCACTGCAGATCCAGCATAAGTACAACACCTCAAAACAGATTAATTTTTTTCAATAAAAATATTGAAAATAAATAACCATAAGACTGAATTTATTTAAGATTGGCTCAGTAGGTACGTGTTTTTCTACCTTCAATCTCTTAAATATCTTCAAGCCAAAAAAATGCATTTTTTATTTTTGTCACCCCTGACCAAATTAATATCAGCATATTTTAAAAATTTCCAGAAATAAAACAATAACTCTGGAGCGTATGAAGCGCAGTATTCTGAATGAGGTGCGCAGCGGCGACCAGGAGGGGCGCTGCCTAGCGCAGTACAAGCGCGAGATGGAGCTGCTACAGCAGGAGAAGATGAGCCATGTGGAGGAGCTGCGCCAGATTCATGCTGATATCAATGCTGTATGATTTTATACTATTTCATGATGCAACAAAATTTTCAGATATAACTCTCAAATAGGGAGTCATTTTGTCATTTCTCTATTAGTCTCTATAAAAAAATATATCCACTGATAAAGTACAATATTAGAATATCCTAACATTTATTGATAGTAAGACTAAATGCTGAAATAAGTTTTTGCACATAGATGAACTTTGCAGCTCATCATGCTAAAATGTCCTGACATCAATAAAAAATAGTTTATCTAAAACATCTTGGAATGCTTGGAAGTACAGCAATCATAAACAGTAGCAGCAGCATGTGAGAGCTATTAATACCACAAGTATGGTGGCGCGGGAGTTTGTTTACTTAGGCGCGCGCTATTGTTGGCCGACAATTGTAACATTTTAAACTGTTTGTTTTCCCTGTCAGTCTGTGACTGCCAGCTATGAATACTTGAATTCAGTTCTACACGCTCCAAATTCCAAGTAATTTCTACCTGCCTCATGCAACATGCTTGACTTTATACAGCTTATACCTTGCTGCAGACTTTGCTGAATACAGATATACCTTTTGTTGATAGATAAAACATACATAAACTTATACCTTATACCTTGCTGCAGACTTAGCTGAATACAGATATACCTTTTGTTGATAGATAAAACATACATAAACTTATACCTTATACCTTGCTGCAGACTTAGCTGAATACAGATATACCTTTTGTTGATAGATAAAACATACATAAACTTATACCTTATACCTTGCTGCAGACTTAGCTGAATACAGATATACCTTTTGTTGATAGATAAAACATACATAAACTTATACCTTATACCTTGCTGCAGACTTAGCTGAATACAGATATACCTTTTGTTGATAGATAAAACATACATAAACTTATACCTTATACCTTGCTGCAGACTTAGCTGAATACAGATATACCTTTTGTTGATAGATAAAACATACATAAACTTATACCTTATACCTTGCTGCAGACTTAGCTGAATACAGATATACCTTTTGTTGATAGATAAAACATACATAAACTTATACCTTATACCTTGCTGCAGACTTTGTTGAATACAGATATACCTTTTGTTGATAGATAAAACATACATAAACTTATACCTTATACCTTGCTGCAGACTTAGCTGAATACAGATATACCTTTTGTTGATAGATAAAACATACATAAACTTATACCTTATACCTTGCTGCAGACTTAGCTGAATACAGATATACCTTTTGTTGATAGATAAAACATACATAAACTTATACCTTATACCTTGCTGCAGACTTAGCTGAATACAGATATACCTTTTGTTGATAGATAAAACATAGATAAACTTATACCTTATACCTTGCTGCAGACTTAGCTGAATACAGATATACCTTTTGTTGATAGATAAAACATAGATAAACTTATACCTTATACCTTGCTGCAGACTTTGTTGAATACAGATATACCTTTTGTTGATAGATAAAACATACATAAACTCACGCCTTTTTCACATGGGGGTAGGCAGAAACTACAAAATAATAAAAAATATTATTCTTATTATTAAAATTAGACAGGTAAGTAAATAATTAGAATATCGTGTTTATTTTTGGAATGTCATAGCATGCCGATAATAGCATCAATCACCTATGGTGATAGTACCAGTGTAGCCGCGAGGTGCAGATCGGTGTTAGGATCACAATATGATTCGCGACTGTAGCAAGTATGAATTTACAGTATTATAATCATTCAAATCATAAATAAAACTCATCTCCTGCTCTTATCCCAACGTGTCTGGGTCGGTGCAACATGTCTTCTGCCATACTTCTCCACTAGTGGTCAACTCATGATCAATATGTTCAAATTAGCCTATTTAATGACTATTGTCTTAAATAGACTTCATGACATTTGACGCCAATTTTAACTGAGAGAGTTGTATTGATGATTCCGTCGATTATAATTCTGTAAACACATTTGTTACGGTCGGGAATTTATTTATTTATTTCACACTTTAAGCACACAAAAATGAACAGAGGCGGACTTAATGCCATAAGCATTTTCTACAAGTCAACCTTTGGGTGACGCATAGATAAACAGAGGTAGGTGCAATAGCGAGAATTGAGGAATAAATATTTATTTAAATATAAAGATATACATATACCTATTAAAAACTATAAATATAAAAAATATACACCTAATTATATATAAATATAAGCACCCGTGCCCGGTTGATGGCAATAGGCTCGCACATGGCACTTAAATAATAGGTTGAGGAAAAAGTTTCTTCGCATTTAAAAAAAAAATCAAAACATTTTTTAATATAGTTTATTTACATTTAACTAAAGTATGTAGGTACCATGTTGTTCGATAACTTTTTGCCATCTTGTAGGTAGGGACATGATCCCATTGCTATAGAAATTTTGGGACTTCTGATCAAAATACCGCGACAAGTGGTTTTGGCAGTCCTCTCGTGATGTTAACCTGACACTGCTTAAAGAATTCTGAAGAGACCGAAACAGGTGGAAATCTGAAGGTGCAAGGTCAGGACTATACGGCGGATGCATTAACACCTCCCAGCCAAACTCTCTTAACTTTTGCTGAGTGGCTAAAGATGTGTGAGGTCTAGCGTTATCATGATTAAAAACCACACCCCTTCTGTTGAAGACTAATATGAGATTTTTAATTTCTTGATTACTGACTGGGTTTCAAAAAATAGCTCTTTCAACATTATATGCTATATTTTGTAAGTTGAATAAAGTGATTCAGCCACATGCAAGTAGACCATACAATATATATTATAATGATGTTGATGAACATTTTTAATGTTGAAAATCAAAAGTATTTTTTTTGTAAAAAGATAATCAAACGTCAGGCTCGCGATCTTGTTTCGAAAAACTTGTTGCGAATATTAGGGATTTCCCATGAATACTTAATTTCTTTGAACAATCCCTTCAAGCCAAATGCAAAACAAAGAATACGAATATTCAAATAAAAAATAATTTTGTTTAAATTATTTTTCTCTTTCTCACAAACAATGAACAAAATTGATAAAAATCAGTCGATTTCGTGCACGTTGTAAGCCACATTGTTAGTATCATTCTTGAGTCAGACTGTTTCGCAATGCGAGGTCTAGAATTCTACCTTTTTTACCAAGCATGTTACTGTAAACATTTATTAGCGGATGTATCTATTTAGCAAATAATTTGTGTGTCATCAGATGGAGACGGTGATCAAGCAGACAGAAGATAGCATGACACGCAAGCTGTCGGCGGCGTCGCGCCTGCACGAGGACTACCGGCCGCTGAAGGCCGAGGTGGACCTGCTGCGGCGCCAGTGCCTGGGCCTGGAGCGCCTGCCCGACCTGCACGAGGAAGAGGGCAGCCCCATCACACCCGAGTACGTGCCCAGGGCGCCCATGGCCCTTGCAGTGTGGCGAAGGAGTCACGTAGTTGTGCACAGAGCAATATACTTAACGGGTGTAAACATGACCTTAACGAAGACAAGCATCACTTGTTCTTCCCGTCATTGTGATCTTTTTTGCAATACTAGAATAATCAGGCATGGTTCCGTACCTGATTATTCTGGGTATGGAGATATTGAAGGTCAATGTTCCGACGTTTTCTGGCCTTTTTTTACGAAAACAAGTTTTGAGTGTTATAACTTAACTTATTTAAAGTTAAGTTATACCACTCCTGTACCGTTGAAAGCACCCGAAAGTACAATCTTTTGCATGCGTTACATTGAGCGCTAGCGTACACAGCGATATTGCACCAAAAATAAAAGTCGTTTTCCAGAAATTATTTTTATGAAATTTTTTTTCAATGTTACATAATTTGAGAGCAGTGGTGGCCCAGTGGTAACGGTCCCAACTTACGTGTTGTAGTTCGTGGGTTCGAATCCAGGCAGGCGCTTTACTTTGTGTAAATCATTTCATCATCACTGCTCTCAAAACAGTGAAGGAAGACATCGTGAGGAAACCGGCATGTCCCAGAACCAAGAATTCGAAGACATGTGACATCTACCAACCCACTCCCTCTCGAAGAGAGGAGGCCTGTTTCCCAGCAGTGGGAACATTATAGGCTGATTATGATGACATAATTTGATGTACAAAATAAGTAATGACGGCTATGTGGCGGGTCTTGCTTCTTGGTTAGGTACTGTATAAAGCTGTAGTCCTCATGATGGATTACCAGCCCGCCCGCTCTCACAGAGAGGAGGCGTACATTATGAGCTGATTTAGCAGTATGTAATCGTATGGATTTAGACGATGTTTTTCTCGTGCACAATTAACGAATAGAATAGTAGGAATTTGTACATTCATCTGTAAGCGACCAAACGAATTTAGATGACATAGTTAGAAAGGTGTACCATGCAGTAAGATTGCTGTGTTCGCAGCCGCTTCCCCGCGCTGCCGGGCGGGGGCCCCGCGGGCGGGCCCGGCGCGGGCCCCGGGGCCGGCGGCCCGGGGGCCCCGCGCGCGCTGGCGTCGTTCCTGCCGCCCGCGCCGCGCAAGCCGCCGCCGCCGCCGCCCGCGTTCAGGTCTGCCCTCGACCAAGATTTCATTACCGTCTCGCTGAGGTTCGATTATGTTTTATTTCTCTTTTGGTTCTCTTCCCGACGTCCCGCCCTTCCTTTCCTGCCCCAAACTGTTTGGTTCTCTTCAGTGGCGTGCAGTGGTTCTCCACGGAGGGTAGGCCACGCATATTGACACCGAAAAAAACAACTAATTCGCGCAACATCACAGCGTCGCTCTACATATGATCAAAGTAGTCATTATAAATTTATAATATTTGAAAAAATATTCAAGGTTCATGCATTTTTTGCCGAGGAATGAAAATTATGCAAATCAATATATCTCTCACTTCACTCAAGTACTGGAAGTATTAAACAAAATGCACGGAATACAAAATAATTTATTTGTGTGTATACACCCACACAGCCAGTTGTATGTTGCTTAATTTTGAGGATTAAAATGACGAGTACGAGATGAATTAGCATATTTTTGGATTAATTTTCGTAAATCGGGCACACATCTACCTTTAGACACAACTTAAATCTTATCATTAAACGACAATTGCGAAAACTTACTGCTTTTAACTTCCAACAAACACACATTATCGGCGCAAACTTCACAACAGAACACCATTCTTAGGTAAATAAACAAATAATATTTACACTACTTTACGTTCAAAACGAATTACTTATAATTTAATAAGATACATTCAAGATCGGATATAAATTGCGTGTCACATGAAACAAGATGGATTGTCGATAAAAAAACATTACCAACTAAAATTTTATCACTGTCATACCGCGTTATTCCACAAAAGGGACTACCATATTTTGCCGGATTATACAGTCCAGGGTTGCCGAAACTTATTTTCCTAACTCCCCAAAAACCATGCGAAATTTCCCAAATATGAGAAGAAAAATAAAAAAATATGAAGTTTTTAATTACGTTTATAGGGCTTTTGCTATTCCTTACAATTTATAATTTTTTTGGAAGGTATAAATTCGACAATACCACCCTGTTTTTTTAATTGTATCTAGTAGTCATTAAGGAAACTTCCCCGCAATTCGGGGAATTGTCCAAAAATTGGGAACCCTGCCCAATAAGCACAAAACTGCATTATAGCATGTCACAAAAGGTAACATCGGTAACTTTTGCATTTAGGAAGACTTATTACAGTACACTCGGACTGCAATAGCTGAAAATTACGCTTTCGCCTATATAATAACGCTATTATGCGTCACAGAGACAACACTGTAATGTTGCAAGCGTTAATAGTACTGTAAGCTGCAATTAAGCATTTTTATGGACTTAAACCAAGCTATATTCTGAATTGAAGACCACAAGTGTACCCTTAGATAGCTCGCATTTTAAGAAAGAACATGTGAGCTACTATAATCCTATCAGTTATTCTGTGACTTCAATTAACAATGATATATTCGCGTCTTGCTGCACATAGATGAACTTTCATAGTGTTAGTCAGCCTGTTACACGCAATCTTATAATAGCACTTATATCGCCCACATGATCACTATGGGTGAGCTTATATTTATGATGCTAAATTACGAGGGTGGCACTGAAAATTTCGGGAATCAAGGAAGTGACACAACATTACTATTTAAAAATGTATTTATTGCTTTTCGAAGTATTCTCCGCGAAATTTGACACATTTTTCCATACGATGGAACCAATCATTGAAGCAACCATTCCATTCGGAAGTTGGGGTCTTCAAAATGGCCGTTTCGTAGGCGTCCACAGCTTCTTCAGGTGATGAAAATCTCTGTCCACGCAATTTATTCTTTATTTTAGGGAAAGTATAGAAATCATTAGGGCTTAGGTCGGGGCTGTACGGCGGATGGTCTAATAATTCTGTTTTCTTCCTCTAAAAACTCTTTTGTTCTGTGCGCGGTGTGAGAACTCGCATTGTCGTGATGGAGGATGATGGGGCGGTTGCAATTCTCTTTACGGAGTTCAGAAACGACCTGTGGCAAACAAATGCTAGCATACCATTCTGCATTAACCGTTCTTTGTCCCTCAAGAGGAATAGTCGTAACATGGCCGGTTTTGGAGACAAACGTGGCCACCATTTTTTTTGCAACACTCCGTGAACGAACAATTTTTGTTGGCTTTAACTCATTTTCGGACACCCAAACTCGTGACTGGTTTTTTGTTTCGGGTTCGTACGCGTATATCCAGGATTCGTCACCTGATACGACGTTGTATACAGCATTTGAGGATCCTACGTGGAATCTTTCGAGAGTTCTGACGCACCAAGTAACGCGAGCCGCTTTTTGCTCTTCACAGAGCGAATGCGGTATCCATCGGGAAAACAACTTTTTTTACACCTAATTGTTCATGCAAGATTATTTGTATTTGACTCATGCCAATGTCTAAAGTTGCCTGAATTTCGCGGTATATCACATGTCGATCTTCCTCAATCAGCTTACGCACAGCATCAACGTTTTCTTGGGTGACTGCAGTTTTTGGACGACCTTGACGGGGATCATCACTGAGCTTGACACGTCCACGTTGAAATTCAGCAAACCAGCGATAAATTGTGGTTTTGGATGGGGCTTCATCACCAAATGCAGAAATCATCCCGTCAACACACTCATTTTGTGTTAAAACCACTTCGAAAGTCATAATAAATCATCGCTCTTGAATTTTCTCGAGTCAATTCCATTTTCTCAACGACTAAACAAGTTTGACAAAACCTTGTGACAAGACCGAGAATCTTTTTTTAAATAAATAAATGGTATTCTATTTTTAAAACCAAGGAGTTTTCAATTAAAAAGATTTTAATATCGGTGTTTTATTTGTGACTCACCTGCCAGAGCTTATATTAAAGGTACCTATATACCTACTTCTCATAGCAGTCAGTCGAATTTTAACATATTTGTTAACATATTATATTACAATATACAACTTATAACTTCTCTATCTGTTATAGGTGTTTGTAATTTCAACGGGAAGAATGGTTGTCTGAAATGTTGGAGAGTATTCACACTCTTCGCATACCGTTGTCTTTCCCGACTCCAGAGGTGCCGATAGAACTGATCATTTGTTTCGGAACAAGGCTTATAGTGCGCACCATAAAATTGACTCACCATTGCTAAGGCTACCAATTGATATGGTAAAGAACGTTCCTGTCAGCGACTCACTACACCTTATCGATTTTGGAAAATACATCACAAAATGGCTTGCCACTGACATTGAGACAGTAACGAGTTTTTTAAACAAATGTAAATAACCTTTTGAAATTCACCGTTCAGTGCAGAACCTTGATTAGTTAGCGTATTGGAAAGCATCGGAATTCAGATCTTTTTTTTACTATCTCAGCTTAGTTATTCTGCGTGATGTATTGCCATCAAATGCGTTTTCACACTTTTTGATGCTCTACTGCGGAATAACCATTTGTTCCAGTGAAGCTTACCATTATTTGTTGCCTGTGGCAGAAGAACTTTTGAGATATTATGTTGAACATTATAAAGATTTCTACGGAGCGGCCATATGTAATAAGTAATGTTCACAATTTACTGCACGTTACTGCTGAAGTTAAAATGTACGGAGCACTAAATACACGTATCCATTTGAGAACAAATTACATATGATCAAGCAAATGCTCAGGGTTTGTAAAAGTCCACTGTCTAAATAAAAAATAGGTTAATTGAAGATGGTGAGAATAGTGGAAAAGTACTGACTTAGAGAAGGAGAAGAAACCTACGCATCTATTTGTCTCCAAGAGTAAAAAAAACATCACCATTTTAAATTATCAAGATTTTAGATTATCTTCAAAAACAGAAGACAGATATTTATTCACAGTACATAATTACATTTTCGAAATAAGTTCGATTGTTGAAGAACTTAATGTTGTGTCCATAAAAGGTTACCGGTTAAATAGCCAAGAGGATGTTTTTGAACATCCTATCAAATCTTCTCGTCTTGGTATATACAAATGCTTACGAATTGGCGATACAACTACGGTTGTTTTAGATCCAAATTAGTTTGTATTCCTCATGGAGAATATAAATTAAAATTCATTTATTTTCAGACAACAGTGATCCATATTGAGTTAGTATTACACAAAAATTTATATTCTAGGGTTAGTAGTGGTACTGATAAAAATAAAATAATGTACACTCCACGCAGAGGACGATCAGACAAGAAACATGTTTCCTACCTGAGCAACCTCCGCACAAAATGTCTGATATTCAGAGTATAGCTCTCCGCCACAGCTCTCAGGATATAGTTGCGACTACCTCGCACTCTGCTCAGCAGTGATGCAGTGTTTTTTGCGAATTATGGCGTGATATATATATATATATATATATATATATATATATATATATATATATATAGCTACATATATTATATATAGCTACTTTATTCCTTTAATACATACAATGTAAGAAAATAAAATACTTGAGGTACTGATTATTTTGTACTTTTATTTTTTATAAATGTCCATTTCACATAATAAAAAATCACATCTCAATCAAAATCACAAAAATAACAATTTTAGGTAGGTAGTCGTTTGTGACACCTACTCAGTAATATTTAAAGGGCAAATAAGAGATTTTTGTCAAAACAGTATTAACATTTTCTTATTGAAAAAAAAAATGCAAAAATAATCTGTAAAAGGAAACCATGTTACAATGGATACCTAGTTGGTTTGAGATACCCGCTATACCGGTACTCATAGTAGCAACATAAACCCTTTTTATTCGTCCGTTTTCATATCTATTTAGTAGGAACTATTTCTTTAACAAGTAGGTAAAATAATTTTAGGTACAGATATTCTATTTCACGAAGTCCGTTCGGCTTTGATTGTAGTAGTGACGTATCCCGACAAGCGCGCTTGTGTGTGTAAAAGTAGGTAACGTTAGCAAAAAAATCTGATATATATTCAAGTCGAGATTTAATAATGTAAATAAAATTTTGGTTTTAAAAGTATATACATTTTGTAAATAAATTAGATTAGGTTGCAATAAATACAAAAATATTAAGAATATGTAGGCATTTAATTAAGCATTGGTGTTACAGAATGGAAACGAAACAAGTAGGCTATTCAGTATTTTCAATCACTATCAGATAAATTTTCGATTTCCGATTCCGTTTTGCTGTCGTCAGAATCATCTTGTACATTGATTATAAATTCAAAATCGAGATCAAAATATTTCAAGTAGTCTTTTTCATTTTTTTCAACATGAGCACAAGTTTTTTGCCACGTTTCACTGCTAACTTGGCCCAAACTTTCATTGATCAGTCTTTCCGTATTCGTCATGTTTTGCTCGATATTTTTAGATGCGACATAATTTTTAACGATCCCCCAAATATTTTCAATCGCATTTAATTCTGGGTGATAAGGGGGAAGGCGTAAGACATCAAAACCCTTGCTTTTTATAAAATCGTCAATCTTGTAGATTACGTGTTGGGCTTTGTACTTCTTTATTGTATCGTACAATTCCAATTTAAGAAGAGATTCATCAAATGCTATACCCTTATCCGTGAGCCATTGCTGCATATCGGCTTTCTTTGTAGATTGCGTCGGTAGTCGTTTAGCCCGTGTGTTGTGATAAGATGCATTGTCTAAGACAATGACAGAGCGCGGAAGTAAATTGGGTAGCAACTTTTCATTTAGCCATTTTACATAGTTATCATAGCGCATATTTGAATGATAATCACCAGCTGTTGAGTTGGCCTTATAAACCAAGGAAGCATTTTCAATAAAACCATCCTTGGTTCCCGCGTGCACTAAAATAAAGCGAGTGCCTGTGCTAATTTTTTTAAAAAACGGAGTTCTTTCCTTTTTTTTTGCCCAGGTGTTGTTTCGCACGTGTGTCGAAAGGACGTAGCTCTCATCGGTGTAGACAATGGGCCGACTTTGAGAGCGGTACTCTGTTATTTTTTTTAAATATTTTAAACGCCACATTTGTATATCATGACGCTCCGTCAAGACTTTACGGTTGTTCTCTGTTTTGCGCCACTTGTAACCTAATTTCAACAGTAACTTGCGAACAGTTTCTAAACAACCTTCGAATCCGATTTTTTCATTCAATGCTGTTCTTAACTTAGCTAATGTTGGAATTTCTTTATGGACAATATGGAAATCTTGTACAGTACTGCGAACCACATCGGCTGTAAAATTATCTATATCCACTTTATTATCTCGCTTTCTCCTTTTCTTCATAGGTGAAGTGAATTTTGATGAAATGGATGGCAATTCCTTCTCTTCTTTTAATATTCTTTCAACTGTTTTTTGGCTCACACCCGTAGCTTCAGCTGTACGGCGTGTAATGTCTCGTAAATGAGACAAATCACAGTTGAGTTCCATTAATGATTTTGTAAATTCATATTCTTCTCGCAGAAAATGATAAACACTAGCTATCATGTTTCGACCCTAAAACAAAATGTAATTAAAATAATAAAGTAATATAAACATTTTATAACACAAAAAAACATTCATGTTATAAATACTTCTATTGCTATATTAAGTATCTTTGTATAACATTTTAATTGAAAACGTATAAATAAATATTACCTCACTATGGACAACTCTTCTTCGTTTTGTTGCCATGCTGACCTTACTCCGTGAAACAATTTGGCGCGAACTAAAAACCACTACTGATCCGGACCGTGTCCCGATCGACACTGAGCGCTCTCGAGGTTACGCACACAAAAACAATGTGCATGTGCACGCTTGACAACATTCATAGCCAAACGGACTTCGTGACATAGAACATCTGTATCTAGAATAGAGCAATTATTAATCAGTCGTTACTTATATCTATTTAGTAGAAATAATGAACAGTCAGACATCATCCGTCTTTAGTCTTACATTAAATGCAAAATACATTAAAACAAAATTTGTCTTCTAAAGAAACACTTTTTCAGAAGGTTGTGTCTCTGTGATTACACATAAATTATATCAATCAACTGTTAAATAGTATATTTTTTCTACAACGTGTTACAGAATGAACGCAATACCTGAACAGGGGTCATTGTACACATCATTATGAACAACTTTTACTAAGGGACCAACACTGAAAACAATCGACTGTCTCATACATTTATGTGCCCATAACTCGAACAAAATGTACTGAACAACTGATTTCTTTTTCGCGATTTCAGTGTTGGTCCCATAATAAAAGTTGTTCATAATTATGAGTCCTTTTCAGGTACTGAGTATATTTTGTAACACGTTGTTTAAGCTAAACAAGAACGAACATATTTTTTTATTAAGTAATTGTAATGTTTCAGTAATTGTTTCATCACACACGTATTTGTGTGCATTTGTGAGCACAACAATGATGAAGTTTTGGAAAACTTCTATTTTTTTGGCCTTATCAGCTAGATCCGTTTCCAACATTTCCAATTGCTGCTGGGTTTCAATGGGCGTTATAAAAAAAACTTTCATTTTCTTCTGTTCCTAATTGCTCTTGCAGCAATGTAACATTTACTGGTCTTTCTTTCTCCGGAGATATTGAAGCTTTTGTTTCCTCCAATTGTATTGATAAGGAAGCCAACCTATGTGCATTTTTTTTTTTATTTTCCACGACTAAGGTTTTCGGTGGCCAGCGGAGAATTCCTTTCGATTTCCACAGCGTGGGAATGACGGTCAGCTTTGGTACACCGCACTCAACAGTTTGTACTATTTTAAAAGCCATTGCTCTGAAAAGAAAAACAATTGATAATTGAGTAAATATAATGTACCTAGCTTATTTTTTACCTATCTATTGTAAACTATCCCAACGCTCCGTGCCTAAAACTAAAAAGGACGTACCAAATGGAATTAGGTAGGTTACAATTGAAATAATACGTCTGTGCATGAATTAAATAACGCAATGTCCAATCCGCGACACACATCCGACTGCGATCCGTCGCGCGTCGGGCCGATAGAATGGCTGGCTGGGTAGTGAGGCGCGGTGTGTCGACGGCGGGCAGAGGTAGAGATGGGTAACTCATGAGTGATAGATACAAAAGATATGAATCATTCCGTTTCCATCAATCACTCTTTGTATCCGTTCACATCCGAATGTATCACTGTATCTCTAGTTCTCTACAACTCATTCACTCACAGTGTCTTGATCTATCTGTGTCGCGAACTCGAACTCGCGAGTTGACTCATAAACAAAATTATTATTTTGATTTTACTGTTCGACCAACTTAACTATGCAATTATTGGTGGCGCTGTTCGTCACCAAAACTACAAAAGATAATTAAAAACCGATCTTAAGTCCCATTCAAAATGTTAGTTCCAAAAATGTCCAAGTTTGTCAAAATGTACCTCGGCTGGGACGGCCGGCCACTCCAAGACCAATTCAAGGAAGATATCGGAAAGTCCAGACGTCTCTTTCGCACGTCGCTATTTAGAATGTTCTGTCGCGCTTTCGCAAGACGGAGATAGTAAGTTGGTTTGGCGAACCACGCTGAGTGAGTGAGCAAATGTGCTGTGAATCTGCGCGCGAGCGTGAGCTACTGATACATATGGATATAAAGATACAAAAGAGTGATACATATCCCAGTGATCGAAATATACATTTCAATCTTTTCTTTTTAGTGATACAATTTGCCCATCTCTAGGCAGAGGTGCTCCCGCCCCTCACCTCATACCCCGACTACACTTAGAACGCGCGCGTACTGTGTAGATGTAGGTACCTAAGTTTTTCATTTCGCAATGACCACACTGTTAAAAAACCCGAGCATATAAAAAGTTACAAAGTTTATAATTATTTCTTCTTTGGTCGAGAAAACTTTGATACTTACTAAGTAGGTACCTAAGAAGGTTCCTATGACACGCTAATTAAAAAAAAAACAAATACTTATTACGAAAATATCATGAGTGGTTCTCAGGATGATGTAGGTAACCAAATAACATAAAAGGATAGATACACCAGATGTATGATTGTGTAAAATAAATCCGGATCCCTAAAATTCCTGCAGAGAGTTCACTGATGATTACCTACAATATGTGTGTACATGTTACCCACTATCAAGCTTTACTTGAATCTGTGGCTGACTTGTTTCAACAAGAACTACTCGTATCAGCTCATTACTGATTTATGTACCACAAGTGGGTACTTAAACAGCCCATACTATTTAATTGTGATTAATACAGTGCACATTGCTTGTCTACCATTTTTTAGGTTCTAACCTATGGAATATAATATATTAACAATTCATATTTGATAGTCAACGAAAATAACAACTGGATTTGAATAGAAATATAATGATTCTATTCGTAAATAGCTTATTGTCAAATTACAAATGAAAAATAAAAAAATTCTTTTCTGATAACAACCTATTTTGTACTATAATTTTCAAGTAAACAGTGATATTTTGCGAGCGCGTGAAAATTGTGCTTTATATTTATATAGTATTTGACAATAGACTATCTTTCCCATTAGAATTTTACGCACATGGAGGAAAAAACAAGGTTTTACATACCGATAAAAATATTTGTCTTTTTTACCACAAACGTCACGTCACAAAATGGTTCACACAAACAACTTCACCTAATAATAAAAAGGAGTAGTGTAAAATTTATTCACAATTTTGTCACTTGTGAATTTTCAACTTCATAGAAGCGTTAAAACTATCCTGGTGTTGTACATTGTTCTGAAAAATAGTTAACAAGGACTCTATTAATCAACCATTGTGCTGAATAAAAGGTAACACATACTCTATTATTCAGTCAATGTTCAGCTCTTGGGGCGACTGTTATCTTTAATAATGCTCAAATAATGCTGATATAACGCAATTAGTTACAGTTATTCAGTTAACAGCTGTTTAATTTGTGCCCAAATCAGAGTTATATAAGATGAGACAGCGCCTCTAATGCTCTTATTCAGCAGGCTGGTACAGCTTAGGATTCTATTGTGGACAGTGATACAGCTAATATACAGCGCTTCTGTGTTACTTGGGTGGTCTTCAATTCTTTTCATTCATTAAATCTTGACTTTACACACAGCCAATGAGTGCACGCCGTGGCGAGCTCCAGCCGCAGGAGTTACGCCCATAATTTAAACCATGCCACTATTGTGTACCGTTCATACTCACGAAAATATACACCAGTGTGCGTAAATTTATGGATGGGATTTAGGCCAGCCGAGTGCCTGCCTAATATTCCTAATAAATAGTGTGTGCTCCGTTGAACTATGAGTTACGTCACATGGCGGTTGCGACAAGTTGCTATAAGTGTTATAACTGGAGTGTTACTTCTTTTTTAATATTTTGTATTATAGTATTACGTAGTTATAAATGCATTTGGCGTTGTTGGTAGGGTACTCGTAGGCTAGGCCTGATTGCCTCTATGGACGGCACGCCCCTGGCTCTCTTCCCGACGTCCCGCCCGTCCTTTCCTGCCCCAAACTTTTCACCTTTTAACTATTAATTTATTCGATTATGATTTATTTTATATTATCCAATGATATCATTTTAATTTTTGTTTGAAACTTTATCTGTACGCTATTTGTTTCTGTACATAATATTGGAATGAAAGTTCACTTGCACCAAATGTTGTAACTCTTAGATACATCGCATTACACGTTCAATAAGTATTGAGTAGTGGCGAATGGTGCATGTGTGTGTGTGTGCAGACAGCAGCCGCCGCCCATGAAGTCGTGCCTGTCGTGCCACCAGCAGATCCACCGCAACGCGCCCATCTGTCCGCTGTGCAAGGCCAAGAGCCGCTCGCGCAACCCCAAGAAGCCCAAGAAGAAATAATGGCGCCGCGACGGAGCCCCGCACAGGAGACTCGCGGCGCAGCGCGCTGTGGCGCCCGTCGGACCGATTTCAACGTTCTTATGTATTGTTACTCACGTAGTTCATGCACTCATGTTTCCAGTTGTTACTCTGCTGCCTCATAAGTCCGTGATTTACTAAACACAAGCAGTGGATTATTCAAGGCAGTATTTGTTTTTTTCTGTTCTTTTTGCAAACGATTAAAATACTAACACATAAGTGCACATGATGACACAAGCATTTTGGTTCAAGTACTTTTGTCTAAAATGTATTGCGCTCCATCAAAACCATATGATGCTTATTGTATCTAGAATTAACTCTGACAAAGTCTACTTTTAAGAGCCGATTTTTCAATCTTAAGATAACTTATATCTGAGGAATAAAAATTTCAGCAGCTTCTGTAAGGTGGGTTCGGCTAAGTTGGAACAGATTAATATTGAAAGTTCAAAATATTGGCAAAAACAATTGAAAAGATCGGACGTTCGCACGGTTAGGTTTGGACTAGGTTCTATCTAATAACGCTTTTATTGTTAGTATGATAACGTTCACAACATCAAATAATCTGGAGTTGCATGTTACAACGATATTAATCGAATTACTTGATAAGCATTGAAACTTGAAAAGTCTGATGAAGTCCCTATTTTTTCTTGTATACGTAGTCCGATTTTACCCTATACAACAAAATATATCCTCGACCCCATCAACTAAAAACTGAAAGGATATCCTTATTGACACTTAGGTTATAAGATCTCACCTTTTTTTTTTTGGGTGGGAAAACATCAAATACCTTCCCCCGCTCTAGGCGGAGCGGGAGGGTGTGTCAGACTCTTACTGACTAAAACCCACCCGTATTCCTTCCTGTTGCCTGTATTGCCAGGGGCCTCGGTGACCCATAAGTACCTTCCCGCGACCCCGGCAGGCATCGGCCCTCGTGGACCCCTACTTTTGTGCTGACGACATCTCTTTGAGGCGCGCGTGGAATACGACGCGACGGTGAGCTACCCATTGCTCACCGTCCGCAAGCCCGATAAGATCTCACCTGTGCCAAAACAATGTATTTCTAGCAAATAAACTTGATTTGATTGCATTTTTAAGGTAAATAAATCAGTTCTTGTCGAGTGGAAAACCAAGTAGTTTTCTAGATGACTACTGCTTGTGAGCCTGCGAAAAGAATGGAAGATTCATCAATCTTCCTTTTACCATTTTTAATGGATACCCAAATACCTACATCACAAACTTATTTCCAAGAAATAAAAAGTTTTTCATTCGAAAGAAATTCAAAGTTTGAAAACAGATTCCATTTTTTTATAGGATAAGATCGGACGTTTTTTATCCGATCTTTTCCAAATGAAAAACGGATCTAAGCCTACAGCTATCTTTAGTCAATTTTAATCAATTCTATCGAGAGCCCTTGCTTAAATTAGTTTTTAGTGTTTGACGCTTCAACAAAATTACACACTTTTATGTCACTCTCTTATGAAAGAGAGTGACAAAATAAAATGGCGTTGCCTTCTATATTGCTAACACTAAAAATGTCCCTTGTTCCGCGTTATATTTGCCTGATATGATCTTACCCCTTATCCGAACTTAGCCGAATGCACTGTATAGAAAATATGTCAAACCGCCATATTTGTTGTTTATTCAATTATAAGTTATCTGACGATTGGAAAATCAGCCCTAAGTAATGGATAGTAATCTCCTTTTTCTGTTTATGAATATACAAAATAAAAACCACAGATTAGAAACAATGATGATGTAAATAAGAATAAAAGTGAGTTTGTATACTGTTGTACGTAGCGGACTGTTAGGTGTGGCCTCAACTCGTACATACCGGTATTAGGTACCTAAGGCATAGTGCCAAATAACTTGTTGTACATAATAATCATTTTCATTTCGATGCGCATAGTACATGAAGGCATCGTTAGCGAGCAGGCGCTCAGGAGTCAGGCCAGTACCTGGTTTTTTAAAAGCTACACTACACAGGCTAACAGAATGTCAAACTAACTGCTGTGATTTACTAAATGAAATAACAACACTTGACATGATTTAGTCATGTCGTTGCTCAGCCTGGTAGAATTAAACTGGGTGTTGGACAGTGCAACTTTGGTTCAACTCTGCTTCCGGAGTATACACATATTGAGGTAATGATTCCAATTAATGTAAATGTAAGGGCATTCTTCCCGACCGAATTTAACTAAATATCTATTTGCCAAATTGATATAATTATGTTTTATTTCTCCAATGTGCCAAACTAAACATGTTTTCACCATACATTGTTCTAGATTAATCTTGTTACTTCATTTTGTCAAGTAAACTGTTATATACTTCCCTTATTAAGACGCGGTCACTATCAAATTCCATAGAAAAGAAAGAGAAGCGCGATGACACAACGCTTGTAATTTATTGCAAAATATAAAGTAATTATCTATTTACTCAAAATTGAGTTGAGTAATCGAAAATAAAAAACAACCAAGTTCTGCATTCAAATAAGACGTTCTTGTTACTAATTAAATACGTAACGTATGTTGATATTTGATACAGATATTTTGGATTAGAACTCAATGTAAGAGGTTAGTTTAACGTTAGTTTGTATCGAGATTTTGTTTTCAAAACGTGTTTTGGTAACAACCAAGTTCTGGGAAATATGTTCAAAATTGACATATATTTTTTCCGCTACCACGAACTATACAGATTTGGCAATATTTTTTCTTAAGCGAAGCCTATTTTGGTCAATTGGGTCTTGTCAGCGCCTTAAATAAAAAGTTACACCCAGGTGTAGCATATTAAAGCTAGCTGTAATAATAATTTTTTTGAAGCTTAGCTATTCCCAAGGAGAGCTGCCAGAAAATAAATTAATCATGGCTACTCCTACTGGCTGCACCATGTGGAAGCGCAATCTGTTAAAACTAAAAACTACGCAATGTTAATTTCATACGGTGTAGTCCACTTATCCTCTAGGCATTCTTTAGTAAACCTTATCACTGGGATTCAATATCAATTTGGAACAATGTATGTACAAGTGCCGGAGGTCGCGTCTTGCTCTAGTTTCGACGACAATGCGTCATAGTCACTAATGACACAACACAACGTTTGTTCGTTGCGGCTGAGTGAAGCACTCCTTCGTCAGCTACTGACGACTCAGATGTCACGTGAGCTGTTACAACGTTGACAATACCTACCGCACTTGTCTTTAATTACGCGGTTATTATAGCAACTTGCTGCCCGAAGTTAATGAAGCCATTGTTGTTTGTAATAAATAAATACCAGTCATTTCGTATTTTGTTGTACAATAATTGTAAAATACTTTGTAATCCATTGAATGCCAATTAAAAAGAATATAATTAAGATATGTAAATATGATTGTCTTCTAAGTATATTTATTCGTAATCAGTAGGTATTATTTATTAGTCGTAGGTACGAAACTATTAGAGTGGGTAGAAGTAAGCATATCGTTCTTATGTACTTACAGGGGTGCTCACTGACTTGTAACAATCCCTCATATTGTAACAATGATGAACGTTGAACACAGACCCTTTGTACAACTGAGTGAGCGCCCCTCGGTACTTGTAACTAATACATAACATCTGTACATAGCCGTGTGCACACACAGTGCGATAGTTTTGTTTTATAATATAAAGCGTTCTATCAATGTCGATGCATCTTTTATTGTACGATTTTCTCCTTTATTTATATCTTTGTAACAATATTTCCTAATGTCCCACGGATAGGTAGTAGTCTCTCGAGCTGTAGCGAGCTGCCCGCGCCCCCTCGCCGCCGGCCGGGCGCTGGGCGCGAGTGGCCACCGCAGCCACTACGAGCATCTATGTGTTATGTTCTCGCACAAACGAGTATCCAATGACACGGAGGCGTACCATGTGCAGGCAGACGTACCTACATAATGATATATCAGCTGTAATGTGATTGTGATAGTATTTGTTCTGTAAGGGCGACGTCATGTGACCCCGACGCCTCGCTGGCGCCGCGGGGCGTACGCACTCAATCATCATTAATTAGATCTCATATTATTATCTGTCCGCTCTAATTGCAGCATAACATGGCGATGTATAACATCGCCGGTCTGCGTCGGTTACATAAGTACCTACAGGATTATCAAGAGTTCATGTTGACTTATCTACCACACAGACTTTCATCCCCTTTAGGGAATGAATTACCAAAAATCCTTCCTCGGTGCTCAGTTTCGTAAACAAGGACCTGTTGTGCAACTCATGCTCCTAGATCCTAGAGCCAACGGCTTGGGCTGTGGGGTTTGTGAACTGATGAGTTCAACATTGTTATTATGTAGATTTACTTAGTTAGCGTAGTGTTACTTCCCAGTTCAAGTCTCAAATTTAGACTAATTAGCGACTAAATTTAAGAGAAAACAGATCTTCGCTAGGTGCCCTAGTTTTTGAGATTTAACTAAATTTAATTTCATTTATTCGTGAACAATTTACATTGTGTTGAATATAAATGCAATTTACATAAAAATAAGAACTATAAATTATTAATTAGCATTCCAAGAAATTCAAAAAGTAGTGCCTAACAGTTTCAAATATTCTGTGAAAACAGTTTTAAAAATAATATACATAGTTATGATGTCAAACAATTTTAAAGTACAAGGTCAAAAACTTAAAGCAATATAGTCAAAATGTCAAACAGTTTTAAAATAGAATGTCAAACAGTTTCAAAATAAAATGACGTCAAAAGTCATTTATCAGAGTGGCATCAGTTCCGATGTCATCTAATTGTATAATATGATAGAGATAAATTGTCAGATACCAAAATAGTTATACTACCTACTATATAATAATCAACATATCATTTAAAATTAATTCCAATCTAAAACAATAACATTCCGGTGGTCGCTTATCATCTAGGTACTCATCGACGCTGTAATAGCCCTTCTTCAATAAATATGTCTTCAATTTGCTTTTAAATAAGTTTGCGCTATTTATGCTTTTAAATTCTAATTTATTTTCGGCTGTATTGTGTTTGGCAAGTCTTTCCTACGTGTATTTACTCGTAACTTGTCTTTGGTCATCAGTTTCAGATTTGTGCAAGTTCTTAACAAAACTGGTTAGCAGCACCAGTATGTAAAGGCATGGCACTGTCAAGATATTAAGTGTAATAAAATGGTCTCTGCACGAATCCGTCTGTTTTAAGCGGAGCATTGTCCTTAAGGCTCTTTTTTGTATTACAAATGCCGAGTGGATATTGTACTTATAGCTATTACCCCAAAACTCAGTACTGTATCTAAGCCTAGACTCAACTAAGGCAAAGTAAACCATCCTAAGCTGAGCCAAGGTCCGTTCTTCCCTTAGGCTTCTAATTGCATATTGCATAGCATGCTGAGCTAACAGACTTCGCCACAGACGATGTCTCAACCTTTCAGTTAAATAAAGCATCATTGTGAACACCTAGGAATTTTACATAGTCAACCACTTCAACTTTGTTGCCACATGACAAAACCTCAAGACTAGCGTTGTCCCGAACGTTTGACTTGAATAGTACACATTTTGTTTTATTAACATTGAGCTTAAGATTGTACCAAATCAGTGTTCAAAAGCTTTTAATAAGTTATTAATTTGTAATTCTAAATTATTTAAGTTATTTGCAGACACTATTGCATTAGTGTCATCCGCAAAAATAACGAGCCTAGTGTCTGTAAAACGTTTATTTATGTATTCAACTAAATCATTAAGGAATATGATGAAATTGGACCAAGAACGGATCCCTGAGGGACACGACACCTCGAAATACTGTCATTAAATTGGAGTTCAATATTTTTTGTTCTTCGTTAAGATAAAGACGGTAGTAGACCGTCTTTATCTTAACAAATTGACGTCTATTATGTAAATAAGATCGAAATAGCTTTAAGGCTCCTACATACTGGCGCGACTTGTCGCGCGACGCGTCGCGACGCAAAGGCACCGCTTGTAGCGCTACACGCGGTGTCTTTGTGTCGCGTCGCGTCGCGCGACAAGTCGCGCCAGTATGTAGGAGCCTTTAAATGTCGCCAAGCTGGGGAGATTCTCTCCAGGTCGGCCACCTAGAAACGCTTATAACTTTTGAACCAGTGATCGACTGATTCCGACTAATTGGCGACTAAATTTGGGAGAAAACAGATCTTCGCTAGGTGCCCCAGCTTTTGAGCTTCAAATGGGTCAAGCTGGGGTAGGCTTTCTCCTGATCGGCCACCTATAGACCCTTATAACTTTTGAACCAGTGACCGACTAACTCTGATATTTGGCGACTACTTAGCGAGTTTAGTGTGTCCCTGATGGTGGCCACATCAGTGTCATTCAAATTTAGCATTCGAAATACTTAAATACCAATTTGTTAGACAAAAGCACGATGAAGAATGAAGAAAACGAATGAAGTCATGGCTTTGTTGTGTACCTAATCTTATACCTATGACTAACTAATTCACTAGATATCTAAATATTACTACAGGTAAGTACCAAAATACAGCCGATAGTTTTTCGATATAGGTAGGTATTGTCCTGCTAGATACTTATGTTTCCGGCGACATAAGCACCCACCTACTTAAGAGGAAAATATCAGTTAAATTGTTACAGTTCAACACGAACAATTTGCGCCGTTGTTCGTGTTGGCTACCAGTGAATCACCGGGCGCGCGGAGCAAGCGGCGGCTAGTGACCCCGCGGGCCGCGGCCCCTCCGTCACGTGCCTACTTGATGCAACTATCTCCCATAATGAGCAGAATTTCGTCAGTTAACATCTGTCGGTCAATTACACGGAAACCACTCCGCAAAGACACGTTCAAGCATACTTCCTGTAAGAAGATAACGGTAGACAACTGTAGGTACGTATATTGATAAAAGTCATATTTTGCTGACGTAATGTGGGTGGATTGCTAAGTTAGGACTCATGTTATAATGGTGGTCGAGGCGAGGTAGGTCACAAACTCAACAGCAAGAGAACAAAAAGTCTATTAAGTTTTTCGTACGCGAACTTTTTTCAGAAAGCAATCGAAGATTGAATACAAGTATTTAGGTACATCAAAAAAGTGCAAACATTGATGTGAGCCATGATGACAGCAGCGATCGGTAAAGCACCTCCTTCGGGTGCACGTAGCTGGCTATTATGGTTCTAGGTACAGCCTGTGAGCCTACAGCCTATGAGTTACATTACTCGTTAACTTGTAAAGCCTACTTGGCTGTGATAGTTTTCATATTAATATCATTATATGTACTACTGCCATGAATTTTTTCACCTCTCCATAAACAACCATTAGCTCGCGAGACACTTGACTGACTAATAAAAATGAGCACTTTAAAGCTTATTACGTAAACGGATTATTTAATCGAAAAATGGAGTTCACAGACCTGGGGGCCAACCATCACCTCTTATAGCAGTATTATTTCAATATTACTTCAGCGTGGGAAAGAGATTATTATAATATTACTGTGAAGTAATATTATAATAATACTGCTATAAGAGGTGATGGTTGCCCCCCTGCAATCTTTTTGAACGGCCTACCCAACGATATCCCACACTATGGGATAGACGAGGAGAAAAATATCATCCCAACATTACGTGCAAGGGAGGTAGTCTAAAAAAAATATTTAAGATTTTATTTTAGCACTTTGTCGGCGTGATTAATATGTATCAGGGATGGGCCGAAATTCGGTTCAAATTCGGTTTAACCTAATTTCGGCAGCTTGAACCGAACTTCGGCATTCGGCCGAAAATCGGTTCAGATGCCGAACATTCGGCACAAGAAAAATAATACCTACTTGCTCATTTTTACTGAAATTTAATAGAATTAGAATAGCATTACTGTAAAATAAAATTATGTCTTTTACTCACTCATGGTCATTTATTTTAGTTAGGAACATTGTTAATGTAAACCTTAAATTAAATCAGTTCTTCTTATTAGTCTTGAAAATCTTTGACTACTTAATTTGACATAAAAATTAGACATACTATTACAAAATTGAAATAAGCCTTGTATTCTTCTAAAAAAATCTGGATAACAATTCGTAAATTGAATAAAAAAATCACGTTTTTGATTCTCAATTTCACAAACTAAACATTCATTAACATCAAGTATTTTTTATTACAATTAAAGGGTATTTTTTTTTCAACAATCAAATTAAACCATCTTTTCTCATCTATCTACTCACTCATATTTAAAATTTACTAGAGGCAGGTTATGGTGCAAAGACTGCCTTATCTGGCAGAAGTTTGCTACGTGTTTTTCGTATATTTTTCCTTCCTGCGAAAAAAGTCGCTCAGAATATACAGAGCTTCCAGGAGACGATAAATAAGTATATTCGAGCCAAATAACTCATGTTAGGGAACTTGTCTTTATTCTTAGCCCACCAGCCATATGGACATAGGTCTTTGAGTAGCAGAACTTCATTGAGATATCTGTCTAGCTCTTGAACCGAAGTTCATCCGAACTTTTCATTTTAACCGAATGTTCGGCCGCAGTTCGGATTCGTTTCTAACCACATTCGGCCCATCTCTAATATGTATACCTATGCCACATTACAGTTTTCTAATACTAAGCGTCTCTGAGCTACAGCGGGGTCAGACAGACATGGCGAAACTATAAGGGTTCCTTATTTACTACGGAAAAATGGTCAATGTAAATCTGTGGTCGCGCATGCCTGTTTAAGTAAGTATACCATGTGGGTGCCAGGAACACCTACAAAATTATAATGGCATGCGCCGTTCTTTTTAGATCACTTTTATTTTTCCGTAGTCGGATTACAATTTTTAGGGTTCCTTACCCCAAAATGAAAAACGGAACCCTACCCTTATAGGATCACTCGTGTGTCCGGCTGGCTCTTTGTCTGTCTGTCTGTAGGTCTGTCACAGCCGATTTACTCCGAATCTACTGGACCGATAAAGTTGCATATGAAATTCTGTGACCCAAATACGAACGTCATTATTCTCTTGCCCTTATCTCAATTTTACGTTTTGCATCGTTCTCACATGTATAATTTCAAAATGAATGATGTAAACAATATTTTGTAACCATAATACGTGGATTTAAAAGAGTGTCCGTGGAGTTTCTTGCCCGTTCTTCTCCATAGGTACCTACCTATGGAAAAGAACGGGCAAGAAACTCCACTTGAAATTATACACGTGAGAACGATGCAAAACGTAAAAGCGTCCGTAATAAAAAGATTAACAAAAAAAGCAATTCAAAAATTAAAATAAGCCGTGGCAGCTAAGAGATGACCAGCCTCTACTGACGACGCCGGTTCACGAACATGACGCATGGATTAGCACCATTCAGCTTAACCATTTTGAAGGGAGCTAAATGATCCAACACATGCGCCACCATCAGCGAGACAATACATAGAGTGAGCACGACATACTCCCAGCCGCCAGGGCACATTCAAGTCAATGAAAGACGTATCCAGTAAATGGCAGCTTTATAGTGCATAGTACTCACATAACAGTGTGCTGTGCAACTATACAATACTAAAAGATTAAATTAATTAATACAATGCAACGATAGTTTTTGAAATCTTCAGCAGTCCAACACTATTTTCAAATGCTAATCAATTTGTTTTTGCGCCCTTGCACGGTAGGCTGAAATCGGACGTCGATGGACAGGGATACATGAAAATCAACATGCAATTCTTTAATTTTTTATAAGATATTCGGGTTCTAGCATCAAATACCAGAAATTTTTATAAATTAAAATTTTTCCTAAATTTATATATTTTCGAAGATCAAACAAATTATTTATTTTTTTATTATTATTATTATTATGCATTTATTCATTCAAGTCACAATGACTCATAGACAATATCCAATACATTACACATACAACAAACAATACATTAACATTACAATATAATGCAATACAAAACAAAAACACCGTACTTCCACGTATATTAATTTATTTATTTATTTTAATTGAATGAAAGGCCAACACGGACCAATTATAAAAATAAACTAATACAAATACAATTTCAATACAAAAAATACAATACAATACAATACAATTACAGGTCAAATCAATAAAAACAATATTTCCACATTAGCCGGTACATATGATAAGTCCCCTCTTTGAGGAGTGGCTAGAGAGGCGCCACGGCGTCCTCACCTTCCGCCTGACGCAGGTCCTCACTGGACACGGCAGCTTCGGCAGGTTTCTGTGTCGGATAAGGCCGGAGGAAACGCCCGGGTGTCACCACTGTGTGGATCGCCCGGAGGACACGGTGGAGCATACGGTAGAGGTCTGCCCGGCTTGGGCAGAGCACCGCCGTGTCCTCGTGGAGGCGATCGGTGGCAGAGATCTCTCGCGTCCGGCCCTGGTTCAGGCCAAGGTACGGAGCGAGGGCATGGGCAGCCGTCACCTCCTTCTGCGAAGCAGTAATGCTCGCGAAGGAGGAGGCGGGACGGTTGAGGACGCGTAGAGCGCTGTACTGCTTTTGCGTATAATTCACCCACAGACTGCTCGTGTAGAAGGACGTGCAAAATGCCCTGAACAGGGTGATCTTGACGTCTTTTAAACAGCGAGCAAATCTGCGTGCTATCATATTCGCACGAACAGACAGCGCTCTACGCTCCCTTTCTATGTCATTATCGTCTTTCAGATACGGGGTTAGCAAGTGCCCAAGGTACTCGTATTTAAACTGTTCTACCCTTTTAAGGGGTTGGCCATTCAGTCTAACTTTAGGTGTTTGACTAAGGGACCTTCCCCAAGCCTGAAAGACCATCCACTCACTTTTCTTTATGTTGTACACCAACCCGTGTTGTCCAGCATATTTTGCGCAAATGTCGAGCAGCTGCGACAGTCCACCCACAGAAGCACTCAGCAGCACCATGTTGTCCGCATAACTAATAATTAAGGCAGACTCCATCAATATGGCAGCCGACATGTGTGCTGCTGAGCTCCTCCACAAGCGCGTTCACATACGGGTTAAAAAGTTTCGGCAATGTCAGCCCCCCCTGCCTCACGCCGCACTCCAACCTGTAAGGCGTCAAATACGCTCCTGACCACCGAACAACGTTGATCTGGTTCCCATACCAATATTTAAAAGTACGGACAAATTCCTCGGGCATCGTTGTTCGGTGTAATTTTTGCCACAGAATATCGTAAGAAACCAGATCAAACGCTTTCGATAAATCAAGAAAACACGCAAAAAGGGACGTTTTGTGTCTCTTTGCCGAAATGTAAGGGTGAGGGGGGTAACCATCACCTCTTATAGCAGTATTATTATAACATTACTTCACAGTGGGAAAGTGATGGAGCTATACAGGACTTATAGCTCCATCTCTTTCTCATGCTGAAGTAATATTGAAATAATACTGCTATAAGAGGTGATGGTTACCCCCCAGAACTAATTAACAAATTATTTAGTATATCCTGATTAAAAGCTGTCCTGCTGAACTTTCGTGAATGGTTTTCGCGGTATCTTCTAAAGTCTTTGTTTCTAGATTCAGCAGCCTCTTCTGAATATTTTCAATAGGAATTAATCCGAAGTTCTCAATTATATCTGTTCCGTGAGCAGGAACTTTATGTACGCTGGAGGGCATGTAATACTACTTGTGCAAATCTATAAACAGCTTCATTGTGGCATCTGCGTAGTCCTTGAACTCTGTTAAGTTCAAGGACTACGCAGATGCCACAATTCTCTGGCCTGAGGACATAGTTTCTGAAATAGTTGCAAATCTTTTAATAAAATTTTATCGACACCTGTAATTGAAGCAGTAATATCTGTGTTAATGAAAAATCTTCGAGCAGTATTACCGTCATTGGTTGTTCCGTGTCCTTGTTTTACCACATCTATTAAAAGACCAGTTTGGTTTTTGAAAGCTTCTTGAATTACTCTCTTTTTGTTTTCCATCATAGCCTTGTTTTCGTTTTTTGCAACCCAGGTATTGAATTCTAATCTATAGGCAATATGAAGGACACATTCCATAAAACGTGTCCACATATTATGTAATGATGACCGTATTTGTATAAATCAGTATCGCCAATTTCGGTCGGAGTTGCTTTACAAATATCACATCGTTGTGCTGAAGTGTCACATAAGACTGAGGTTACTTTGCCATCAATCATAGTAAGTACTAGCTGTGCCCGCGACTTAGTCCGCGTGGAATAGTGACTTTTTGGGCAGCATATTTTGAATTACATATACCGTCGTTTGGGTAGCTAAAAATTTACTTTACAGTAATGCTTCTCTGTATACGATATTTGACGTATGGCCATCGGGGATGAAATCATACAGGCTCCTAGGTTTGCTAACCCGTGACAGAGCCACATACAACTGAACGTGCGAAAAACAGCTGATACTTAGTGTATGAAGCATACATAATAATTCACTCATTCCGTTCAAGTGAACGAACATATGTCAACAGTCAGTCTTCATTCGCAATCTGCCAGTGTAACACCTTTAACTATTTCTATTAAAATACAGTCCACTTTAAAGTGTTATTTATGTGGTTTTATTACCAGCGTCCGCCACATAAAAATGGTCCTTCGACGAAAATAGTGTTCGCGGCAGATAATCAACTCTATATGTTGTGTGAGTGTGACTCAATTTTGTCGGCGTGGACTAGCGGAAGCGGTCATCAACAAACCCGCGTTGTCATCAGTTGTCATTCATCGCACCGCTCAACTATCGCGTCGCGTGCGAGGAGTACGGAGTCTAAACACAGCGTGCTCAGCAGACAGCGCGCCTACGCGGACGAGCGAGAAGAGTGTACGCGTGCGAACGAGAACCGCGATCAACTCGGCCGCCGGTTGGTCGGCGACGTCGAGAGTTCCAGAAACTTCTAGCAAACTCCATAGCTGCCGGAAGTTATCCGCCGATTTTCAACATCTTCATCCATTGTCCGACGCCATAATCCGCCATTTTTGTGGTGTTCTATCAAGTGAAGTGAATCACACGTCTCATTTTTTTCCGCATTGTGCAATCATTGCATTCTGTACAACTAAGTAGCATCCATATATGCGCAAAATTGCTATTATTGCAAGTTTTTATAATTTGTGTAGTTACACAAACCTTTTAAGCCATCATGGCAAACAATTTAAAACGCCTAATACTGGCCAGGGGCCAGGCAAAAGGAACGATAACCACATTATGTAAGTTTGTTGAGTCCGAGGATATCGACAAAGCCCCTATAAGGGCGCTTATGGTCAAGAAGGACAGGTTGGTCACCGCCTTTTCAGAATATAGCTCATTTAACATTGATATATCTGTTCTAGATGAAAATAACGATGAAAACTTTGGCCACTATGAATCCATATATTTATGTGCCTTAGCCGCATTCGAAGATGCCATCGAAGAAAAATCTAGCCCAGGTAAATCTCCGAAACCCGGAGCAGAGCGTGACGAGGAAGAAAAAGACGCTATGAAACGTCTCCCACCTATAAATATTTCCAAGTTTGGAGGTGAGGTAGGTGACTTCCACGACTTCATCAGCCTATTTAAAAGTGTCATCGACAAGAACACTAAACTATCACAATGTGATAAATTCTATTATTTAAAAACCTATTTAAGTGGCGAAGCCGCCGAACTCATTAAACATTTATCGCTAACTGCACATAACTATGCAACCGCACTGCAATTGCTCAGCGAGCGATATGATAATAAAAACAAGGTCGTTAATTATCATGTTAATTCTATATTAGACCTAAAGCCTATTTCTAAGTGCACTGCCTTAGCTTTAAGAGAAATCATTTCTCAAACCAGACAGCATTTAGCTGCCTTAAAAAACATAAATATACCCGTTCAACATTGGGATGCAATTATTGTATGCATTTTGCAACGCAAGCTCGACATACACACATTAAGGTGCTTTCATCTAGAAACAAAATCAGAGGCTGACCCTGACTTAAATTCACTTCTTAAATTTTTAGAACAACGGGCAGCAGCACTTGAAACTGTGGCAGACAGCCAAACATCCTCAAATTGTGCAGTGAACAGCGGCCGCAGGACAGGTTTGGTAGCCACTAAGGAGGTAAACAAAAATACACAAGTATGCAAATTTTGTAAGACTAAAAATCACCAACTATATAAATGTGAAAAATTTAAACTTGCCTCGCTATCTGATCGTTTCGGCTATGTAAAGACCAATGAGTTGTGTACCCTATGCTTAAACAAACACCTGTCAAAGTGTAAATTTGCCTTTAAGTGTTCAATTTGCAAACAAAACCATAATAGTTTACTGCATAAAAATGAGCCTGAACAGGAGTTAAAGCAAGTTTCATTATCTATGAATAAATGTGTTGATGTTTTATTGCCTACTATAAAGGTAAACATAACTGACAAGTTAGGTCAACAATTTCAAGTTAGGGCTCTTTGTGACTCAGGTAGTCAGGTTTCCTTTGTGTTATCAGACCTAACAGAAAAAATTGATTGCAGGTTAGTCAATAACTATACCTATATTAAAGGAATATGTGGTCAATCCAACACAGTTCCTCATACTGCTACTTTTAACATCTCTTCTACTCTCAACACTTACAAGACTCAAATAGTATGCTGTGTAGTGCCAAACATCACTAGTGATTTACCTCAGTGTGAGATAGATACAGATAATTTAAAAATTCCTTCATACGTCAAGTTAGCTGACACAGAATTTTATAAAACTGGAAAAATAAGTATCTTATTAGGTTGTGACGCTTTCTTTAAAATCTTATTGCGTGAACAACTACCTATTATCCCTAAAGGTTTGTATTTACACAACACCCACTTTGGGTATATTGTGGCTGGAAGGGTGAAGACTAGAAGTTACTCTCCGGTAAGTAAGTGTACCAAACACATTTTAAAAAACAGTGAATGTGATAGCACCCAAAATATAGAAAAGACTTTAGAGCAGTTTTGGAAGTGTGAGCAAGTGACAGAAGTTTTCACTGAGTCGGCTTCTGAAGAAGCTCTTGCTGAAAAAATCTTTTCTGAATCTGTAATATTGAAAGACAATAAATTTCAAGTTAACTTACCTTTAAAACAAAATTTTGATCAATTAAACATGGGAGATTCTTTCATAAGAGCTTTACGTTTTAACAATTTAGAAAAAAGACTTCACAAAGATGCTGAACTTTTCAGAGGTTATAAAGCGTTCATTGACACTTACATTTCAATGGGTCATGCTAAATACATTGATATTCAAACATATGATTTAAAAGCTGGTCAGGTATACTTTCTACCACACCATCCAGTATTAAACGAAAATAGCAAAACTACAAAACTAAGAGTCGTTTTTGATGGCTCAATGGCTACTAATCAAGGTTTTTCTTTAAATGACATGTCGCTCAATGGGCCTTGCATCCAAAATGAGTTATTTAATATATTGATTCTCTTCAGATTACATAAATATGTGTTATTTTCTGACATTCAAAAAATGTTTAGAGAAGTTAACCTCAACCCAGCACACTGTGCTCTTCAAAATATATTGTGGAGAGATTCACCACAAAAGGAAATACAGTGTGTTCAGTTGCAAACAGTCACCTATGGACTTAAAAGCTCACCATTTTTAGCTACAAGATGTTTAAATGAGTTAGCTTTCAGATTTGCGCATACTTACCCTGAAGGTGCACACATATTATTGAATCAATGCTATGTCGATGATGTTTGTACCGGTAGTAACGACTTACAAAAATTACTTGATATGAAAAACCAATTAATTGCCATTTTAAACCTTGGTGGTTTTAAACTTCATAAATGGAGTTCAAACAGTGAGCATATATTAAGGGACATTCCCTGTGCTTTACAGATTTCAAATGAAATTGATTTATGCAAAAGTGATGATCAATATGTGAAGACCTTGGGTATCAAATATAACACACAAACGGATGTATTGAACATTTCCTGTCCACAAACTGAGTTGTTAGATGTCTACACCAAGCGTCAGACATTAAGTTTCATTAGCAAACTCTTTGATCCACTGGGTCTAGTAGGTCCAATTATTGTACTTGCAAAAATAATCATGCAACAAACATGGTTAGAGAAGGTTTCATGGGACTCACCATTGCCACTGAACTTAAATAAAAAATTTAAATGTTTTGTTGATAATTTATCAAGAACAGGTTGTATTCAAGTAAAAAGAAATATTGACACACAAAACTCAACATGTATTGAACTAATAGGGTTTGCAGATGCCTCTCAGAAGGCTTATGGTTGTTGTGTTTATTTAAGAACCATTAACAGCAATGATCAAGTAAATGTTGAGTTGTTATGCTCAAAATCAAGGGTAAATCCCATAAAATCATTAACCACACCAAGATTAGAGTTGAATAGCGCTTTGATACTAGCAAAACTATCAAAAAAGTTGTATGATCAACTAATTAAAAATAATTTTGCCATTAAGGTACATTTATATGTAGATTCTCAAATTGTTCTTGCTTGGCTTAACACAGAGCCCACAAAATTGTCTGTTTATGTTGCAAACAGAGTCAAAACTATCTGTGATCTCACACAAAATGCCTCATGGTCATATGTCAGTACCGTTGAGAATCCTGCAGACTGTTTGTCTAGGGGTATAGAACCTCACTTACTTAAAAACAACCAGTTATGGTGGCATGGGCCACAATTTTTACATAGTAAGAATTACACACATGAATCTACAAATATCAAAATTCCTAAGGAAATTCCTGAACTTAAGCTTTGTAATATTACATTGACTTCTGAATCAAATAAAGATTTCAGTTTATATTCATATTATTCGGATATTAACAAATTGAAAAGAATTATTGCCTATATTTACAGGTTTTTTAACAATTGCAAAGTAAAGAAAGAAGATAGGGTCTCCGGACATCTAAAAATAAAAGAACTTCAATTTTCACTCAAAAATATAATTAGACAAGATCAAAAACAACATTTAAGTGAGGAAATGAATTGTATCATGTCCAAGAAACCCATTAAATCCAATTTGAAATCCTTAAATCCATTTTTAGATGGAATAGGTATCCTCAGAGTAGGAGGTAGGTTACACAATGCTAACATACCATATGATCAGAAATATCCTATCATATTACCCAAAGAATCATACATTACACGTTCAATAATTAACAATGAACACAAATGTTTGTTACATGCTGGGAAGAAGTTGACCCTAGCCAGTTTATGTCAAAGGTTTTACCTAATTAATGGACTTAGAGAAGTCAAAGGAGTAATTCACAAATGTTTACTGTGTTTCAAGCTAAGAGCCAAGGCATCAGAGCAAATGATGGGATCTCTTCCTTCAGACAGGGTGAACCCCAGCCGACCTTTTGAAAAGGTAGGAATCGATTATGGCGGTCCGTTTTCAATAAAATTACACCGTATTAGGAAACCAGTAATTTTAAAAGCATACATAGCATTATTTGTTTGTTTCACAACAAAGGCCATTCATATTGAGTTGGTATCAAATTTAACAACTGAATGTTTTTTACAGGCATTAAAAAGATTCATTTATCGTCGCAATAAGCCATCTATTATTTATTGTGACAATGGTTCTACCTTCAAGGGTGCCAATAATCAGTTGCATGAGTTATACTCATTACATTTTAATCAGGTACATCAGGAGAAAATTATAAACTCAACTTCAGATCTTGGTATTGAATTCAGTTTTATTCCTTCTTATTCACCAGTATTTGGAGGCCTATGGGAAGCAGGAATTAAGAGTGCTAAATATCACTTAAAAAGAGTTGTAGGCAAACAGATACTAACCTATGAAGAGTTGAATACTGTGATAATTCAAATAGAAGGGTTATTGAACTCCAGGCCTTTACTTTCTTTGCCAAGTATTGACCCAAATGACATGTCTTATTTAACTCCTGCTCATTTTTTGACAGGTGCTTCTATTACATCATTCCCTGAACCTGATGTAACAAATGTGCCCACAAACCGTTTGTCATTTTGGCAGCAATGTACTCACATGGCTCAATCCTTTTGGAAAACTTGGTCAAAACAATATTTGACTCAGTTACAAAATAGGCCAAAATGGCACAATAGTGTACCAAATATTGAAAAAGGGGTATTGGTGCTACTCAGAGTTGATAACACCTCTCCATTAACATGGCCAGTGGCCAGAGTAGAACAGACTTTCCCTGGATCAGATGGCAAGGTCAGGGCATTATCTGTAAGAACTAATAGTGGTAAAATCATGCGTACTAGTGTTATGAAAGTTTGTGTACTTCCTATTTATGAATAAATTATACTTAATAATTTACCTCTGTGTGGCTGCTGGACATGTCATGTGAACTTGTTCATTTACTAGGCTAAATACGTAGGGTATAAATATCGTTAGTTAAGCCAACTTTCTGTTAAAAAAAATCACTTAAATTAATAATCATAGTTGAACTTAAACATGATGTAAACAGATATAGCATACTCAATAGATTCATAATTATACTTTAAGAAGGTAAAATGTAATATAAATATGTGCACATCTATTTTGTAATAGACACATACCAACCTATTTAAAATGCATAGTACATAGGTACTTAAATGAACGTAACATTAATGTATGTTATGTATGTATAAGTACAATAGGTTTTATAATCACAACAATTTAGTAAGTAGTTTTCCAGTTATTGATTAATTAAATTTACTTTGTTAGATTATTCCTTAGTAATTCTGTACATAACAATTTAAAGGATTTCAAAAGAATTGAAGCATCCAGTAAGTAGGTACCTAAATAGTTAAGCATTTTTGTTTATATTATAAAATAGTAAATAAGTAGTACCCAAGTTTAAACAGTTTATTTATACTTGTGAAAAGGACACAAATGTTCCTATTTGTCTAATATTCAGTAAATTTAAGATTAAGTTACATTTTGGTTTGTATTCAAACTATAGCCTTTTGGTTTCTTTGTCGGCGTTGCCATTTATGTATGAAGCATACATAATAATTCACTCATTCCGTTCAAGTGAACGAACATATGTCAACAGTCAGTCTTCATTCGCAATCTGCCAGTGTAACACCTTTAACTATTTCTATTAAAATACAGTCCACTTTAAAGTGTTATTTATGTGGTTTTATTACCAGCGTCCGCCACATAAAAAACACTTTAAAGTGGACTGTATTTTAATAGAAATAGTTAAAGGTGTTACACTGGCAGATTGCGAATGAAGACTGACTGTTGACATATGTTCGTTCACTTGAACGGAATGAGTGAATTATTATGTATGCTTCATACACTTAGATCTACACCCACAACTTTCAGCGTCTGACCTTGGGCTTTATTAATTGTCATCGCAAAACAAAGGCTGACTGGAAACTGTTGCGTTTCCATACACTCCCTTGTTCACAAACTAAACTAAATTTAAGTTCAGTGCATCTTTTTCTTTCTATTTCATTAAGAAAAGGACAGAAGATAAATTTTAGTTTAGTCCTGTCAAATTAATCAGCGCTTGACGTAAATTGACGTAATTTTAGTAGGCAAGTTTTTAATCACGTCTAAACTTATATGGAGTACTGACAGGCGCTGATTAATTTGACAGGACTAAACTAAAATTTATCTTCTGTCCTCTTCTTAATGAAATAGAAAGAAAAAGATGCACTGAACTTAAGTTTAGTTTAGTTTGTGAACAAGGGAATCGGCACCATTGTAAAAGTATACGTTTTCCTAAAAATAATAAATAAAGTCAGTGTTTGAGTTATCGTAATCGTTCGGTAAATCGTTGCAAATAATTAAAACAATTCCGTCCAATTTGTATCTGGTAAGAATAAAACTGTAGGGCTGATATTTTTTTATTGTAACTCGATGTGTTTCGCAAATGCGTTGTAAGCGATCATCATGAGTACGTAATACTATATCACGTCTGTCACATTCCTGATCGACTAAGATTACTGCAACTTCGTCTGCAACAGGAGCATTGTACCTTCCACGATGTTCTTCCACAGGACGTCTATCAGCCTTAATTATAACTTTATAATTGTTATTTTGGCCTCGTGGGATGGAATATATTGCAGCTTTGAAACTTCTAACATACGGATTTATTTGATGTAATATATTTTGAAGTTGAGATATAAGGTCGATGTTCAATCGAGGAAAGTTATCATGTCGGATATGAGCTTGTTCATTGTAATTTGATACAAAATAAATTTGAAGAAATTTACGGTCATTTTGTGGAGCAGAGATCCAATAAGGTGATAAACCTGGCCCTGCACCTTAAAAGTCGGCATGAAAGGGCCCTCTGTGATTTGTTTGGCCCCAAAAGATGTCATTTGGAATGCAGTATTATACAAACGGCTATTGTCTAAAAAATGTTTTGACTGAGGATGTTCCCCATTTAGTAAAGCTTTTATAATGTCTGGAGGCTCACGGAAATTTTCAATGAGCACTTTGCCACCTGAACTGCATATGCCATTTGGTTCTTTTTGCCATTTTAAGGCATCACAAAATTGACAACATACCACCATACCTCCTATAATGGCGAATTCAGAGTAATCAATTCTGGGCGAATATGAATAACCTGATTTGTCTTTGTTCGCCCATGGAAGGATTTCAATCTCCGCTCCACTTTCTGGACCTTCTATCGATCTTGACACTATTCTATTGATTGTATGCGCAACTCGATCGGCATTCAGCCGTGACTGGCGTTCGTCTGCAGTTTCTTCTTGCCGAATTTTCCTTACTCGTTCTCTCTCAGCTATCTATCTATCTATCACGATCGAAACTACTTTCCAGCTCTCTAAACCGCAAAGTTCGTGCTCTTTGAGAGCTCAAACGAATTTCCCTATCAGTGAAAGTCTCAGACTCACGCGATAGTGCATGAGCTTCACGATCGGCAGTGAGACGTATTTCTCGTTCTTCCTGTGTTTCCTGAGACCGAGCATTTGCTGTCCGAACCCTCTGAGAACTCAGACGAATTTCCCTATCAGTGAAAGTCTCAGACTCACGCGAAAGTGCATGAGCTTCACGATCGGCAGTGAGACGTATTTCCCGTTCGTCCTGTGTCTTCTGAGATCGAGCATTTGTTGTCCGTACTCTCTGGGAGCTCAGGCGGGTTTCCCTGTCAGCAAAAGTCTCAGACTCACGCGATAGCGCGTGAGCTTTGCGATCGACAGATAAACGTGCCTTTCGTTGTTCCCCGTTTTTCCTATTTCGAGTTGTCATCATTCGAGAACGATTTGAACTCAGTCGAGATTCTCGCTGAGTCGAAGTTTCTGCAGCACGAAACCTAGCCTGATGTTCCCGAGTTGCAGAGAGCCTTGCCTCAAAACCTTCCTCAAATTCCTGTGATCGAACTAATCTCAGCCTTTTAGCATTTCTACATTGGGAGAGGTTGGATCTTCTTCGAGGCATTCTTACAATAAAATAGTACTTACTACTTAACACACAGTTATTTAGTAAACACGTACTATCGTAAACAATTAAATTATAAATACTTTACACATTATTATACAGTCTAAAATGATCACAGTTTAAGTAATAAGTGTTAAGACGTGTAAACCAAACGTACTAACTTTATAAAACAAAAGAATTGCTAGAAAAATTAATTACTAACCTGAGCTAATGAACTTACACTTAATAAAGGAAACGAAGAGCGTGTACCGGCCTCCGTCATCGATTTATGATTGCTTTGAGAGTGTCATGGATGATGTGTTACAAAAACTTGGTAAATTAGGAAGAAATATAATTGTATGTGGTGATTTTAATGTCAATTTATTAGAGGACTCATCGATGTGCCTAAAAATTAAAAATTTATTTCAGTCATATAACCTTGATCATTTATTTTTAGAGCCTACTAGAATAACCGCCACCTCAGCTACATGTATAGATAATATATTTACTAACATATTACCTATTACTAGACAAATTATAAGCCAACTGGATTCTGACCACTGTGGTCAGCTTAGTAAGCAAGATAGAAAAGTGGCTAAGAGAGATATCACTGTAGTGCCAAAAAGTGCCGGTCGCTTGGAAAGCTTTAAAAACAAACTTAATGGTCAGTTAGCCTACTTGCCTTATAGTCATGATCCTAATAAACTGTACAATTCCTTTTTTCTCTATGTATTGTAAAGAATTTAACTCAACATTTATACCCAAGCAAATCTCAGTTTATGGTTCTGCAACCTTCAGTGAATGGGCAACTAAAGGGATATTTAATAGTAGAATCAAACTTTTTGAACTTTGTGAGGAAAGAAACTATAATAAAAGTAAAGAATTTTATCAATATGTTAAGAACTATTCCAAATTATTTAAACAGTAGCGAAGCTAAGAGTCGATATTTAAGTTCATAAATTAAAAATAGTCAAAATAAAATAAGAACGACTTGGGAAATTATAAACAATGAGACTGGAAGGGATATGAAGCGTAATTGTGAATACAGCCTTAATATTAATAATACAGTTATTAAAACGGATTTAGAGGTAGCCACAGTTTTTGAAAATTTCTTTGCAGATAGTCTCAACCACTAAAACTTTAAATTCATCACCCACTGTTGCTGAGTCCATATTGAAAGAAAATGTTGATATTTGTAACCATGAATTTAATTTCGACTATGTTAGTGCTCGGGATATTATTAAAACTTTCAATACACTCAATGTTAAAAAAACAGCTGATCTATGGGGAAATTCTGTGGAGGTTGCAAAATGCATAATTAACACTGTAGCGCCTGAATTGGCAATTATTTTTAATAAATGTGTTGACTGTGGTGTAATTTCTGACTTAATGAAGAGTAGTAAAATAATACCTTTGTTTAAATCGGGCAGCACATCAGACCCCACAAACTTTAGACCAATTTCTGTGCTTCCCACCTTTAGTAAAATATTTGAAAAATTGATGCTAGATCAATTGCAAAGACATTTTAATAAACATAAATTATTAAACTGTAAACAATTCGGTTTCACAAAGGGTCGATCGACTACCGATGCTGGTGTGGAACTTCTTGCACATATTTTTGAGGCTTGGGAGAAGTCACATGATGCCCTAGGTATTTTTTGTGACTTATCTAAGGGTTTCGATTGTGTTTCTCATGAAACATTGGTCAGGGAATTGCGTCACTATGGTGTTAGAAACATTGTCTTGGATCTTCTTATTTCTTATTTGGATAATAGGATCCAAAGAGTGGACGTTAATGGTAAGCGATCGCCGGGTTCTATTGTCACTATGGGAGTTCCGTAGGGCTCAATTCTTGGCTCTTTTTTATTCCTCGTGTATATTAATGACCTACCTTGCCTTATAAACAGTGATAGGAATAGGTAGTGCCTATTTGCCTAAACTTCGAAGAACAGAGACAAGAAACGGAGACTTCCTTAGGACTAACTTTTTTTCCGAGACATCTGTCCCGAAATTTCGAGACAACACATAAATACATTTAAAAAAAATGTTATTTGGAATAAGTAATTCGTCTATATTTACCTAAAGTTTGCGACTAGATATATCATAATAAATAACATACACAGTCGTTACAACCATAACATTTTCTGAATTTTTTTTTGGAGAACATTTTGTAAATGACTTGTTGATCGTAATACACAATGAATCACAATGTTTGAATAAGAAGCCGTACACGTTTCGAAGTAAATGTCTTCTTTCTAGCTTACTCTCGGCTACGTTTAATGAGATTTCTAAAGTGCAATTTAGCTTCACTTTTCTTGGACTGACCGACATTTGACTATTCAAAAGTGCCCGTAAATGGTCTATTTGAAATAAATGCTTTGATTTTGATTTTATCGGTATTTAAAATAAATAAATAATTCATTTATTTGCCAGAATGTAGGTATACAAAGTGGTATGATCTTAATATTAATGAGGTCCCTTTACATTCTACCGTTATACATGATGTGCAAATATTTAGTTACAAATGAAAATACAAATACCTTTTTTCTTTCATCTTAATGAAATATATTTCTAAAGTATATTTAAAAATGTGCATGATATTAAAATAATTGCATAATAATGGTATCACATTATCACATTTTACGGCAGCGCGTTTCGTTATCTATTCTTAGAAATTACAAAAGGTAACCGCCATGGTCGCATACCTGTGCGGCGCGGGGAGGGTCTACATACCCCCTCCCCCCCTACTCCTTACCGCCCCGCGTGCGCGCAGGTTACCTTCACTTCAATCCTGTACTTCGGTTTGTTAAGTGCGCATCTTCCTGTATTGTTTTTGTGAATATTGTTTTTCACCCTCGCTCGTTTTTTGGTTCATTGGATCTTCTTAATACGACTACTTTGGCTTGAATTTATGGATTACGATTTGCTGCAATAACATTGTTCCTGTCTGTCTACATCAAATAATACGGTAAGTCAACATTTATTACTTTTTAATGTTTTGGCTAAAGTTATTTATTTTATTTCTTGTAGGGAAACAAACAGTAAGTTAGATATAAAGGAGAACATTAATGTATATATTATTTTATCTTAAACTAGCAATTTGACAGTCTAGATTGATATGCAATTGTATGAACTTGATATTTTTTAGTGGAGTTTTTAAGATAATTATTGTGTATGAAACGTAGTTAAAGAAAAAAAACATACGCATTTAACTTTTGGTTCAAATATAAAAGTGAACTTCAATACTATCAAGCATAGTAATGTTATATCTTTGGTGTCATAAAGAATTGCTAAGGTGGACGAATTCTATCAAAATATATTATTTTTCTGGCCGGTTCTTTTAATATTTGAACCAAATAGGAATATGTCTTTTGCGCATTGACTAAAATGCGAAAAAAAAAAATTCAATAACAATGATGTTACGCGTGTTCATATTATCTAACCGTTTTTCTTTATTAGAGCGTAAAATGAAAGAATAAAATCTTTAAATCGATACAATCGACGCACCTAGCTGGAATGCGCGCACCTCTCCCGTTTTCCTTTCCACCTCCCTGTATCTATAAAGGTTCGTTATTCCTTTTGAGGCATGGAAAACTTAAAATTTTATTTTATTTTAGGTACTTGCCATCGTACATCCTTTTGGAGACCAGTAAGATTGGAGATGGCGAACAAGCCTAAGAAAGCAACAGTACAAAGTTGGATTGGACTTCATCCTGAATTATATTACGACCCGGCCAGTAATTTGATTTACTGTTCTAAGTGCGAGAGCAGTATAACAGCTAAACTTAGTAGTGTCAAGAGGCACGTTAAAGGTCCGAAACACAAAGGGACAAGTAAAAAACCAAATGAAGAATTTTATTTGGACCTAGTACAATTTCCATATTATGTAATATACCTTGGATTCAAGTAAACAACCCCGCTTTCAAAAAAATCTTCCATAAATATATTTGCTGCAATTGTACAAATCGACAAAAGCTTCCTGAGCAATCATTGCTGAGAAAAGTTTATTTAGATAAGATTTTTAAAACTAAAATTGACTCGATTTATGAACAAATTGCAAATCAAAAGCTGTGGGTATCTTTAGACGAGACAACTGATTTTTTAGGCAGATACGTGGTACATTTACTTGTAAAACCTTTAAATGCGATCACACAAAAACCATTTTTAGTTGCTTGCAAAGTACTAGAAATTGTTAATGGGAGCACAATTGCCCAATTTGTAATAGACTGCTTTGAAAATATGTGGTGCGATTTGTATGAATCCAAAGTAGGAGACGTTGCTGTATTATGCACTGATAGTGTAGCATATATGCTAAAAGCGGGACGTGTGCTGAAAAATTATTTGCCCAACATGATACACGTCACTTGCTTAGCACATGCACTGAATCTCGTGGCAGAAAAAATACGACACGAATACTCAGATGTAGATGAATTAATATCAAACGTAAAAAATTTTTTTTTTAAAATCACCTAATAGAGTGCGCTTGTTAAAAAACACCTTTCCCCACATGCCGCTTCCTCCAGAACCCGTTATTGCAAGATGGGGTACTTGGTTGGAGGCAGTGTCATATTATGCAAAATATTATGATCAAATTAAAACAATTGTAAATCTTTTAAGAAGTTCCGACGCGCTATCTATTAGGTGTGCCAAAAATGTTCTTCAAAAGGAAAACTTGAAATCGGACTTGGACTACATTGAGGAATATTTTAAAGATATACAAATTGGATTAAAGAAATTACAAAAATCGAATTTAACTCTAACGGAATCCTTTGAAATATTTGATCACGTGAGAACTGTGCTTAGCTGGTGTTCATCTGAGCTTATAAAAAATAAACTCGTAAATGTCATGGACAGAAATCCCGGTTTAGATAAAATTAGAGACATATGTGAAGCGATAACAGCAGGAAAGGATGAGCGATCATACTATATGTACGCGCCTTTAACCTCAGTTGATGTTGAAAGGTCATTTTCAACTTATAAATGGATTCTTAACATAAAAAGAAATCGCCTGACAGTTGAAAATATAGAAAAAAATATGATTGTGTATTTTAACTTAGATGACTCATCTGACAAAGAAAATTTCGGTTCTGATACTGAACTTGACGAATCGAATCACGATGATTAAATTAAAATCGTTCTTTATTTTTTATGGTATTTGTAACACAAATAAAGATTTTCAAATTCTTAGTAATTTTTGATGCATCAAGTTCTTTATCAAAACCGAACAGTTAGTAGTTCAGTATTAAAACTGATTGTCCTAAATGCTTCAAATATTAATTTGTAAACTTCAAAGGTTAATTTGTACTTTGATTTGAGTAAAAATTGCATCCCTCAACGTCAGTAAAATAAATATGACATAGATATTTAAAGATAGATAAACATAAATTTGTTTCTTAAATCTTTCCTTCTGTACATTTTGTTTCATGGTTTCCAATTACGTCATATTTTAAAATAATATAAATATACATATAGTTGTTACAACAATATTCTATGTGTTTTATTTTTCCTTTAGAGCCCATTAATTATTTAATGAACCTAGAGCGATATCGACCGGCGATTTTTGAGCATTTTTTCTTTCGTTTTTTTTTTGCATAGAAATCTCCAAAAATCGCCAGACAATATCGGTGGAGTGAAAGGACCCTTACGTTTTTTTTTTTAACTAGTTAATGCCCGCGGCTTTTCCCGCGTGTACTATTGTTTTTGTATCCCATGGGAACTATACTTTTTTTTAATAGGAAGTAGCATATGTGCTATTCCACACCTTAATCTATATCACTACCAAAATCAGCATTTTCAGTGGCATTGAGTAATGGACATCCATACAAACTATCACATTTATAGACAAACTTTAGATAAATATAGACGAATTACTTATTCCAAATAACACATTTTTTTAAATGTATTTAAGTGTTGTCTCGAAATTTCGAGACAGATGTGCCGGAAATAATTTAGTCCTAAGGAAGTCTCCGTTTCTTGTCTCTGTTCTTCGAAGTTTAGGCTAATAGGCACTACCTATTCCTATCACTGCTTATAAAGAACAGTCATGAAATAGTGTTATTTGCAGATGACACATCACTTTTATTTAAGCTTAAACGACAACAGACAGTTATTGAAGATGTAAATAATGCTCTCTCTAAAATAGTACATTGGTTTAGTGTTAATAATTTACTTTTAAACGAGGAAAAGACCAAATGTATTAGATTTCTGACACCTAACGTTAAGCAGGTAAAAACCAATGTACTAGTAAATGGAGCGGAGTTGGATCTTGTGGACACTACTGTGTTCTTAGGTATTACTTTGGACTCAAAGCTACAGTGGGGCCCACATATAACCAAATTGTCGAAGCGGCTAAGCTCTGCAGCCTACGCGGTGTATAAAATCCGTCATTTGACTGATGTAGAAACAGCTCGATTAGTATATTTTAGTTATTGCCATAGTGTAATGTCGTACGGCATTTTGCTGTGGGGAAATGCAGCCGACATTCAGGCTATATTTGTGCTGCAGAAATGAGCCATTCGAGTAATTTATAACCTAAGTTGTAGGCATCCACTGAAGGATACATTTAAGGATATAAACATAATGACAGTCGCATCTCAATATGTATATGAGAACCTGATTTATGTAAAAAAGAATATAATCTATATTCTAAACACAGCGACATTCATAGCATAAATACTAGAAAGAAAGACTTACTTATTGTGCCCAAGACTAGGTTCAAAAAAATTTGTAGGTAATTCATTTAAGTGCTAAAATATACGTTTTTACAACAAACTCCCAAGCCATGTTAAAGAACTGAGCCTCAATAAATTTAAATAATTTAGTAAACAGAAACTCTGTCAAAAAGGTTTCTATAAAGTTAGAGATTACTTGGACGACAAAAAGGCTTGGGATTAATTAAGCTATTCAAATTTACCCCCAGGCAACAAACTAATTTTATACTATATCTATTTTTATACTAAGTGTGACATTGATGATTTTTTATATATACAATGACATTAATATTTACTTTTTGAAGTATTATATATTTTTTTAAATTATTGTGAATGTGAAGACTATGTGGATTATTGTTTTTATTATTTATCTCAGTTAGTTTTCATCTTGGTCTGGCAGTTTGAGTCATTTAAGCGGCCTACCCAAATGACCTTTCTTTGATATTGTTCGTCGAATCGTTGAGCTCCTTAAGTTCTGAGTTTAAGCTGAACGATTACTGACAAATGCGTGCACTGACTGGATAGGTCCACTCAATCTGTGTGGTTCTTTCCTCAAAAGACCATTTCAGACACCAATCTACATGGTCTTCACATGATCTGACCAAGATTATGTCTGGACTTTAAAAGAGACTGTGACCTCTGAATTTGTTTCGGCCTTTCTTCTCAGAGTAGTCAGATAGGAAACGCCGAGCTCATATAGTTTTTTTTTTAAATATGATTGACGTGTGTAAAAGTGTTTGTACAAACCTACTTACAGAAAATAAAGTCATTTCATTTCAAGAAAAGAAATGCCTAACCTATACCAAATACTTATAATATTTATATTCTTAGCAGAACAGAACTAAATAAATTAAAAAAATAATGTTTGAAAATAACTGTTAGTTTTTATTATTGAAAAATTTACAAATTAAAGTTAAAATCAAACCGACATAATTATGAACGAACAAAATTAGAAAAGGCAGAATTGGCTATCCAAACGGGCATAGGTTTCCCTAAGCAAGTTCACTGCACGAAAAAGTTGTTCCAAAATGAGCGTGCCGCGACTTATAAAGGCGCGCGGCGGCGACTAGCTGCTATCCCCTCCTCTTGACGGTTGTGACATCACTATTCTGCTAACACGGCCTCTCCTGACTGGAGAACGTCCTCGTGCTCCTGTGCTTGAGGCTGTGTCGCACTAGAAATACTTGTTGCGGGTTCTGATGTCGTCTCGTCAGAAGGCACATCGTCACGACTGACAGCTTGCTCAGGCGTGGACTCCGTGTCGTCATCATTACAGTCTGCATCTGGGAACATAGTTGAAACAGCTAGTTAATTTTTTGATTCTGAAAAACGACACACAATTTGTGGAAATTAATTTTTCAGAAATTAAGTTGATTGTAATAATGCAATTGAACCGCTGCAGACAACTCAACTGCACCATCACTCTTAAGTTTTACATTAAGATCGGGACTCCGGTTCTACTGGGGACACATCGACCTGTCGTGAACCACGTTCACCGTAAGAGACATAGGCACGACGTTAGCATATCTCTCGTATCTCCATGTGGCATAGGCACGACGTTCGCATACCACACGGCCCATGTGGCATAGGCACGACGTTAGCATACCACATGGCCTCTACACTTGCATGACATAGGCACGACGTTAGCTTATCAGCAAGCGTAGCACGGAATACCTTCGAAGAAGGATGCACATATGTCAGGAGTCCATTCCCCTCGCCAGGGCACCATAAACTCTGCCGCAGCCTGGGTCGCCTTTCCATACGAGCCCGCCAGCAGTTGCAGCTCGTATCGACCATGGGGAAGCGCCTTGACCACACGGTACGGCCCGCGCATGCCCGAGTCGAGCTTGCCAGTCGCTTGTGCCTGTTTTTTAACAAAAACAAATGAGTTAATTTCAAATACTCGAGGAGTTCTGCGGTCAGTGTTAACAGTGGCGTCTTGCTGTTTTTGATTAGCCTTTAAACGTTCTGAAGCCCTTTGTCTTTGCATCACTCTCAATGCTTCGCGGTTCGGATGAGAGTTCTCTAGGGCAACATCTCTGACCAGATGTCGTATGAGCGGTGTAGCCGCTTCGATACCTACTAGAAGATTTAAGGGAGATATCTTAGTGGTTCTTTGTTTTGTTATGTTCAAAATAAGCTGCAATCGCCACATAACATCTGACCATTCGTTTTGCCGGTGATTGCACTCTATGCGGATCATGTTTAATAGCGTTCGACAATAACGCTCAACCTGCCCGTTGGAATGATGCATCTCAGGGGTAATGAGGTGCATGTCAATGCCAAATTCTGTTACAAATCTCGTAAACTCTGAGCTCTGGAACATACGGCCGCGGTCTGCTACAATTAATTTTGGAGCGCCAAATAGAGAGATTACATTGGTAAATATTTTTTTTAATTCGTTAGCATCTTGACCAAACATAGGGTATAAAAGGCAATATTTAGAAAATGCATCTACAACAATTAACACGTACTTATAACCATTAGACTGAGGTAACGGACCTAACGCATCTGCATGTATAACCTCAAACGGGCTACCCGGTTTTTCCCACGAATGTATAATTTGATGAGGAGCTCTGGGGACCTTTTTATGCGTAATACAGATAAGACAGTGACTCACGTATTTTTGAACAAATGATTTAAGGGAAGGGAACCAAAAATGTCTTCTGATGAGTTCTAATGTTTTATCAACTCCAGGATGGTCATGCTCATCGTGAAAAATTCTGAGCAAACTGAGTCTGTGACCCTTGGGCACAAAACATAAAAGTCGGGGTTCTTCTCCCAATGGAGTATACTTGTAATAGAGCAAGTCATTCTTTCGAGTATAATGTCTAGTGTCCAATTGTCCGTCCGTCAGTTTATTAAGAAGTTGTTGAGTCTCTTCGTCAGCAGCCTGCGCTATTTGAGCCCAGTTGTGATGTCGGCGTTCTTCGCAAACGTTCACGGGATTTCGGCTCAAATAGTCAGCGTGCGACATACAAGTACCCTTACGGTATTCTAGCGTAAAATTGAAGTCCTGCAAATATATCCACCATCTGGCTACACGTGGCACCAGGTCTTTCTTTTGCTGTGTAGCTTTTAGTGCATTACAGTCGGTTATGACTGTGAAATTAACACCAACCAAATAGTGTCTATAATGCTGCAAGGCTTTAACGACAGCCAAGGTCTCGAGCTCGTAGGAATGGTACCTTGGCTCGGCACCTTGAGTTCGCTTACTAAAATAGCTGACAGCCCGTTTGTATCCTTTGTCATGAGCCTGAAGAAGCACTGCACCATAGCCAATCGAACTTGCGTCCGTGTGGACTTCGATAGGTAAATCAGGATCGTAAATGGCTAACACAGGTTCACTTGTAAGCAGTGAAATTATATCTTGCCGCGCTTCTTCTTGCTCGGCACCCCAGACAAAAGGTACACCCTTTCGCGTTAATTTTGTAATAGGGGCAGTCTTGGTTGCAAAACTAGCTATATAGCGACGAAAGTAACTTGCTAGGCCAAGAAATTGACGAACTTGTTTTACGGTTTTTGGAATAGGTGCCTCAACCAAAGCTTGTACTTTCCCTTCACTCGGCTGTACCTGACCTTGACTTATGGTACGTCCTAAGTATTCTATCTTAGTCGATAGGAAAGAGCATTTCTTAAGGTTGAGAGAAAAACCGGAATTTGTCAAAGTCAGAAGAACCTTACGAAGGGTTGATAGACCCTCGTCTATTGTGTGACTCATTATAAGCACGTCATCGATGTACACCAGGACTTCACCAGATTCCAAGTGTCGAGAAAGAGTTTTTGATATTATTCGCTGATAGACAACAGGCGCATTTGCCAAACCATAGGGCATTTTTAAATACTCAAAATGACCCTCTGGTGTAACGAATCCTGTGAGCGGTATAGAGTCATTATCCAATGGTATTTGGTGAAACCCTGTGGCCATGTCAAGACTAATGAAATATTTATGTTTGCCTAATCGATCAATGTGGTCGTCGATCAGCGGTAATGGGAATCGATCCTTAACAGTGATCTCATTTAATTTGCGATAATCGACACACATGCGATCGGATCCATCCTTCTTTTTTACTAACAGGATAGGACTCGCGTACTCCGATTCAGACTCCCGGATAATATTTTTTTTAAGAAGGTCTTTAATAATTTCACGAACTTTCAAAATCTCGGGATATGAAAGTCGGTACGGCCTGTAGATAACCGGCGTGCTACTATTTAATTTAATTGTCATACTGCCCGTATTAACAGTGGAAGTCGCAGTACCAGTAATAAAAAAATAGGAAAATTCATCAATCAAATCCAGTAATTTTTTCAAATTTTGACCGGTTAAAAGGGTGTTAATCGGGACCCGTGTAGATGACGAAGTACATGTCATAACATCATACATGGTACGGGGCTCGCAAGTAAGACATTGCTGTTTGTGTGTACGGACATAGATGACACCTTCGCGGTTCAGTACATCCGTACCAACAATTATAGGAGTGTTCATATACTCTGAGGACACGACATGCAAGTCTACTTCTAGAGTTATTTCATTAAACTCTATAGGCAAAGTAACAAAATAAGTAGATTCGATTTCCTGACCACCAATGCCTCTCAAAACTCTGAAAGCAGGCTTGCGTGCACATTTAAAATGTTTTAATAAGGATGAAGAAATTAACGATATACATGAACCGCTATCAATTAGGACATCAACAGGAACCCCTTGTATAACCGCCACAACAATATCTTTGTTCTTATCAGAGATTTCCTGGCAAAAATTAACATTGTTGGTATTGCGAGAACCGGATTTTAGTTTAGCAAAACAAGTTTCAACTCTATGGCCAGGCTTTTTACAGAAACTACACGGTTCAGGTTTATGTGAAGTATGAGCAGAACGATTTTTTTGATCATTGTAATGTAGTTAGATCATTGTAATGTAGCGGCACCAATGGTGATGCCATTGGTGTTACTCGAATTAGGTTTAGGTTTTTTAGTACAGTTAGACTGTTTATGGCCACTTTGGCCACACAAAAAGCATTTACCATCATTAAATTGCCGTTTGCGAGTACTTGTAACATTTGATTTTGAGCAGTTATTATCGTTACGTGAGGTACAGTTAGATTTCTTATTATGAACTAGCGTATTAGATTTAACATATATCGAAAAGAATTCTACTAATTCATTCGGCATCAATTTCGCGTTAGTTGCTGAAGCACGGATTTGCGGATCTGTGACACCTCGTATCACTATTGCTGAAATTAGCTCATCGCTCAGCCCTCTAACTATGCGTAATTTTAGCAGCGACCGGCGAGCATAATCAGCATATGTGGGGTATTTGTCAGAATCAGTGTTCATGACTTCGTATAAAATATTTGCAATATCCGGCTTCCTAGGACACAAGGGCTTAAACTCCTTCTTAAAATTGCTCCAACTGCGGTCATTGCTAACCCATTCGTTAAGCCAAGTCCTAGCCTCACCCTTCAGACAATTCCCAATGCGAGATAGGCACTCATTATCATTCCAATAATTTAAAACCTTAGCACGATCTACTTCCTCGCACCAGGTGTCGATGTCGTTAATGCTCGGATCGAAGTTCGAAATATAATAAGATTGGTTAGATCTCACCGTCGTGTTGATTGACCGAATAGCCTCGATTATGCGTTCGGCCGCGCCAGCATCACGATCAGCAGCGCTGGCGGAAAGACCCGGCGAGGATGCAGGTACCGACTCCCGACACGCTGCGCGTGACCTTCTACGCCCTGCCGCAGTCGCAGCTGGTTCCTGCAGACGCGGCGGCGTCGTTGGGGATCCAGCACTCGGCTCACGTGGACGTGACCGCGGGGGCGTATGGCGTTGTTCCTCCAATGATGTCAGCCGTTCCAGTATTTGTTGCATCTGTTCAGTTAAAACACGGTTAGAAGACCTACGTCGTTTTCGGGTATGTCTAGAACGTGAGTTATGTCGACTAGAATTCTCATCATGATTATCAGAATGCAAATCACGGTTCTTAGAACGACTTCTTTTACAGCTATTGTTAGACATATTTACGCTTTAACTAACGCACAAGGGTAGTAAAGAGTACTTTAATAGCTCGCTGAACAAAACAATCGAAATAAACAGCCAATTATTAACTTTAGGGTAGGCAAACTAAAAAATGAAATGATCAAGCAAGCTACAAAGCTACGTTAAACATGTGTTCGAAAACACACTATCGTTTTTGGTAAACAAATCGGAACGTACTCACCAGATTTTACCAACGTATACTTTACCACTTAAAATTACCACTTACACACCCGCCGTATTCAATAAATAGGTTTTAACGTTTTACCGTTACTTTTTTTTTTTCAAATTGAATGACCAAACTGCCTTAGTTCAAAAAGCGAAACGGAACAGGGCACGTGAGAGCCGTATCCCACTTCTGATCTTAGCAGAACAGAACTAAATAAATTAAAAAAATAATGTTTGAAAATAACTGTTAGTTTTTATTATTGAAAAATTTACAAATTAAAGTTAAAATCAAACCGACATAATTATGAACGAACAAAATTAGAAAAGGCAGAATTGGCTATCCAAACGGGCATAGGTTTCCCTAAGCAAGTTCACTGCACGAAAAAGTTGTTCCAAAATGAGCGTGCCGCGACTTATAAAGGCGCGCGGCGGCGACTAGCTGCTATCCCCTCCTCTTGACGGTTGTGACATCACTATTCTGCTAACAATATATATATACAAACCCTAAATAAAAATTAAGATAAGTAAATACCCAAAAATCAAGGAAAGGACCGCCTAACCTATACCAAATACTTACAATATTTATTTACAAAATTTTAAAGAAAATTAATAAAAAGAACCTAACCTACAAACCCTAAAATATAAATGAATGAAATATGCAAACAGTCAGTATTCAAGTGAATCGCAATAATCAAATGCAACTATTCACCTATACTCTCCAGAATACGTGCGTTCGCTACGAATAACTGAATCCTTATGGCAGCGGCGCGTTTTTTTTTTTTTTTAGCTATGGCATCTCGTGGTTGACCTTGAGAGGTCGTGACTACTTAACCGGACTTTCCTGTGGCTACCTTAAGCGAACTCAAAGCCCTGGAGGCTTTTTTCGCCCCAGGGGCGAATTTCTTAAATTACTAAGCGACTGCACGCTAAGGGGGGTGCCCTTAGCGTGCAGTCGCTTAGTAATTTGTACCTGTGGGGTACGGACCTCGGCTTAGGGCATCGCTGGGGGGAGGACAGCAAGGTGGGACAGGCTGGATCTGATCAGAATTATATCTGATCAGAATTATTATTATACGGGGAATTTAAAACTACAGGCTCAGCTGCGGCGCGGGCTGGCGCTTCGTCGAGCAAGGGTCGGGGGGGACAATTACGTCGGGATTTACGCGAGGGACCTCGGCGGCGAGGTCGGAGTGTAGGTCGGTGTGTTTTGTGCACTGTACTCGTGGCCCTACTTGTTTCCTGGAGGAGGGTAATGGGGTCATCGGGGTCGGTGAGAGTATGCCTTGGACGGCGAATAGAGCTAATGGTGGAGGGCCTATAACTGGCGGCCTGCACAACCATAGGGTTGAGGTGGGAGGCGGCACAGTCGAAGAATCGCTTTGTGATGCGCTTGCAGCGGCGCGGTTTTTTTTTTTTGTGTATGGCATCTCGTAGTTGACCTTGAGAGGTCGTGACTACTTAACCGGACTTTCCTGTGGCTGCCTTAAGCGAACTCAAAGCCTCCAGCCAGGGGCGAATTTCTTATAGTACTAAGCGACTGCACGCTAAGGGCACCCCCTGTGGGGTACGGACCTCGGCTTAGGGCGTCGCTGGGGGGAGGACAGCAAGATGGGACAGGCTGGATCTGGTTAATATTATTATTATTAATCGGGGGATTTAAAGCTACAGGCTCAGCTGCGGCGCGGGCTGGCACTTCGTCGAGCAAGGGTCGGGGGGGACAATTACGTCGGGGTTTACGCGAGGGACCTCGGCGGCGAGGTCGGAACGTAGGTCGGTGTGATTTGTGCACTGTACTCGTTGCCCTATTGCTTTCCTGGAGGAGGGTAATGGGGTCATCGGGGTCGGAGAGGGTATGCCTTGGACGGCGAATAGAGCTAATGGTGGAGGGCCTATAACTGGCGGCCTGCATAACCAGAGGGTTGCGGTGGGTGGTGGCGGAGTCGAAGAAGCGCTTCGTGATGCGCTTCATGAACTGCTTGATGGTGGGGATTTTAAGATCGAGATGGAGGATCTCGTTTCGGACGAACCAGGGGGCTCCCGTTGCCTTTCGGAGGAAACGGTTTTGGAGGGACTGCATCCTGTGGATGTGGTGGGGTTTAGCATGTGCGAAGACTGCACAGGCATAAGTCATGATGGGACGGATGCACGCTGTGTAAATACGCAATTTGCCCTTAAGGGACAATTTGCTGCGTGCATTTAGGACGGAGTGAAGTCTACCGAGAGCGAAAGCGGCACGCGAACGCACCTGCTTGATGTGCTCTGAGAACGAGAGATGGTGGTCAAGGGTCACGCCTAGGTATTTGGCTCGCTTCTCCCAAGGGATAGGCTTGCCGAACATGGTGAGCGGTCGGGGGGCGATGAGGTTTCTACGCTGTTTGGTGAAGAGAACAGCCTGACTTTTGTCGGGATTGACCTCGATTCTCCACTTTCTAAACCAAGCGCCAAGCTTGTTGACCTCGGTCTGGAGAGTGCAAGATATGTGGTCGTGGACTAACCCAGTGTAGTAGATGGCCGTGTCGTCTGCGAACAGAGCCAACTGCGCCTTTCTACTTTTCGGGATGTCGCTGGTGAAGAGAGTAAAAATGAGAGGGGATAGTACAGAGCCCTGAGGGACGCCTGCACGGATAGGGTGAGGGGAGGATGCAGCGGCGCGGCTCTCAGCGCGCTTTATATAGCCACGGACGCGCCGACGCGAGGCGTGTACGTACTCTGATAGAATACCTTAACAAATGTTCGCCGTGATTTTGACATAACTTTTTTATTTATGAACCGATTGACATGAAATAAACACTAAATGTTAAGTGAAGCTTACTACAATATATTAGTGAAAATCGCATCTAAATCGAATAAGCCGTTTCTGATATTAGCGTGCACAAACACACAGACAGACAGACAAAACGACAAACAGATAAACAGACAAAAAAAAAATTGAATTACAATCTCGGGTTCGGCATCGATATAATAACAACCCCTGCTACTTTTTTTTTATATATATTTTCATTGTACAGACACCACTTTTCTACAATTTTGTTATATGTATAGAATACGGAATGTGACATTTTTAGTTCTACTATTTCCGTTGCTATTAAATTATTTATCTCTGCTTCTGTTTCATTTTATTTTCCTTTTGAAATTTGAAAAACATAGGATGACACCAAAATTGAATTTGGTGAATCGTTCTCCCAGAGGAGTTGGTCTCCGGGCACAATTTTGATTGGTACTAAACTTCCCATAAATATGCTTGAATCATCAATTTCCTCTGCATTTTCTGCAAATATTTTTGTTTATAGTTTGCCTGATTCGAAGCACCATCAAATCCACACTTGGGTCATTATCAGGACACTCATTATTTGGTTGACTTCGGTGGCAATTTTTATTTTTTTATTTAGGCGTTACTAACATGAAATATCAAATCTAGAGTTAATTTAAAACATATTAGTAGTAGAGGGAGTCGTATAGACCGAATGGAAATGAAAGAATTTAATGTTTTAAAAATGGTCTCCACCGTAATCAATATTCTTATCAGCGAAATCAAATATAACAAATAATTTATATTTCAAAGACAATTTTTTTAAATATTATAAACTGCCTAAGTACTACTATGAAAATATGGTCTGTAAGAAATTGCAGGTTAATTTTACAGTAAAACATTTTATTTTATCAAGGCAACAACATCAACAATTATAGAAGGCACTCACTTAACTAATAACGTTTTAAAAAAAATATTACTTAGCCCATTGAATTTAACACAATTAAGCTTTTAGGTATAAAACTTTAGGCACATAATAGGCATATAATTATAAGCACCCAGCATTAAAATTTAAAATGTACCTAATAAAAACATACAAAAACTTTTTATTACAGTTTTTAATCCTTAATTTAAAAAATTATATTCCTCGTCACTGCTTTCGTTGGAATTTACAATTTTGGAGAATACTTCATTCATTACTGTCGGAGCAATATTTTCACAATCTGTCGAAACACGCGTCCAGAAGCTGTCACTTTCATGCAATCCAATGTCTGACAAGTGTTAAGGTATGGTTCAGGTGCTGCTTGGTTTCATGGAATTCTTCAGCAAGATCAACAGAATAGCTACTACCAGGTTGAATCAGAATGTTCGATAAAATTTTAGGTTTATTAGATTTAGCTGCACGGACTCCAGTCCCTTTTTTGCGTTGACTTGACTTTTTAATAAGATCGATCTTGTCAGTCTTGTTCTTGTTGGTTATATCAGTCATCAGTCCGTCAGGTTGCTCGCCTATGATGTATAATCCTACATGATACCCATGTTCACAAGATACTGAATTATTTTTACAGTTAGAGATTTTTAGAGTTGAGCTACACGATTACTGACTAATGCTTGCACTGACTGGACAGGTCCACTCAAATTTGTGTGGTTCTTTCCTCAAAAGACCATTTCAGACATAGATCTACATGGTCCTCACATGATCTGACCAAGATTATGTCTGGACTTTAAAAGAGACTTTGACCCTTGAGTTTGTTTCGCCATTTCTTCTCAGGGGTAGTCAGATAGGAAATGTCGACTCCATCTAGCTTATTTTTTAATATGACGTGTAAAAGTGATTCTCATATCCTATTTACAGAATAAACAATTTCATTTCATTTCATTTCGTTACCTTCGGCGCAACTCATTTTTCTCATCGATAGTTGGTTGGGCTCATTAGCGTTCCATACTGCCTGATGAACTTTCATAGTCCCTGCAAATTGCTTGAGATCGGATAGAATCAACAACCCTTTTTCATAAATACCGGAATCGTTAATAGTTTTCGTTATAATACCTTGAACAGATTTCAGATGAGTCATTAATGATGATAAACTTGTGATATCATTGCCTTGAGCCACTATTCGATCAGCTGTTCTTTTGAGTGTTGCACCGACACCATCTGGGGCTCCTTTTCCATGGCCGCTTTCTGTATAATTCCACGTAATGCAAGTCAAACTGGGAAGATACCAGTGGAGTTTGCTGATTATATAAAACATTTTACGGTTTCGGTACTGGCCCGACGGAATATCAGAAATTAAATCTAGTATACGAATATTAAGATTTTCGTCTTCTATGAATTTTAAAATCGGAAGTAAATGCTCCCAAATGGCTGGTGCGTCATGGCGTAAAGACTCTGATAATGTACATATTGGCTGAACTTTCAGAAGTCCATTTTTACAATAGTAAATGGCCACGGTGTGCAGGGTTATTTCCTGGCGGTTACCCCTGAAATGAATGGCTTGAATTTCACTAGCGTATTTTGTGCTGTAGTTTTCACTAAAGTCGCAGTGAATTATGCACTCTTCATCAGTGATATCGCTTTTAATTTTTTTAATGAACCTGTTCTGTGCGATAATAACTCCAGTGAGTCATATATGGAGGTAACATTTTTTCAAATTATAAAATGGTGTCTCTAGGGAAAGCATTCACTTTATCTTTCGCTGTGTGGATGGTAGTTTTTGTTACTTCATTCTTGGAATAAGTTCTTTTACTTTTTTGCTAAATCCAGTAAAATAATACTTCAGCGTTACTGAATTCTTTATAGATTAAGCTTTTATCTTTGCAGTCATCGCATTTCCTTGTTAAACATGAAACATTCGAAGAGTCACAGCACAACGTTGACAAAATGTCTTTGGTAGATTTTTCTAGAATTAAGTTGTTTTTTTTTTAAAGCGGTCACCATTAAGTCCATATTTTCATGTTCAATACAAAGACAGGTTTCTCGTTTATTTACAGTAGGTTTCAGTACCCAAAACGGTAGTTTATTTGCAAAAACTGGAGTAACTAATTTTATTTTGGGGATTTGTTTGCTTAAACTTAGTATGTAAGACTTTTAAAGAATCATTTAAGTAGCGTCTTTGTTTTTATCCTTTTTCTTGGTAATGAACTCCTTCTTTCCAGAACACATACGACTGTTTTCATCTTCTTCAAGAAAAGTTTTAATGTCCTCTTCCACATTATTTTTAATTGTTTTTTATAGCGTCTGATTCACGTTGTTGTTTCATATAGTCTTTAGTATTGGTTTTACTTGTAGGTTCATATTTTCTTAATACAACACTTTGGTATTTTAATCTATATAACTGTTTTCGTTGGCGTTCGTTGACGTCTTCAGTTCATCAATCTTATTTTTCTGTAATTGATACATTTTGTTCATGCGGTACTTAAGTCTACGTATAATAACTTTGGTATTGGGTTTCTTGTTAGCCTTTGGAGTTGGAAGAAACTCCTTTTCAATCACACGAACTGATGATCTGGTCCATGGCCTTGAAATTGTACTTACGTCACTAGACGGACTCAATGGTGCTGCCAAGTCTCGATAAGCCTTAACACGCTGAGGTAAAGGAGATGAAACGAGCGATGAACTTGATGGCAGCAAATCAACATGGGAACTTGCTTCAGTTTGAAATGGTCCTGATTGCTTCGGTTGTGATCGTGAAGTCACCAAAGGATCGCCAGTTTCGTCGGTTACTTTTGGTACGATTATTAAATCCTCTTCAAGACACCTCATCTCTTTGCGCCTTTTTTCAAATTGTGTTTGTTGGAAGACATTCTACTTCTCTCCCTAAAAATTCGTTGTTGGCGAGGATCTAATTCACTTACGGGCTTTATCTTTCCTTCATTCTTCCTTTAATAATACCGTTACCTATCTTTCTCCTTGTGCACTGCGTAGAGCTCTGGATCACTCTTGATGCGAGCTTTCCGACGTCGTTCAGCCAATCTCTTTTTAACCAACCGATCTTCTTTTGAATCTGCCATAATCACAAAACTGAAACAAGATGATGGGAAAATTAAATAAACGATCTTTGAATGTAAATAAATAACTATTGATTGATTTCGGTGATTTTAAAATTGATTTCGGTGCACTTATTTCCACCGAAAAAACCGAAATCAATGCCACAGAAATCAAAATAATTATCAAAATCCTAGATATTTTCAAAAGTAACCCGTATTTTGAATATTAATCTCTTTTATTGAAATCGAATACTTATAAGACACACTTTTCTTATAATTTAAAAATATTAATTCAAATAGTTGTGGATAAAATGGATTCACCGAAATCAATTTTAAGGGTATACCAAGCCACCGAAAACGATTACGTACCTTAATAAAAGAGCGGCACGGAGACGCACAGACGTGTTATCCTTACCACCGATGAGGCGCGACCACAGAACATATTTACTCAAGGGCGCGACTGACAGTTTGTATTACTCGAACAACTATTCTTGCACTCACTAGAATACAGGATATATGAACGGATCGGTGCGCGCCACTGATATCAATTCGAAACGTCGGACGTGAAGACAACCAGTTGTAACTTGTCTACTAAGGCCTATTCTGGCTTAATAATATTATAAATTGAGTTAATAACTATCTAGTTGTTTGTGAACACATGCAAAATAGCACCATGTATTGAAGTAAAAAAGATAAAAAATAATTTCCGCCGTAAGACGGGGCCGGACGCGGCACCGAGGTCAATATTTTCGAGGTTTTTATTTTTTTAAACTAACTTATATTTAATTTATTTAAAAAACAGAATAGGTTCCTCCTAATTTTTGATCGTACCTACCTGTTATAGAAAAAATATCAAGTTGTTAGTTATCCATTTCGTACTGAATTTCGACCCGGACACGCGTATTTGAGCCGTCTGAGAATGACCCACTTACTAATGAGGGTCAATTCTTTAAACTTAGTGCTATCTATTGTAATAGTTTTGAGAATTCTCTTAATCGTTACATCTAAAAGTGACTGTAATTTTATTTTAGCTGCTGTATCTGTCACTATCATTTAATTCTTAGGTGGATAACATTCTTCCTTTGCCATTTGGACCTTGTAGTAAGAGGGCAACTAATCAATATTCTTTTCTTTAATATTTTGTCTTAGCCCTACTTCGCAATTTTAGCCCACTGTAGGACCAGCGTTGAGCTAAGCATTTTTATCAGCGATGTAATCTCCAACGTATAATATGCTTGGCTGCATAGTGTGCGTTTTATACAAGATTTAAAATTTGTTTCATTCAGTTGAAGTATGTAGGGAGGTATTTTATTGTAAAAGTTAGTTGCTCGGGTGCCGGGGTGACTCAACTCGTGCATGGCGTCGAAGGCTTGTCTTCGTTGCTATGGTGGCAGGTAAGGTCGTACGTGGCCACTAGATGTTTCACACAGAATTGACTTACGTATGTTGAGTAGACGTAGCCGTTCGAATCGGAGCGAATTGTTTTTCGTGACGTCAGTCAAACAACTTTGTTGTAGAAGGGCCAGCTCGTCGTAGTCAATTGGTGATGGAGTGGATATTGCGTCGATTCTTCTTAATGCATCGGCCACAAGGTTGAAGAATGTTGTGGTACGGGTCGCTGAGGTTGATAGTGAGCTCAGTGGTGGTAGCTATAATAATGCTTGCAATGTAACCGTCGATTGCCAGTCCTGTTTTCTTATCAACGAGTTCCCTGGCACGTAGGTTAACGAGAAGATCGTGATAGCGCATAAATTCGGCGCCCAGGATCGGTCGTTTCACGGCAGCAACGATAAACTGCCATCATGAGCGGCGCAGACCTACCTAGGTTTAGTGTCAGCTTTCTCTCGCCGTATGTGTGTATCGGGGTGTCGTTCGCTGCATATACCACTTCTCCCATCCGTTTCATTCTTTTCATGTTAGGAATGACCGACACGTTGGCTCCGATTTCCACAAGGTATCTCATGTGATGTTGGTAACCACAAACGTGTAGACCAGGGATCCCCAAACTATTTTGGACAAGTGACCCCTTTTCCAAAATGAACTGTTACCTCAGACCCCCATGGCCAAATTACCTACTTTTAAGATCAACCCTTATTCATAATGGTCCGCTAACTTAAAACAGCTGCTACAGAGTGTTATTTTTCATTCTGACCACGGAACAGAAAAAACAGTGGAAGTGCAATGCAACAAACTCACAGAAACCGTTGTCGCCAAACTCACACAAATAAACTGATAATCATACAATGCACTACAAATAAACAATTCGTTTGATTTGTCGTTCTAATTTTAATCAAAACTAGCATAAGTCACAGATCCTTCATCTGGGAATAAACCTTCAGTCTCTACAAATAGGATTTATTTTGCTTTAGTGCAAAAAGTCTTTACAACGTTTTGTAATCTATAATCAAACTAGATTCGATTGCCGACTAAATTCCGCTACCCGACTATAGATGGCGATTTTCTCATTGGTCGCAATTATAAACTTTAATGCGTTAAACATAAGGTTGACATTCGCGTCATAGGTCGTTATCTAGTGCTATTCAACCAGTGCAGAACATATTGAATTTTGAATTACTTTATCGATATCGATTTCTTGTTTAATTAGAAAAAAATTAAGACTCGTTGGGAGTTCAGTAAAACTGTAGGACAAATAACGTAGTACGTATTATTCAAAAATAAAATATTTAAGTACTAATATAAATGACTTGCTTTATATATATTAATGCGTTTTACTGATACTTGGGTTAAAATAAAAAAAAACACGTTATTTTTACTTTTTAATTCGAACTGTACTGAACTGTCTGCGGAATGAAATTGCACAGCAATCACGTCATCGCCTTTCTTTAATTTTGTTCAACTTTGTGTGTGCCCACGACTCGAGTCTTCTTGTTTGGCTGTAACTTAACGTCAGAGCTCTGCGAATTACTTTGTCTTTTTGAAGAACTTGCAGAGGCTACCAAAATAAAACTATTAAAAACAATAGGTACCAATAAAAAAATGAACGGGAGAAAACTAATTAGTGTGTTTGTATAAGATTTGATATTTAGTTAGTAAATGCTACTTTTTTTGGTAATCGTATCCCCCCCACACAAGTATTAAGATAAAGATATATTTATTTGTAAACATGTGTAACATTAAACATATAAATATCAATGTGGATGTAAAAGTGAAAATCTTTGAGTTTCAACATGTTTTGCCACCATTGGGGTACAAAATTAATTATAACCACTTGAAATATAACACAATTAAGAAAGACAAAAATATATCATATAATATATAGTATGCAGCATGTAGGTGCGTTGATTACTATCGTATCGTATTAAGTATTTTCAATCATTATTATTAAGTGATAAAAATAAAATATGGTAACTTACTTCATTAAAAAACTTAATGATTTTCATAGATGGAAGCGCTGTAGGTTTCGTGTATATATATACTTTATTTGAGCATAATTAATTTGGATGGCATCCAATTAACTCTGCCCGTTGCATCAATACACCTCTTAAAATAAATTTCGTGTCTGAATGTTATTCGACCTTATATTAATTTGTATTGTAATCTTTATAATAAATATTAAATTACTTATTTTCTTTTATCGATATCTATCGATAAAATTAACATCCGACCAGACTACATCACTAATTGAGTAGCGAAGAACTTTCGAGAACGAAATAGTGAATACATTCAACCCAAGATAAACTTTATTTTCATGAACATAAGGTTGATTTTAACTAGACGTTCTATTAAATTATTAGTGAATTGAAATTAACTTAGATTTTATTAGAAAACAAATAAAATCGTATCTACCCGGATCCGATATGCCGTATTGAAACGGGTAGGATAAACGGAAAAATAAATTTATCGAGAGACTAGCGACTCGACGCGATGTAAGAACACGACTGGGATCAAGTAAGCGTAACAGCGCTTATTTGTGGCACGCGTGCCACGCCTACTTTGCACTTCCACTGTTTTTTCTGTTCCGTGATTCTGACTTAGGTCAATAGAAGAAGACAGAGTGAGAATTAGCAATGCTTTAAGTTAGCAGACTTTTATGAATAAGGGGAGCCTATCTTTAGTTTTTTCCTATTGATAAAAAATACCTAGGTACTAAGGTACCAATTGGAAAACTTTGCACTTGGATATGTGAGTAAAGTTGACTTCATTTTCTCATCAAAATTTAACAAAATAAAAAGACATACAATTCAGTAAATATCAAGTTTAATTTATAATGATTATTACAAATTAGGTATTAAAGAATCTTAAGTAGGTAGGAAATTATATTTAAAAAAGTATTAATTCGCAAAGAGAAAATAAAACATTCAGTGTGATGGATGAACCTGGTGACTATCTACCAATCAAGCTACATCCGGTTCAATATTGGTGAGTTGCAGCCTTAAATCTCCACGTTCGTTGATTTTCAAGCGGTTTCTTTGTTTCGTCAAAATGTTTGTTACCACACTGAAGCTTTTTTCAGCTAGGTATGATGATGGAAAAGCGATAAAGTATTTTTCAGCAATGTTCCACAATGTAGGATACTGTGTTTCAATGTTGCGTTGCAACCAGAACTTCTGATAGCCTTGCTTGAACTTCTGCTTAAGCTCTTCGTCTGTGCTGATGGTAATCAACTCTTCTTGCATTATCACATTGGCTTCTTCTATGGTTGTGGTATTGTACGGATTTATTATCCATTGAGGAATTTGTAAATTTAAAAGTTCTTCAAACCTCTCCGTAAAATCCTTGTGTAATGCGTCCAAGTGAGTGACATATAATAAAATGTAATCATCTTGAAGCATTTCTGGTAATTTTGACAAATGCAGAAACTGCGAATATTCTTTTCTGCCTAAATTTTGTTTATAAAGGATTAGTTTACCCACGAAGGCCGATATTATTGATTTTGTTTTAATCAAGTTAAGATCGTCACCCTGCAGCTGCAAATTAACTTTGTTGAACATTCCAAAGATATCAGTCAAGTAATAAATATCTGTTTTACAATTGTTCAGATTTTCTTTCAAATTCGGATCTTTTTCTTGTAAAAACTGCAACACAGATTCAAAAATGGCAAAGCAAGAGCCTCTTGATAGCCAGCGAACTTCAGTGTGCAGAAGTAATCGAGTAAAGACTTCGTCGTTTTCCTCACATAGCTGAGCAAATAACCGAGAGTTCAAAGAATTGCTTCGAATCTTGTTGATAGCATTTATTACATATTGTAAAGACTTATGCAATCTAGGACTCAGCTTTTTTGCTACTAAATGCTGCCTGTGAATCACGCAGTGAATGACCAGTACATCAGGCAGTTGTCGCTTTAAGTGAGCTATAAAACCACGATGACGACCAACCATAGACGGTGCACCATCAGTCGCAACAGAAACAATGTTCTTCCATGGAATAGCTTTGTCAGTAAAAAAATGTTCCACGGCCTGAAAAATCGATTCTCCTCTGGTATCAGTCTCTAAATATGTAGCAAAAAGCAGTTCTTGGCACATATTTTCATCTTTGATATATCGAACATATCCTAACAACAGAGCTTCATTGCCGGGTAATGTAGACTCGTCCAACTGGAGAGAGAATCTGTTGGTCTGTAAGAACTTGCATAAAATGTTTTCCACATCGCGTCCCATCTCGCCTATGCGTCTCTGAACGGTGTTATTGCTCAAAGGTATTCTCTTTAAAATATCATGTGCTTTTTTTATTTGTTGTAGCTTTTGAGTTATTCTAATGATTTATGCACAAATAAAAAGAAAACTAAAAACTTACTCAACTCATTTTCACTATAATACAGGGTGTAAAAAGACACATCACAAAGCCGTCAACTACGCATACTGTACATCTAACTAAGTAACTTTGCGCAAAAGTTATTGTTGGGAACCGATTTTTATTTTTAGGTATAGAAAAAATGCTATTTTAAACGACAACGTAACGCAAACCTAGGCAAACGGACTCAGTGCTGTTGTATGAGTGAAGCCCCGCCCCTTCGCTCTAGTTCAGTTATTTGGTCGAAAATTCGGATAATGTTTTATAATAACGCTTGGAATTCGTTATCGTAAAAAAAGTAAAAAAAAAAATGCGACTTTGACCTTCAATATCTCCAGAACCAGTGGAAAAAAATGATCCAAATAATGGGTAAAATATGTGGCTTTCGGCTTCGGAAAGTGTCTTTTTACACCCGATATATGAAACAGTTGATATTATATTACTTCGGAATCTCTAGTATACGAGTAGGTAGTGCGGGGCTTGTGGCTAAGTAATAACAGCCGCACGAGTCGATCGATAAGGTTAAGCTACGCTTGCCGCGGTTGGTCCGTGGATGGATGACCATCTTTACATACCTATTATTGATGTTGTTTAATATTCTTATTCCAAAGCCACATTGTACTGTTATAATATTTATTATTAGGAAACATGAAAAACTACATCTTGTCATTACAGGCAGAGCGTTCAAAAAGGGGACGAACCACAGAGTATCAATATTACAATAACATGTCACAGATAAGTAATAATCATAAAGATAGGAATGCATGGGTTGTTACCTCAATACTCTTCCTTCCTTACAAAAATTATTTTAGGACAACTTTATATAAAATTTTACGTTAAAAAATGTGTACATTATAAGACAAATATGAAGAAAAGATCAGTACTGTTTTATAGGTACATTATGGACCATATCAAACAGCAGGGTGGTGTGATAATAAATACAATATTCATATTTTCTTCATGATTATTTATTATAAAAACACAAATAATAGATTGTTTAACAAGGGCCGTAGCTGATACTATTTACTAATCATTGCATGTTCTTTTACGTTTCACATTTGTAAATTTTTCATCTTCACGTTTTTGCTTATTTTTCTTTGCCCGTGCGTTGATAGCTTCGAAGATGTATTCGGGTTCTTTGATTTCCCTTTGTCTGTCCAATCTTGAGTCGATTATTTTTTAAACAGTCGAAGTAGAACATTTTTAATTTATTTTCCATCACAGTCCAAAATGCTATGTCTTCGTCTATTATTTCTATTTTCATATCCACATCTGTCCAAACAGCAAATATGCATATTTTTCTTTGCGTGATATGAATCTGACCTTGTGCTTGGAAATACCAATCGTGGTTTCTATTTTATGTATCTAGCTCTAAGAGAAAGAGAATCAAACTTAAACTAGGAGATAATACGTATCGATTTTGAAGAACGGCTTTTTTCTTGAATTGGTCCCTTTTCTTTCTATAATACATCTCCTTTCGCTTTCCCATTTTTCCTAAGACAATAGTTAAATATTTCCTAAAACAATAGTTGATGCTATGAAACTTATGCAAGCATGCAAAATTTAAACTCATTCGATTTACTGAATTGCTTACAAGATAAAATTAATTAACTGATGTAGGTAGTGAAATTAAATTAAAGATATCGAGAATGTCGCGTACCTTATTTTTATATGCAGCAGCGAGTGCTTACGCGGTAATTCCGATCGATGCGCTTGCTCTGTAAAGTGACGTGACGACGCTCTGAGCTCTCGAAGACGACTGAATTGTTGGTTTTTTTTTATGAATGGCATCTCGTAGTGTGTAGTGTGTAGTGACCTTGAGAGGTAGTAACTACTCAACCGGACTTTTCTGTGGCTGCCTTAAGCGGACTCAAAAGCCTCCAGCCAGGGGCGAATAACTTACATTACTAAGCGACTGCACGCTAAGGGCACCCCCTGTGGGGTACGGACCTCGGCTTAGGGCGTCGCTGGGGGGAGGAAAGCAAGGTGGGACAGGCTGGATCTGGTTAATATTATTATTATTAATCGGGGGATTTAAAGCTACAGGCTCAGCTGCGGCGCGGGCTGGCACTTCGTCGAGCAAGGGTCGGGGGGGACAATTACGTCGGGGTTTACGCGAGGGACCTCGGCGGCGAGGTCGGAACGTAGGTCGGTGTGATTTGTGCACTGTACTCGTTGCCCTATTGCTTTCCTGGAGGAGGGTAATGGGGTCATCGGGGTCGGAGAGGGTATGCCTTGGACGGCGAATAGAGCTAATGGTGGAGGGCCTATAACTGGCGGCCTGCATAACCAGAGGGTTGCGGTGGGTGGTGGCGGAGTCGAAGAAGCGCTTCGTGATGCGCTTCATGAACTGCTTGATGGTGGGGATTTTAAGATCGAGATGGAAAAGAATTGTTGGTGACGCGTGCCACGCATTTAGACGGCACAGTGCGTTCACAGTAATTTTGTATGGCGAATTCGGAGCGCATTTTGAATAAAAATCTATTAAATCTTCTAGACGAAAATAACAAACGCAAAATTTTAAGATAACATATTAGATATTTGGTTGAATTAATATCTACAGAATATTTCTATTGAAAAATACATGAAATCCCCTGAATGCCAACACGCCTTTTTGTAGATTTTTGCTCAACTTTATATGAGGCTATTTAAAAAACTATACCATATTTCATATGTTTGCCTCGCAAATATTGTAAACACATTATCCGTGGTAATAATTATGAAGATTTTAATTGTGTAAATAAACTATTTTAGTTAATATCAACATAACCCTAACTGTTCTTTTTTTACTTTTTGCTCGGTGCAGTCTTAAGCCATACTTTGGTTATCCTAAAAAATGACAACATTAGTGCCGATTCCCTTGTTCACAAACTAAACTAAATTTAAGTTCAGTGCATCTTTTTCTTTCTATTTCATTAAGCCTGTCACTGCTCCATACAAGTTTAGACGTGATTAAAAACTTGCCTACTAAAATTACGTCAATTTACGTCAAGCGCTGATTAATTTGACAGGACTAAACTATAATTTATCTTCTGTCCTTTTCTTAATGTAATAGAAAGAAAAAGATGCACTGAACTTAAATTTAGATTAGTTTGTGAACAAGGGAATCGGCGCCTTTATCTACCTTTACCAACACGTTTCCATTATACATTCACATAATGCAACAAACTCTGCCTCTGTTGTACTTAAGGCTACAGTGTTTTGTTAACGAGATTCCCATACAGCAGTATTATTAAAAACTTTAATCAAATATCCAGATGTGAAATTTCTATCTGAATCCCTAGCCCAATCATACATAAGCTAGTAAAGGCATACTAGAATTATTATTCTTGGTTTAAAATAAATAAACGTTTACAGTTTTCTTAACATAACGTAACAATCGTTTTAAACATTTCCATAAATCAGCACTTGGCTTAGATTGAAATCTACTTAAATAATAAACAGATGCTACTAAATCAGGTCTTGAACCTATAGTTGCACACATAAGTGAACCTATCAATGAACGACTGTTTTTCTAAAGATAAATCAATTTCAGAATTTTCATCATATTTAAAATTAGGGTCCATTGGCGTATCACACCTCTTACAATATTGCATGTTGAATCTTGTTAATACATTAAACAAATAGTTTGATTGGTCAATAGAAATCCCTTCGGATGTCCATTTAATAGAAATACCTAAATACATTAAATTGTCATTACCTAAATCTTTCATTCTAAATTTAGTTTTAAGGAAACATTTAACATTATCAATGGTGCCGATTCCCTTGCTCACAAACTAAACTAAATTTAAGTTCAGTGCATCTTTTTCTTTCTATTTCATTAGAAAAGGACAGAAAATAAATTTTAGTTAAGTCCTGCCAAATTAATCAGCGCTTGACGTAAAATCTAGCCTGTCACTACTCCATACAAGTTTAGACGTGATTAAAAACTTGCCTACTAAAATTACGTCAATTTACGTCAAGCACTGATTAATTTGACAGGAGTAAACTAAAATTTATCTTCTGTCCTTTTCTTAATGAAATAGAAAGAAAAAGATGCACTGAACTTAAATTTAGTTTAGTTTGTGAACAAGGGAATCGGCACCAATATCTCTCAGACTTGAAAAAAAATTAATAAATCGTCGACATCGTTAAGTATAATTCCCCTTTAGTATACAAGCAATAGTAATTATTTGATCTCTTAAAACCATACGATGTTATAGTCTCATTAAATTTTTCATACCAATATTTTGGCGATTTTTTCAGGCTATATAAGGATTTTTTCAACTTGAGTACCAATCCTGACTTGATAGGAGGTGTATCTTAAACCTTCTGGCGGTTTAAGATACACTTTTTCATCTATGCGTCCATATAAAAATGCTCCTTTCACATCCATCTGACTAATATGATAATCTTTGTTAGCAGCCACTGATAAAAGAGTTCTTAAAGTTTGCATTCTTAATACTGGTAAGTATACAGGGTGACACTGAAAACATGCGACACATCGAAATGGGAGATTGTACTCATCATTATGAACAACTTTTACTAAGGGACCAAAGCTACAATCCCAAAAAAAAAACTGCTGTCCCCTACATTTACGTTCGCTATACCTCATCAAAATGTAGGAAAAGCAGATTTTTTTTTTTGGGATTACAGCTTTGGTCCCTTAGTAAAAGTTGTTAATAATGATGTATACAATGTCCCATTTCAGTTTGTCGCAAGTTTTCAATTTCAACCTGTATATCTTCAAATGTTTTCCTTTTCTCTTTTTTTTTGTTGGTATAGTGGTGTGCTAGCTGACATATGGCAAATAATTTAATGTTTTGTGTATGCACGTAATGTAAATTGTTTTGCATACTGTTGTATAGAATCCATTTATTTTTCTCTAACTGAACAGACAGCTGTGCTGCTGGGGAGTTTGTTGACCACTTCTTCTTCCCACTAGGAAGTGCTGGCGGGTGGGCGTTTTGGGGGACTGTCTTATGTAATTTTGACGTTCGAAAAGTGCTGATTCTCAGCCTAGTTTGAATAAATGACTTTTGATTTGATTTGATTTAAATTGGCCTTCTTGTTGAAATCCTCTCACTACTAATCTTGCTTTACAAATACTGTCTGTTCCTGTATTCTTCTTTGTGAATGGGTTTTCACATCATCTTTGCATATAATATTTTCTGGTCTTCGGGTTAGGTACTTCAAAAGTTTCACTTTCTTTTAATATTTTAAATTCTTCTCCTACAGCTATCATCCATTCCTTTTCATCTTCTCTCCCTTTTATTTCTTCATAAGTGTGTGGAATATTTTCCTCATCACAAAATAAAGCATAAAATGCATCAATGTCATCTTCAAAATTCATTACGTAGTCTTCTTGCCATGTCGGTTTCTTAGATTATCTTCTTACTCTTCCTGTTTCTTGACTTTCTGAATTTTCTTTTTCTATTTCTGCTTTAGGTATCTTCTTTTTCTATACGTCTTACTTTTTCTTGGTTACTAAATTTCTTTTCTTCATTTAAGTTTCTGTCATATTCTATTTCTTCAATACTTTCCTCATTAATTTTATTTGTAAGTTCTTTTCAGATTTTCCGGTGTCTTCGTGATCATCATATCTAGGTAAGTAATTATTCTTCTCTGTATTGTTTCTTCTCTCATCAAAAACAACATTTCTTGCGATGACGACTGATCCTGTTTCTTCATCATAGAGTTTATCATTATCATCTTCCTACCTTTATCATCCAGCTTCTTTCTTAATTCCTTAGGTACTTACATGATTATATGCAGTATATCCAAACATTCTTAAATTTGACACCTTAGGTTTCCTGTTTTCCCATAGTTTACTAGGAGTCTGCTCTCTTCCTGAAACTCGGCTTCGGTTAGTCACATATGCTGAGAATAATACAGCTTCTCCCCAAAATTCCTTTTTCATTTCAGAGTCAATTAACATTGTCCGTGCTTTGTCCATAAGTGTCCTATTCATGCGTTCAGCCACACCATTCATCTCTGGGTTATATGCTACTGTATGTTGCATGACTATGCCATTCCTTTTAAAAGTCTTTAAAATCATTAGAGAGATATTCACGCCCATTGTCTAATCGCAATTTATAAAGATTAATATTAAAATGATTTGTTGCCAAATAGTAATAATGTTTAAAGTTATCAAAAACCTCTCATTTATTTCTCATTAAGTAAACCATTGTAAAGTGTGTGTAATCATCAATTAATGTTACAAAGTAATTTTTATCATCGTATATACATACGATAGATGGAGAGATTGGCCCACAAACATCAGTGTGTATACGTTCTAAAGGTCGTCTAGCTCTATACCCTGGTTTAATAAATGGCTGTCTTCAATGTTTACCTAATACACATGGTTCACATAAGTCATTTTCTATTCATTTATTTTTTAAACCTGATAAACCATCAACCATATTTTTCTTAACTAATAAATTCAAATTAGCATTACCTAAACGGCCAAACCTACGCCATAATTCAATCTCATCTTCTTTTGTTTTACAAGTAAATTACATGTTTTACCATTAGTTTCAAGATGCACAGTATAAAAAGTTTTATGTTTATCCCCAATTAATAACAAATTGTCATGTGTATACACTCTTACTTTTCCTTGATTGAATACTACTTTCATACCTGCACTTTCCATTTTAGATACACTTAATAAGTTTTTTCTTAATTCTGGTACATACAAAACATTGTTTATATAGCACTCATTTTCCTTTGTACCTACTCTACTTTTTACTTGCAAATTACCAACACCTGCTTCTAAATTAATTCCATTCTTAGCCGCAGCAATTTTAATTGGAACCTTTAATTCAAGATAATTTTCAAAATGTTCTTTAATGGTCGGAAGTGGTTGGTGGATGGTGTAATTAAATTGTGTAGATTCTGGATGTACTGACCGTACATCCAGAATCTACACAAAACTCTATCTTATTATTATCATTGGATATTTTACCTTGCTGTCCATAGCTCAGGAATGCATTGTTCTGTACTGTATTGTTACCTGCTAAATTCGCATCACTTTGTCCTCTTGTCCAGTTGTCTCCTCGGTTGCCATTTCCATTTCCTCGTCTATACCCATTTCTCCAGTTACTTCCTCTTCCACGTTGTCTCGTGTCAAATCCTTGCCTGGTATTATCTTGTGGGCTGTTATAATGTCCGGTATCTCCTTGACCTATATTATCCTGTCGTCCTTGTGCTCGACCTGCATAGTATCCACGTCCTCTATTCATTCTACATTGGAATTCCTTATGTCCAGGTTTCCCGCAGGTGTAACAATTAAATGCCGCTTGTGGTTTTGTATCTGCCTTTTTATTCTGCCCTTGGCGCCTCTCGTCTTCTGCCAGTAACCTTCTCTTTGCAAAAATGTATGTTATCTCACTCTGGGTTTCAAGCGATGAGATTACTATATTATAACTTTCTGGCATTGATAGTAACAAATAGTTAAAATTTTCTTCTTCAGATATTTTGACTTCAGCTCCATCTAATTCATTGAATATTCCTTCAATCTCTAATAAGTGGTCTTGAAGAGCCTTCTTTTCATTAAACTTTATTTCAGATAATTTTCGCCTTAAAAATAAAGTCGTAAGTACTCTTTTTCATAAAATTTTCCTCTAAACTTTTCCACATAAGGTATGCCGAATTTTTCTTCATATAATCAATGTGGGAGTCCGCCACACCGGCAAATAGTAATGCCTGAGCCCTTGACTCAAGTTTCTTATTTTCATTTCTATTAACAAAGTGTTCACTCTGAATTGCGTGTGCGTTACCCCAGCAAAATAATGTCGAAAATAGTCATTTAAATCTTACAGATAATTAGTTGCCCAGCTTCTGGAATTGTTGCGCACATTTTTAAATTTGTTGCACTTATAGTTTTATAGTTATTTCACAAAAACATTTCCTGCTAGGGTAACGTTTATAACGTTACCGCAGCCAGACATTTTTTTTAATGGGAATATTGAAACAAATATTAGCTATATAATTATTTGTCTAGACGAGGTAAATGTTGCACCTTATTTTGTATTTGTTCTTTCTTTGGCTGCGAAGTTATTTGAGATCCTGCTGCATGGAGTAACGTTTGTGGTTTTCCTGAATCTCTGAAACGGTTTAGCGGATTCTTATCATATTTTTTACATAACTTCTTAGGAATTAGTTGTGCAGTAAAAAAACGTATGTACTACGCTGAAATTTTACAGGCATAAAACTGAACTAAGCAACTAATTATTGATATAAAATTCAGTTTATATATCCACATATAGGTTTATCGGTGGCCAAATAACTCCGCGCGCATTTTGACCGTGAACGTGGAGAACTAAATATCATAATTTGTTAGTTACTTACAGGATACTAATGAAACTTCACATACATTTGAATGCACACACATGTTACAAGCTACAAAATAATGTTTAAAGTAAGTCTTTAGAGCTCTTATTTAGTGTTAGGGCCTATTGAAGTGTCTTCATATTTAATTAAATAACCTATAAACGGTGTATTATTTTGGTTTCAGTTTCAGTGATGCAATATGAAACAGAGACTGTATAAGTATAGGAACCAAAAAAAAACATTGTTGCTACAACAGTTCTCTGGGGCCTGGTAAAGAGTTAAGTTACCTACCCTTATTTATGATTAATAAAACCAGGTGTTTTTTTTTTATAAAATATATTTATATTCAGCTCAACAACGCTACAATGACGCGAGTAGATAACTATAATATCACAAGTGCTTTACAATAACTTCGCGCTAACTTACTAATTAATTATGTTCAGAAACTTTACCCTTACTTCGCTATAACTTAACTCTAAATGACACGTGTACGAGCTCGGAATGTTGCGAGACATTATTTACAGTGATCTAGAAATGTTCACACACTTCAGTGTCATGCCATTGTTCTTTGCAACTACTTATTTAGTATCATCAATTTAATTGTTGCTAATTCATTATCTTGTAATTTAAATTTAAATTGAACACATTTTAAGACATTAATGTAAACTTGCATCAAAATTTTGAATTTGGATTAAAAAATCTGATGTTGAATGTTTGCTGAGTTTTGAAAATTGAATTGTTTTTTTTGTTTAGCATACTGTATATGGCAATTTAAATTTAATGCGATAAGTTGTTGTGTGGCCACTACACGAGCGGGTAGGAGGCGCTGGAGGCGACGCCGCAGTGGTTGTTCTTGTTGCGCGCTATCTTGATGTAGCCCAGCGCGCCCCACGAGCGGCCCCACGAGTTCTTCACGAGCCAGTAGTCGCCGCCCGCCTCGTCCGAGCCGTAGCCGACCACCATCACCTGCGGACATAGGCACGTCACTAAGTATTCAAAACGGCGATGTAAAACACTGTTATGATGCTACCTCTGACAGCAACCCAACAGAAACCTTATTGCAACAAGAATAAACATCACTGTGATGCAAAGCCAGAAATAAAATAAATGTGAGATACTGTTGTTACTCGTACAGTGATAATAACGTGCTGCGGTTGACTATGACAAACGAAGATTTCAATCTATTTTTGTTTTGCTTTTGTTTGGGTGTCAAAATCCAAAGTCATTTATTCAAACTAGGCTGAGAATCAGCAATTTTCGAACGCCAAAATTACATAAGACAGTCCCCCAAAACGCCCACCCTTCACCACTTCCTAGTGCTTTAGCTGGGAAAAAGAAGTGGCGCAACAAACTCCCCAGCAGCACAGCTGTCTGTTCAGTTAGAAAAAAAAAGGATTCTATACAATAGTATGTAAAATATTTTACACTAGGTGCAACATAAAGCATTAAATTATTAGCCATATGTCAGCTAGCACACCACTATACCAACAAACAAAAAAAAAACAAAAACACCGAAAACTATACTCAAGCAGAAATAAAAACATAAACAGAACTTAATACCTAAATAAAAGCCTCCAAGCATAAAGGGCGTGCCCGCTTACATATAGCTATAGCCGTAACTCAGTCACAAATGATAAACTAGCACCATCGAAGTAACATAAATAAACAGTTAATTACTAATAACAAAACAAAACCATGGTCAGCAAGAAGTGTGCTAATAAAGTAGGCCAATAATAACATAACATTGGTTTTTTATCGAGCTTATGGAAAGGTCAACAGTTTATCGCAAAAGCATTGCGGTTTTGTGACAATCACAATATTTCACTTCATCTGTATGTAGGTATAGCGAGACAACAGTTAAAGACTTTGCTCACTTGCTTTATTTCTGTATATCGCAATGCAGTTCAATAAATAACTGTTCTTCTTTTATAAGTTTTTAAAGAGTTAATGTAATTTTTTTTTTTTTAAAGAGTAAGTGGTTCACGCAGCAAAACGCTTTGTAAGATTGGTCTAATGAACGGCGTTTCTAGTCACTGGCACGTATCTCAGGGACTTGTTATTAAAACCAAATGAACATGCTTATATTATATATATAACGTGCTTATACTTTGAAATTGTCTCATTTCAAAGTATCTTTATTTCATCCTGGAGTTCTTGATACTTGTCAGTGCTTTTAAACAAGTAGTATTTATATTTTTCCTGCTAAAGTGCACACACTGCATTTTTTGGCGCCTGAATGACTGAGACAGTTTTTAGTAAACATTTATGAAACTGTCACAGAAATTGTATTGAAAAAACAAGATGGCGGCCTTAGTTCAGAATTTGGCCGCGCGCCGGTAGATCCTCGTATCGTCAGTTATACGTACTCCATGGTCGAGCTCGGTGGAGGAGCAGTTCTCGTCGTAGTAGACGCCGTCAGAGTAGAACTGGAAGCTCTCCTGCGAGGCGTCAATGGCCACGGCCACGGGGCCCACGGTAGCCACCGCCTGCATCAACTTCTCCTCGTCGCCGTTGGGGATGTCCACGAAACCTGTGTCATCGGCGCCCGAGTTCTTGGGGTTGTACCTGCGGAACACACTCAGGATCAACGACCAGATTCTTATTAAATAACGGAGCTAGATCAGCTAGTAGACATGGGTATCTATCATCTATACATATTATAAGTCACTTTTCGTGTCTGTCTGTGTGCGCGTTGTTCTTCTAAACGACGCAACAGATTTTGATGTGGTTTTCACCATCATTTAGAAAACTTATTCTGACGATTTACGTGGGAATTGATAATACATTAACCGCTCAGGCCCGTGGCTCAATAACGTCATCTCTCAATCTCAAAAAAAACATTTTTATTCGATAACTACTTTCAAATCGCGCGCCGCGAGGGCTCCTATTCGGAGCCATTGGGGCTTTATCGGTTAATAAAGAAAACTCGAAGTTTTCGAGAAGACGTAAAAGCCGTGCGAAGTAGGGGCCGCCGCTAGTATACGTATAGGTAGCTAGATAGCTAGACTGGGGAATCTATTATCTTTAAAGTAAGGAGATCGGTAAAACCCAAATTAACTATTGACAGAAAGATAGCCAGCAGTGGCTGACTCCGGGTTGAGATGATGATGATGATGACACTAGATTGTCGAGATGTTTTTAATTAAAAATTAAGAGGAGCAACTTGATTTTTAATCATAAATTATTTTATTTTTGTAAGTAGGTTTATTAATTTATAATACTACTTTTACTAGACTAGGTCGACGTTTCCTATCAGACTAGTGTGGGAAGAAACATCTACAGTTTCTTTTAAAGTCCAGACAAAATCTTGGTCAGATCATTTGAGGACCATATAGATTGGTGGCTGAAATGGTCTTTTGAGGAAAGAACCACACAGATTTGAGTGGACCTATCCAGTCCGTGCACGCATTTGACAGAAATCGTGTAGCTAACAATAGCTGCTTCTCACCTGCACTTGTCATCAACGCCCTCATATGGGTAAGCCTTCTCGGTGTCGATGCCGCCGTTGTCCTTGATGTACTTGAAGGCGTTGTCCATGAGGCCTCCTTGGCAGCCGTTGTTGCCATACGCCGCCGAGCAGTCGACCAGGTTCTGTTCCGACAGCGACACTAGGAAGCCAGTTTTGCGGAAGTGCTGACCTTCGAGAGCGCCGGTCTGTTGGACAAGTTGTATTACATTCACTGCGGTATAGTAAACTAGATAGACACCTACAGTAAGCTTCTTTTATTATTCCCTAGACCAATGAGATCTGATAAGGATTAGCTAGAACTAGGGTATTTTTCAATTCGAAAATCGTTCGAATTTACGTTACATTTACTTCGCGCGTTCGTACTGCCTAGTACACTACCACGTGATAAGTGGGTGAGCTAGGACCTAGTACACACTACCACGTGATAAGTGGGTGAGCTAGGACCTAGTACCTACTACCACGTGATAAGTGGGTGAGCTAGGACCTAGTACACACTACCACGTGATAAGTGGGTGAGCTAGGATCTAGTACCCACTACCACGTGATAAGTGGGTGAGCTATCAAAAAAATCAAAATCAAAAGTCATTTATTCAAACTAGGCTGAGAATCAGCACTTTTCGAACGTCAAAATTACATAAGACAGTCCCCCAAAACGCCCACCCTTCACCACTTCCTAGTGCTTTAGCTGGGAAGAAGAAGTGGTCAACAAACTCCCCAGCAGCACAGCTGTCTGTTCAGTTAGAGGGAAAAAAAATGGATTCTATACAAAACAATTACAAAACAATTTACATTACGTGCAACATAAAACATTAAATTATTAGCCATATGTCAGCTAGCACACCACTATACCAACAAAAAAAAAAGAAAAGCAAAACACCGAAAACTATTAATTCTCAAGCAGAGATAAAAACGTAAACAGAACTTAATGCCCAAATAAAAGCCTCCAAGCATAAAAGGCGTGCCCGCTTACATATAGCTATAGCTGTAACAGTCACAAATTATGAACTAGGACCATCAAAGTAAAATAAATAAACAATTAATTACTAATAACAAAACAAAACAATGGTCAGCAAGACGACCAGTCACCACAAGCAGCACCCGTTCACGAGCATAACGCAAAAATCAGCCATTACCCCCCTCGCCATATTAGAGGGAAGGAGGTAACCCGACCCCCGACGCTACCGCAAGCAGTGACAACTAAGGGAGCATGACGAACTTGCTGCCGGTTGTAAGAATAATATAATCAGTTATCGAGGTCGCTAGCTAACCACATAATGCAATACAACTCAACAAAAAACATTGTAATGAGAAGATTATGTCAATAATAAACGAAAATAAAATTTAAAATAAATTGACTTATACAGTCAAATAAAATAAACAATTATATGAACTCATATAACCTGTCACTTGGTAGGCTAATTCTGGAGAAAGAACATAAACATTGTCTTGAGTTAATCACAGCGACCAACAATTCTTATCATTTAAGTAGTCGTTGATAGAATAGTATGCCCTTGAACAAAGTTTGGATTTTACTTTAGTTTTAAACGCATTAAAAGGCAAATCTAGCAAAGAAGATGGTAACTTGTTATAAAAAGTAATACCAAGCCCAACAAACGAGTTATGAACCTTGTGAAGCCGGTGAAATGGAGCACGTAATTTGTCCTTATTTCTGGTGTTAATATTGTGAATATCACTGTTTTTAATGTATAAGTGTATATTTTGCCTAATATATAAGATGTTGGCGAAGATGAATTGTGATGCCACCGTGAGAATACCAATATCTTTAAAAAAATCTCTCAGAGAAACTCTGGCACCTAGCTGGTAAATTGCTCGAACAGCTCGTTTTTGAAGAACAAATATATTTTGAATGTCAGCGGCTTTGCCCCACAGCAGAATACCGTAGGACATAACGCTATGAAAATAACTAAAATATACTAACCGAGCTGTATTAACGTCAGTGTATTGTCTTACTTTCCTGACGGCGTAAGCGGCCGAACTGAGCCTTCCCGCTAGGCTTGATATATGAGGGCCCCACTGAAGTTTGGCATCTACTGTTATGCCCAGAAAAACTGCCGAGTCTACAGTTCCAAGAACCTCTTTATCCAAGACGATGTTGGGTCCTAGATTTCTAACATTTGGTAAAGCGAACTTTATACATTTTGTTTTCTTAGCATTGAGAACTAAGTTATTTGTCGTAAACCAATCCGTCACAATTGAGAGTGCACTGTTTACGTCGTCAAAATCTTGTCTATTCCTTTCTACTTTAAAAATAAGAGAGGTATCATCTGCAAACAGTACAACGTCACAGATACCCTTTAAATAGAATGGTAAGTCATTAATATATACTAAGAATAAGAATGGACCCAGTATTGAGCCTTGTGGTACACCTAACTGTACTAGAAGCTCGGAAGATTTCACACCATTAACATCTACACATTGCAACCTATTATGTAAATATGAACTTATTACTTTAAGAGCTTCATTTTGGACACCGTAATGATGTAGTTTACGCAAGAGCGTGTCATGTTGCACGCAATCAAAAGCTTTGGAGAGATCACAGAAAACTCCAATAGCATTTTGCGAGTTCTCCCATGCGTTAAATACGTGTTTCAGCAGTGCAACACCTGCATCTGTAGTCGAACGACCTTTTGTAAAGCCATATTGTTCATTATGAAGGAGGCTGTTTAAATTAAAATGTCTTAGCAACTGCTTGAGTATTAACTTTTCAAATATTTTGCTAAATGCAGGTAAAATAGAAATAGGCCTGAAATTGCCAACGTCTTTTTTATTACCTGATTTAAATAATGGTATGACTTTACTACTCTTCATGAGGTCAGGAAAAGTTCCTAAATCAACACATTTATTAAAAGTAACAGCTAGATAGGGGGCTACAATGTATATTATATTGCTTAATAGTTTAATGGAGATACCCCAGTAATCACCAGTGTTTTTAGACTTAAGTGTGTTAAAAACGTTAACAACATCACCAGGTGTTACATGTTCGAAACTAAATAAGCGACTACATTTAGGCACACTACTATGCAAAAGGTTATCAGCTTTAGACGGGGACGAATTTAAGGAGCGAGTCGTAGTTATAGGTATGTTGGCAAAAAACTCATTGAATGCCTCAGCTACGTCAGCTGCTTTATTAACTAATTTGCTGTCGACCATAAGCTCAAGATGTTTTTCTTGTTGGTTAACCGACTTACCAGTTTCATTGTTAATAATTTTCCAAGTGGTTTTTATTTTATTATTGGAATTTTTAATTGTGTCGCTTAAAAATTTAGATTTAGCAAAAACACAAATCTTTTTAAATAATTTTGAATAATTTTTGACATACTCTAAAAAAGGAGTATCAAACCTGTATTTTTTTAAACCATATAACTCGTATAGTCTCGCTCTACTTTTATAAATACCCGGAGTAGCCCATTGGTTAAAGCCAGCGGGGGTGCTATTAATGTTAATGATTTTGGTCTTGAAAATAGATTGGTGCTCTTTTCGGACAACATCAAAAAGGGCTCCATAGATTTCATTAGGATTCTCGTGTTCTACTATACATGGTGTAATTCTATGAGCTATATTATTTTTAAACTTGTTGCAACGACTAGCTGTATAAGGCCTACATTCTATTTTATACGGCTTTTTATGTAATGGCACAGGGAAGCTAGCTAGTAAACCACAGTGGTCAGACGTTAAGTCACTTAACACTAATTTATTTTTGGCATCACAATCACTAAATATATTATCAAGACATGTCGACGAAGATGCCGTAATCCTAGTAGGTTCAAAAAACAAGTTAAGTAGATTATAGGACCTAAACAAATTCAGAAGTCTAATACTTAATGGAGTAACATCTAAAATATTAATATTAAAATCTCCACATAAAATTATACTTTTATTACTAGATTTTAATCTATTGAGTGAATCCTCCATTACCGATTCAAAATTACCGATGCTAGGATCTAGTACCCACTACCAAGTGATAAGTGGGTGAGCTAGGACCTAGTACACACTACCACGTGATAAGTGGGTGAGCTAGGACCTAGTACCTACTACCACGTGATAAGTGGGTGAGCTAGGACCTAGTACACACTACCACGTGATAAGTGGGTGAGCTAGGATCTAGTACCCACTACCACGTGATAAGTGGGTGAGCTAGGATCTAGTACCCACTACCAAGTGATAAGTGGGTGAGCTAGGACCTAGTACCCACTACCACGTGATAAGTGGGTGAGCTAGGACCTAGTACCTACTACCACGTGATAAGTGGGTGAGCTAGGACCTAGTACACACTACCACGTGATAAGTGGGTGAGCTAGGACCTAGTACACACTACCACGAGATAAGTGGGTGAGCTAGGACCTAGTACCCACTACCAAGTGATAAGTGGGTGAGCTAGGACCTAGTACACACTATCACTTGATAAGTGGGTGAGCTAGGACCTAGTACCCTCTACCACGTGATAAGTGGGTGAGCTAGGATCTAGTACCCACTACCACGTGATAAGTGGGTGAGCTAGGATCTAGTACCCACTACCAAGTGATAAGTGGGTGAGCTAGGTCCTAGTACCCACTACCACGTGATAAGTGGGTGAGCTAGGACCTAGTACACACTATCATTTGATAAGTGGGTGAGCTAGGATCTAGTACCCACTACCACGTGATAAGTGGGTGAGCTAGGATCTAGTACCCACTACCACGTGATAAGTGGGTGAGCTAGGATCTAGTACCCACTACCACGTGATAAGTAGGTGAGCTAGGACCTAGTACCCACTACCACGTGATAAGTGGGTGAGCTAGGACATAGTACCCACTACCACGTGATAAGTGGGTGAGCTAGGACCTAGTACACACTACCACGTGATAAGTGGGTGAGCTAGGACCTAGTACACACTACCACGTGATAAGTGGGTGAGCTAGGACCTAGTACCCACTACCACGTGATAAGTGGGTGAGCTAGGATCTAGTACCCACTACCACGTGATAAGTGGGTGAGCTAGGACCTAGTACCCACTACCACGTGATAAGTGGGTGAGCTAGGATCTAGTACCCACTACCACGTGATAAGTAGGTGAGCTAGGACCTAGTACCCACTACCACGTGATAAGTGGGTGAGCTAGGACATAGTACCCACTACCACGTGATAAGTGGGTGAGCTAGGACCTAGTACACACTACCACGTGATAAGTGGGTGAGCTAGGACCTAGTACACACTACCACGTGATAAGTGGGTGAGCTAGGACCTAGTACACACTACCACGTGATAAGTGGGTGAGCTAGGACCTAGTACACACTACCACGTGATAAGTGGGTGAGCTAGGACCTAGTACCCACTACCACGTGATAAGTGGGTGAGCTAGGACCTAGTACACACTACCACGTGATAAGTGGGGTGAGCTAGGACCTAGTACACACTACCACATGATAAGTATTTCGCGAACGTAACTTGGGGAAAAAAGCAGGTATTGTAATTTTTCCCAAGTTACGTTCGCGAAATTGACTTATCGGTTTCGATCAATAATAGTAATTAATGCCTTATTCATTTGTGTTACACATTTGATATAGAATTGCCGTGTCGACACGAATTAAGTCAATACAAAACGCATTCAGTTCAATTATATATATCGGGCCAGTCGCATGTAGTACGCTGTGGCTCAACGTTACGCACGTGTACGGTGTAACTGTAGACACTCCGATCCGATGACTGCTCAACTGATCTTGATCACATACCTATGCGCCTCCTTTGGTTGAGGAAAATGTATTTATGTATATAGAATAAAGTATATTATGTATTTCTACATAACTCCGAGTAACTCAGGGGCCGTTAAAGTATTACGTAAGCAGATTTATTACAATTATTTACCCCCCTCCCCCCTTGTCAGCAAAAGTAATCAAAGCTCTTACCCCCCCCCCCCCTCCCATGGTTACGTAAATATTGGTATTGGTAGGTGTATGCATTTTTCTTTTTTAGGGTTCAGTAGTAAACAAGGAACCCTTTATAGTTTCGCCATGTCCGTCTGTCGGTCTGTGTGTCCCCACTGTAGCTCTGGGGGGTAACCATCACCTCTTATAGCAGTATTATTATAATATTACTTCACAGTGGGAAAGTGATGGAGCTATACAGGACTTATAGCTCCATCTCTTTTTCACGCTAAAGTAATATTGAAATAATACTGCTATAAGAGGTGATGGTTACCCCCCCAGAGACGCTTAGTACTAGAAAACTGTAATTTGGCATAGGTGTACATATTAATCACGCTGACCAAGTGCTAAAATAAAATATTGAAAAAAAAAAAAAAAAATGTGGGGATGTATTTTTTTTTACTCGACTGTGTGGTGGTATCGTTAGATAGGCCGTTCAAAAATATTGTGGACCTGTAAACACCACTTCGATTAAAGGATCCGTTTGCGTAGAATTAGCATTAGTGTTTATAGAGATATGAAAAAATTCATGGCATTGTACATATAATGAAATTAAAAGGAAAACTATCACGGCTAAGTAGGCTTTACAAGTTAACGAAATAGGCGACCAACTTAAATTTGCAGTTGGAGAATTCACCGTGGCATATATCGATGGATGGGAGAACATGTTTTTCAACTACAATGTTAAGGGTGTTTTTGGGATAGATTCATCCCAAGTGCCCAACTACGGAACCCTTCATTGTGCGTGATCCGACACGCACTTGGCCGGTGTTTTTTTTTTTAAATTGATTCATGAGCAGCAGTTTTAATTCTAGAAATGAGAAAATAGATTTAGGATAGAGGACTTTAACGCACACAATGTTCATTTAAACAAACGTTATTGACATGGTATTCAACATAGAGTAAGGTACAAATATTGTAATCTTAAGTAATATTACGAACAAAACAAACTTCTTTTAAATTTTTGGTATACCTACATATTAATTCCAATTTAACGCTCCCGCAGACTGAGGCGAGACCGCGGGCGCGACAAGCATATTGCTGCCTGTCGCGCTGGTCTGCACGAGCCTTAACAGTCTTCAGTCCATGACACCCGAATCCATGATTCTAAATTCTTCTTAATAAATATCACGTTCCTTGTCGGATGTTGCTTGTAACTTATAATTACGCCACACATCGTTAACTAATTTCTGTATATTTTATACTTTCGTATTTGTACGAGATTTTAAAAACTTTCAAATATTTTTTGGTATAACTTGGATTTTGTCTATTTGAAACGACGTCTTAAACAATTCAAATTCCGCGAATATTTAGCAGAAATAATGTGCCATGGTTAGTCTCCAGCAGGAAAATATCTAGGATTCTAGGTACCTAGGTACACAAAGTTGTACCTACGCAGAACGGAATTAATTCGATATCGAATGAATCATCGCGCTATTGTCAATGAGTAATGTTGAACAAAACATTTGAAAACAGATGCTTGTGTGACTCGCTCGAGCTGACAACACGTAAAGGTGTAACGTTGTCGACGAGTCCGTGTCACCTGTTTTTTTGGCTACATTTAATTAATATTATTTGAATATATTATTAACTAGCTGCGCCCCGCGGTTTCACCCGCTAGTTGTAACAGCTACCCATGCAACAAATTTCATCCAAATCCGTTCAGCCGTTTCAGCGTAATAGCGTAACAATCAAACAGTCACTTTCGCATTTGTTATTTATTTAGGTCGACTGAGGTGCTCCATCTACTCAACAGTTATTACTGATGTGCTCCATCTACTCAACAGTTATTACTGAGGTGCTCCATCTACTCAACAGTTATTACTGAGGTGCTCCATCTACTCAACAGTTATTACTGAGGTGCTCCATCTACTCAACAGTTATTACTGAGGTGCTCCATCTACTCAACAGTTATTACTGAGGTGCTCCATCTACTCAACAGTTATTACTGAGGTGCTCCATCTACTCAACAGTTATTACTGATGTGCTCCATCTACTCAACAGTTATTACTGAGGTGCTCCATCTACTCAACAGTTATTACTGATGTGCTCCATCTACTCAACAGTTATTACTGAGGTGCTCCATCTACTCAACAGTTATTACTGAGGTGCTCCATCTACTCAACAGTTATTACTGATGTGCTCCATCTACTCAACAGTTATTACTGAGGTGCTCCATCTACTCAACAGTTATTACTGAGGTGCTCCATCTACTCAACAGTTATTACTGAGGTGCTCCATCTACTCAACAGTTATTACTGATGTGCTCCATCTACTCAACAGTTATTACTGAGGTGCTCCATCTACTCAACAGTTATTACTGAGGTGCTCCATCTACTCAACACTTATTACTGAGGTGCTCCATCTACTCAACAGTTATTACTGATGTGCTCCATCTACTCAACAGTTATTACTGAGGTGCTCCATCTACTCAACAGTTATTACTGAGGTGCTCCATCTACTCAACAGTTATTACTGAGGTGCTCCATCTACTCAACAGTTATTACTGAGGTGCTCCATCTACTCAACAGTTATTACTGATGTGCTCCATCTACTCAACAGTTATTACTGAGGTGCTCCATCTACTCAACAGTTATTACTGAGGTGCTCCATCTACTCAACAGTTATTACTGAGGTGCTCCATCTACTCAACAGTTATTACTGAGGTGCTCCATCTACTCAATAGTTATTACTGAGGTGCTACATCTACTCAATAGTTATTACTGAGGTGCTCCATCTACTCAATAGTTATTACTGAGGTGCTCCATCTACTCAATAGTTATTACTGAGGTGCTCCATCTACTCAACAGTTATTACTGAGGTGCTCCATCTACTCAATAGTTATTACTGAGGTGCTCCATCTACTCAACAGTTATTACTGAGGTGCTCCATCTACTCAACAGTTATTACTGAGGCGCTCCATCTACTCAACAGTTATTACTGAGGTGCTCCATCTACTCAACAGTTATTACTGAGGTGCTCCATCTACTCAACAGTTATTACTGAGGTGCTCCATCTACTCAACAGTTATTACTGAGGCGCTCCATCTACTCAACAGTTATTACTGAGGTGCTCCATCTACTCAACAGTTATTACTGAGGTGCTCCATCTACTCAACAGTTATTACTGAGGTGCTCCATCTACTCAACAGTTATTACTGAGGTGCTCCATCTACTCAATAGTTATTCCTGAGGTGCTCCATCTACTCAATAGTTATTACTGAGGTGCTCCATCTACTCAATAGTTATTACTGAGGTGCTCCATCTACTCAACAGTTATTACTGAGGTGCTCCATCTACTCAACAGTTATTCATTTTTCGTTTCTCCCTCAACTGAGTGTTCAGAATCAGATATCGAACCAAGACCACTATCGAATGGATAAACTTTGGCTAAGAAGCATCAGGAACCGGGGGAGGTCGGTCACACGCTCACACGCGACGCGAGTCGTGCTAGCTATGAGCTACGACATGACGATATTTATTCAAACATATCTCGGTACCTACATAATGAAATGTGACTAGATGTATGCAATTATGCAATACAATTAACGTAAATTAAACAATGCATGATAATGCTGAACAGGTTTAGGTACGACAGAGGTAAGTACTTAGTCATTATATTGATGTATATACAGTTTCTTATATTTCCTATTCATAGAATCGAGCAGCAGGTGCAGCAGCTGTGGATTATCATCCGAGTCTGTCATTATCACGTTATAATTACAACAATTCTCGTTGGTGTTGTTATTAACTGAGTGCCAATTTGCGTATCTAGGCACTCGACCTCTCATTACACATTTAAATGCGATACGAAATGCGTATCAAAGCAGACGGGTGCGAAATGACACAGATATCAGTGACATGACCGACGATTCGACGAACAATAACATTAGATAACAACAATAAACAAATGTCCTACTAATTATCTGGACTTTTTCAATTGGCGTTTATCTGTATTATTTGGTATTGCCTTCCATGTCATTTAATTGGTTCTACACAAAGGCAGCTCGTATTGTAATGAGATAACAGAAAGAAAATAATATGACCACGACGTTTCCACACGTTAGTACACGTCGGTACCTACTACCTACACAATATTTCAGTATTGTTGGAGAGAGAATAACTTTAGCCTTTTTATTGTGTGTAACGAATCGATAACATTCAATCACTTTCATGAGAAAATCATACCTACACTCCAGTACCGATTAAGTTAGTTGAGTACAAAAACCTACCCGCCGTACTACCTAACATGGTTTGTGTACAGCGGGTTCTACCCGCCTTCCCGCTGTACCTGTGGACTGAAGTAAGTACCTAGTGCACGTACAAGATCCGGTACCTTGTACGTGCACTAGTCACTAATAGAGATTATCGATTCAAATTCTGTTTGCGTAGGTAAACTATTAAGTCACCTGTATACTCGGCTCCAGTTGATCGGTGACGCTGAGTCGCGTATACTGTGGCTCCAGGCTCCAGTCGTAAGTTTTCACTTCCGTCGTGTGCTCATAATGGCACACCCCCTCTTTTTTTAGGGTTCCGTATCAATAGGAAAAAACGGAACCCTTATTTAAATTACCATGCTATAACATAATAATTATTATGTACTACTGCACTGGTGCTAACAACTAGTTCATATTATTATGTTCTGCCGGCCGGCGGCATCGGCAGCGGCCCCATAGTTTTGAACGGTGTCTGACTGTCTACTTAGGTACCTACTAGTCGCCAATATATGCAATTAGATATTTTTTTTATGGACAATGTGCAGTCTCGATACAGTTCGAATGAAGAAGTTTTGTTGATTTTTACAAAATAAGTAATAAATATCTGTAAAATTCGTCATTTTAGTAGGCAAGTTTTTTAACTTGTATGGAGTAGTGACAGGCGCTTTTTAATTTGATAGGACTAAACTAAAATTTATCTTCTGTCCTTTTCTTAATGAAATAGAAAGAAAAACATGCACTGAACTTAAATTTAGTTTAGTTTGTGAACAAGGGAATCGGCAACAATGTCAGGTTGTATCTTTATAAAAATATGATTCGCGACCATGACAAATATGTGTTGTATCATTAGAATAATTAATAGGTACATCTCTCTTTAGATTCGTTCCATATGAACAAGTTCCTAAGGCACAAATGAACAAGAATCATATTTTGATCAACATACAACCTGACCCCTGACCTGCAAAATGCAAAAAAAGTAAGAACATTAGAAGTTCGTGAGCTTCACAAGATCCAACTTAACATTAGAAGTTCGTGAGCTTCACAAAATCCACCTTAACATTAGAAGTTCGTGAGCTTCACAAGATCCACCTTAACATTAGAACTTCGTGAGCTTCACAAGATCCACCTTAACATGAACACAATGAAACTGTTATTGCGTTGTTCTCAACTTTGATTAAATTAATTGTGCGTGTGTACTACGGGTACAACAACCAAGTGAGACTGACACAATAGTTTACATTCTGTTTTCCTCTTGATCACTGGGTAACTGTTGCGTGCGTCGTGCAAACACTGAAATAACCATTTTCTGCTCTAAGTAAACCTCCCACTGGTGCCACAGATTCAACATTGTAGGTACTTTAAACTTATTCATATGTAAACATACCGTATTGGAAGGCAGGTGATCATTACATCATTAAGACATTTTATTTAAAAAAAACCGGGCTCGGTAACCCTATCATTCCTATTCGGTAACCAGGGTAACCCTTTCAATTCCTTTTGTTTTTAACACAAATAAACTAGGCTGGGTTCCCCAAATGTTGTTGCTCCGATGGAACTTAAATCATGTTTTCTGTGTGAGAAAAGGATAGTGCTATTCGTCCTGTATATCCCGTCTCTTTTTCACACCGAAAACATGATGGTTTTAAGAGGTCATAATACGGCCCCAGATAGCCGGAAAGGAAAGCTTACCTTGCCAATCGCTGGGAGATTTTCGTAAAGATAATGCGCTGTATTGAACAATTTGTACAGTCGACGTTAATAAAAAAAATATTATGAGGTAGTACTCACGGTGGAGAAGGCCCAGCAGGAGCCGCACTTGCCCTGGTCCTTGACATCGGTGACGGCGCCCTTCTTGCGCCAGTCCACCTGGTCGGGGTAGGTCACGTGCGCTGGCGCGATGAACGTGGAGGCGCGCGCGCCGTGACCCTTGCCGTACAGGCCCTTGCCGTGTCTGCGCAAAAACAATATTTATAGGATACATATCAGCGTTCCCAATTCAGCACGGAGTCTGGATTTCTGTCCGGTTTATGGCAATAGGCTCTAGGCGGTCCTAAAGGCCCCTTTAGGCCGGGAATTATATAACGAATAAAAAATAACAGGTCACATGAGGGTGTATGTAACACCGTTACACGTTACCGTGACAAGTTATGGTTTCGTTCTAGCTTTCTACTCAAGTCTCAAAGGATACAGAACAGCAGTTAAACATTTATGGCAGATTTCATAATCGACTAGCCTTGGTCACAAGCTGTGGCATACTTTGAACAAACTTGAAATGAAGTAAACTAGACAAGTTGTCAGAGAAAGTCTCGTCCATGATTATTAGAACATACCTACTTCTAAGCTTTTTCCCAATGATTTATTGGACTCTGTAATCATAGATCACGGAGCATTCATTGATTTGGATATTTTAACAGCAAATTGAGAAAACACACGTGTATAATGTGTATGACGCAATCAGCCAGCTACATATACAAATCAAATCAAATATAGGTAACCCAAACCAGGGTTTAGGATCTTATAACACTTAGTTATCTACGGTTATTTTGTTTAGAACATTCCGAAGATATAAAAACGCGCGAGGAGCTTATTTTCAATACAATGACATTGAGTCGATTGACCTCTAGTGTGCAGAGTATGCAGTTTATCTTTGTATTGCTATCAATTTGACCTTTATAGGAAACGTCTTAAACAACGCAATCAGCTGTAACTCGGGATGTTAAACAAGCAATGAAACAACGTATAACGCCGCGTCAAGTGCGCAGTACATGTATGTTTATGGGTACTTACTTACCTAAATAATATAATATTTTATAAGCGGCTCTGATTACAACGATTTTTTAAAATAGGTATAGATTACTAAAATAATGCTAGGTCATGGACTACTTGCGTCACGTGAAACTCAAAACAGCCTACTAATCCACACAAACATTGATGAAAACACAGAGCATATGTAGGTAAGTTAGTACTTACCTACATATACCTAATACTTACGAAAGAAGGAAAACTAACAAAAAGCAGTTACTTAGTGTGTATAGAAACCTTGTGATTTCATACAAACTACAAACAGGAATAATTTTGCACTTTAAAGAACCCACAGATCATTAAAACACGGTGAAATTATTGATTGATTGATTGATGATTTGATGATTGAAATGAAATATTTTATTTATACCCTGACTCAGAAGCACAGCAACTCATTTGACCACACGAGGCAGAGAAAGCTTTGAAGGGATTATAATATCAGCACTAATTCTGTGATAAATACAATAGCAGATGTTGCATGGGTACTCACTTGGTGGTCTTGTTGAATCCGTTCATGGTGTGCACGAACTCGTGGTGCAGCATGTCGGCGAACTTGTTGCTGCTCAGCTTATAGGACACGACGCCCTGCTCGTAGCGCTGGTTGTGCTTGGCGATGCGGTGCTTGTTCTCCACGTAGATCTTCATGCGGAACTTTTCCTCCACGTCGCTGTCGTACTCCTTGCTGTGCTCCATCTAAGAGGGAACGAGACTTAGATACTGGACTAAATATTGCAGGACATGATGTGAAGTCATTGGACAAAACATCTTTATTTTACGTCTTTGGCTTTTTAACCAAAACATAAAAAAGTTTCTTCAAAACAAAACAAAGTTTAGTCACTAGTTGCTTTTATTTTCCTGTTTTTTTTCCTGCTTCAGCCTAATCACTCATTGGTGCCGATTCTCTTGTACATCGAACCAAACTAACTAAACTATTACCAAAATTTCTTACTTTTGGGTAGGTATGAGAATTTTATAGTTATTCTGCAAATATTTTTCTTTAATTTAAAAACTATTTTGACACAACTAAAATCGAGTTTGACAATCGCGATTCCGCGTGGTACTTCTTTGCCCTACCCCAAGAATGTTCTTTAGAGCCGGAGCAAGAAAGGTAGCATCAACGTGTTTTATAAGGCATTTTTCACTTTTTGTACAGAAAATATTAAAAATTATTACCTATATGTCGGGTTTTAGGGGTTTGTCGGTTTCGAAATTTTCATTACTTTTGCGATAGGACATACCGTTTTAGAGATATAAGCAAAATTAAAAAAAGGGTAAGTACAGTACCGTTTTTGCACTGGAAGTCAAGGAGTTGGTAAGAATTTTAGTTCATGACAACTAATTTTATTCCACACCTTTTTAATCGCCGTTAAAAATAGTCTGATTTAGTTTTATAATCAACATTTTAGGTGAAAAACGTCAAATTCAGAATAGCAAAATTGTCATTTTCACTAAATTTATAATTCAGTGCCATCTTAGTGCTGTCAAACTAAAATGTATTTCAAGTTGTGTCACTTTAGTCAATTTCAGAATGGGAAATCGTCATTTGATAGGAATAAGTAAATTTTGGTGATTTTTAGTCTAGTTTAGAGAAATTTGTGACAAGAGAATCGGCACCACTATCAAAATAATACAGCCAGCTACCGACACTATTTGAGTAATTGAAAAGTAATAGGTATTCTTAGCTGAATCACTTTGCAAGCATTTAGAAATCAGTTTGAAACAGTTTGTCGTAAAAAAATATTAAACTGGTGGTTAGTATGGTGTTCACTAGTCCAATCTACCAGACTCCTGCAGTCCACTAGCTGCCAACATACCTTGAACGCGCTCCACTCCTCCCTGACCAGGTCGATCAAGGAGACGGCGCCGGCCGCCGCTACCACGCACAGCAACACTGCTATACTTTTCATGGTGCTGTGATTGCTGCAGAAGACAAACTTATGTTAGGTGCTGCTATTAAGCATAAGGTTAACCCTATCCTCTATAGGTTAACCGTTCAGAGGGGCGGACCGGGGTAATTTTGGAAATTGTAGCTGCCAATAATACTAGTCCCTGGATTATTACCATTTCCAATTACTCCAGCATTTTCCCTGTACAATTACCCTACCGTCATTAGGACGACGTGTGAACATCACTCACAGAGTACTTTTATATATGATTACACTAAGGTGTTACCTAGTCATACGAAATTATCTCAGCTATTTGTGGTGATGTTTCCAAAAGAAGATATTGAACATATAAATATTATAGAATAACCGACTGCAACTCGAAAATTACTCACACGGTAAACCAACTGAAAATGATTGTGTAAATAATAACGTAAACGCTCGTCTGCGTTTACGGAACGAATCTTATTTTTTACATCTATTTACAGTTACCTACTCTGTGATAGTCACGGCGAGGTTAGTGAGAACGTTAATGAGAATGTACTGTTGTAATGGTAAAATATAATATTTACGTTTTAGCGGAATCCTCGCAGTGTGGTGCAACTAACAGCTCGTAACGGCAAACACCAACTTGAGTGCTTGATTAATTGTACTTAAGTACCTACTAGCACAGGGAAGTGGACGATATTCGTCACTCTCGTGAACGATGACGGAATATCAATGTTGGCGGCAGCGGACTTAGATCGCGAGAATTCGTGATACACGAGCAACTACGGCGTACAAAAATGAGGAAGTAACGGCAGTGACAATAACACTGTTAAGGCTCCTACATACTGGCGCGACGTCTTTGTGTCGCGTCGCGTCGCGCGACAAGTCGCGCCAGTATGTAGGAGCCTTTACCCCTGAAAAGCAAACCTTTAGTTACCTTCGACTCTTTTTGCATCTAAAACTGTACTTTATGGTATGAAAATATAAAATACAGTAAAAATACAAAAGAATAAAAATATTCATTTTGTAAAAGAAAATTGATGACAAACGGACTGAGTACGCTTTGTTTACGAGTAGTGAAACTAGCTTTTGTCCGCAGCTTCGCCCGCGTGGAGGTCGGACATTATCCAACACGAACATACTACCGGGATGAAAGTATCCTATGTCCCAACACAGCTCATGGTCTACGCATGCGCCAAATTTTATGCAAATCCGTTCAGCCGTTTTAGCGTGAAAGCTTAACAAACAAACTCAGTTTAGCATTTTTAATGATATATAAATATATTTAGGATAGCACCTACTCAGTGGTACAGGATATATACAGTTGGCCGTGCGTGTCCTCCCATCCTTTCCATCCATCCATTTATTGTTTTATCCTTTCGTTCGTTGGGAGATTCATCATCATAATAAATTAAAATTGTTTGGGTAACTAACATGCACTCGCCCCATTTAGGTAAATGGGCTTCCCAAACATACAATTTGGTACAAACCAACCCGCACTGGGCCCGCGTGGTGGATTACGGCCCACTCTCTCTCACAAAGAGGCCTGTGTCCCAGCAGTGGGAACACTATAGACTGATTATGATATGATGATAAAATTTGTACTTCAAAAAACACTAAAAGTGCGTGCGTTCTACGTTTTCAAGAATTTTACCGTTAAAATATTAATACGCACCCTGTTGTGTGCCCATAATAAACAACCTACCAACGAACATCGTAATTAATTCTAGTTTCCCAAAAAAAATAAGGACATAGCTAACTACTAACTTTTATTTTATTCAAAACTTACGGTCATTAGAACAATGGTTTAACCAATCAACTTGTTTCTCCTTAACGATTCGGGAAATAAAATTGTTTACGCAACAAAGAAAGCAAACAACAACACGCGATACCTACAAACTAACTACGTTTGACTTGGAGTGGACAGTGGGATGATTCAACACAAAGGAGGTTCTCATACCCTTGGGTTACAATCACTACCGACTTAACACCAACATTCAATAATTTGCCAAACGTCATGGAAAAATGTAACGAAACAAAACTTACCAATTTTCTATTTATATAGATTAACACAAATAAATTAAAATGGTTAAAATTACGAGTTTGAAATGTTTTTGTATTTGTGCAGAAGCGTACTGACGCGACCACTTTCCAAATGTTTATGCGCGTTCTTCGGTTTCGCTGCGTAATGTCGATATTTAACTGCGCCTAGGAACGTGCTCCTTTTGAGTAATGTTATCGATACACGCATTCATAAACTAATGAATGAAACGAACTGAATGTTGTTTGTCTGAGTCAGGATTGTATTAAAAATGTATATTGATTACTTTCAACTACTTTTAATTACCAAAATGGTAAATATGACTCTGTTAGTGATCATTTTTTAACGTTCTAGATATTTACGGTTATTCGGCCAATGGGATGTTTCCCATCAATTTCTCAATGGTTAGTGAGGGTTTGGCAGTCAGTGAAATGTCAAAACATATGTCTTGCCATTTGTCAATAACTCTAATTGTCAACCTCATGCTTTGCAACTTGCGAATGTCAGATAAATTCAGGTGATAAGAGTAAATCACAATGAAACAGGATGGAAAAGACCACTGCAAGACAAGAACGGCAAGTTACAGTTACCAAGACAAATTGCATTGAGGAAGATACTGCTATACAATATTTACAGGCTTAGTATGACAAGGTAATGAATTGTATTTTTATCCGGTTATTTTAGGTATGTGTATATGTGTGTGTATATGTATCCTAAAAGCTTTTCGAGTTTACTATAATTCAAGTTTTTATTACACTCAAATATTGCAAAATAATAATAAATAAAAGTTCTGCAATGTAAAGTTCTGCATCAACCTGGGGTTGTCCTTGGGTGCATTTGCACAGAGCAAACAGGGATAATCGTCGGTTGGTGCCTCATTCCATTACAATTGTCCATGGGGCATCTGCGAGTTGGCTTCAGCCCCTGGTACGCCTTCCAAAGGACCGGGACACCATGATCCCGCCATATTTAAGAACATAATAATTAGTAATAGGTATTGATGATTTGCGCAAAATACAAAAAAAAACATTTAATTAAGTTAAATGTAAACCTCAAAATACCCATGTGGGCTACAACGATATGGACAATAACAAACGAGTTAAATAATTTTTAAATTCGGCTGAATTAGGTGTAAGTTTGTTATCAAATCGCTACTGTACCCTCAGCTTAAAATTAATACATTAATGTATTTATTAAAAAAAAGTGTTTAGTTAAGCTACTATATTTATATGTTTACAAATTAATCCAGCTAAAATGAAACGTTTAAAGACTGCCCACAGTCACAGAAGACTCTAAGTTCCGTATTACAGAACGTCACTCAATTCTCAAGCATTACTTAAAACTAGTTTTAACCAATCAAATGGCTTGAATCTAGTTTTAAGTAGTGCTTGAGTATTGAGTGACGTTCTATAATACGGGCCTAAAAGAAAATAATGATGTTACTCATACTGAAATTCAGAAGCAAGCTATTGGTTATGCATTGCAATGAAAAGATATCCCAAGTGCTGCTAAAACTGAATCATGCAAAACATTGGCGTTTTTGATACTTGAAAACATATTTTGCAAGAAATGGACAAGATTGGATGGGATTTTGTTTTTGATTTTGATTTTAATATTACCTTAATTTCATTTTTTGGTTTTTGATTGGAATACTGTTTTCTTTTTTTGATTAACATGTGGTTAGTATTGTACGTCGAATCGTTGAGCTCGTTAAGTTCTGAGTTGAGCTGCACGATTACTGACAAATGCGTGCACGTCACCACTGGTGAAGACCATGTAGGTTGGTGTCTGAAATAGTCATTAATAAAATGATTCAACCCTTGTAAAATTTCAACATTTGTGTCTGTAATTTTTATGGTGTATATAATAAAGAGTATTCTATTATATGATTGTTACAATACGAAATGAATTCTGGAAAACTAAGAGGGATTTTTGTACGGAATGTCTAATGACTTCATTTTTCCAAATTCTGTGAAATATTTTTTTTTTAACTTTCAAGGTCAAGAAACAGCTCAGTTGGAAACATTGCGAGACTGTTCCAAACATTCCTAATTGCTGAAAAAAAAGTTTTAGACTCTGTAGTTCGGGAAAGAAAAATCAAGATGTCCAGCGGGGCTAACATGACACACACCGACACACGACAATTACTCACTCCGCGTTAGTAATCCTTGTCTTAGCTTACCTAGTGACAGGTTATATGAGTTTTTTTTTTTTTTTTTTTATTTGTGATGGGTTTGCTCTTGACCTTAGTCTATGTCAGAGGTGACAGAAATAAAGTCGACGATGGAGCGAGCTTACCCAGAAGAAGCCTGTTCACTCTCACTTTGAAGAGATTAGGGTTGTATGCGTTCGGAAACCCACCCGTATTCCTTCCTGTTGCCTGTGTTGCGGGGGCCTCGGTGACCCATAAGTACCTTCCCGCGACCCCGGCAGGCATCGGCCCTAGTGGACCCCTACTTTGTGCTGACGACATCTCTTGGAGGCGCGCGTGGAATACGACGCGCCGTCGACCCGGGCCTGGTCCTTACCGGACGGTGAGCTACCCATTGCTCACCGTCCGCAAGCCCGCGCCTACGGTGGCTGGAAATCCGCCCGAGATTCCCGACGCCCAGGGCGTCTCCTGCGGCGGCTAGGGGCGAGAGGGCGCGAAACGTGCCTTTCCCTCAACCGTCCCGCCTCCTCCTTCGCGAGCATTACTGCTTCGCAGAAGGAGGTGACGGCTGCCCATACTCTCTCGCTGGCCACCATGGCCACCATGGCCTGAACCAGGGCCGGACGCGAGAGGTCTCTGCCGCCGATCGCCTCCATTTATTTAGGTTTTAAGTTCTGTTTACGTTTTTTATCTCTGCTTGAGAATAGTTTTCGGTCTTTTTCTTTAATTTTTTTTTTTTGGTATAATGGTGTGCTAGCTGACATATGGCTAATAATTTAATGTTTTGTGTTTCACGTGGTGTAAATTGTTTTGCATACTATTGTATAGAATCCATTATTTTCTCTAACTGAACAGACAGCTGTGCTGCTGGGAAGTTTGTTGGCCACTTCTTCTTCCCAGCTAAAGCACTAGGAAGTGGCGAAGGGTGGGCGTTTTGGGGGACTGTCTTATGTAATTTTGACGTTCGAAAAGTGCTGATCCTCAGCCTAGTTTGAATAAATGACTTTTGATTTAGATTTTTTGATTTTGTCTATTTCTGTCCATTTTCTCGTTTTCTGATAGTGCTGCCATAAGAAATACTAGACTCGTTCTGTCAAACTTGATGTTTTCTCGACAAACCCTAACATGGCACGGTCTATAGTTCGTTTTATAATCCCAGACACTAATTTGACATTTTAAATGATTGTTGTTCGTTTTTTCAATTTTGAGTTTGGCATTTACATGTGTCAAATTTGTCTCCGAGATTACATTTGATTAATTAAAACAGACTAAGTTATCTTGAATTTTGACAATTCAATACTAGATAACCTCCGTTTCTTTTGTCATTTAGTCGTAGACAGAGAATGCTATTCTCTACTCAGTGAGATTCTCTGTCTACGTATTTAGTTGTCTGCTTTGCATTTAGTTGTTGGCTTTCCTATGGTGACGATAAATCTGAACTGAGATTTACTGAACTTACTGAACGAAAAACCGGATTTTCTTTTCTCGTGATCACATTTGTATTGGTAAACTAGCTTTATTACGCTGAAAATATAGCAAAATAATCATGCTACCTGAATCCATTTTTTAAATACTTTAGTTTATCGACTTTAATAAAATTTAGGGTTTGTTTCTTATTGAAAACCGAATAAAATATCGCAGTAGTTCTAAATCGTTTTCGGTGTACAACCCTAATAGGATCACATTGGTCACAGATAATAAAAACAAATACAGGTTATTGTTTTTATTATTACATCTTAAAAACACTATAGTTTTACGCAGTCATTATGTTCTCTGTATTTCATTAAAATAATTATTGATAAACAAAGATTACTATGTGATTTTACTCAGGTATTGTTTTGTACTTCGGCTCATTTCGTTCACTTTCATTCACTCTTTATTTTATTTGCCCTCAAATTTTGGTCTATGGTCTACTCCGCCTATGGTCTACTCTTAAGTCCGCCTCTGAACATTTGTGTGCGTAAAGTATTAAGTAAATAAATAAATAAATAAATACTCAACTCAAGTTAGTGATTGTAGGGGTAAGAAGTGCCAAAAGTATTGATATATGTCGTATCAATATTAAAAGAAAATATTGCTATCAATTTCAATATATCGAAAAAAAAACATCGCTATATCGGTGAAATAAAAAAAAAATTGTACTTTATTAAATTCTATTGTCTTAGTTTTTATTACCTATACCAAACTAGGAACGTCATTTCTGATGTAAAATCTAATACTGATAAAAATAAGTCTACATTTTTACAGCTCTGTATTCCAGTGGCTTTAGTCAGTGGCGACAACGGTGTTGCTTTTAGAAATATATCGTATTTGATACATTTTCGATACATGATATTTTATTTCGATGTAACGAAATAATAGAAATCGTCTAAAAACATCGATATATCGAACAAAAAAATGTCGATTTATCGATACATAGATATTCCAAGCTTATGCGATTGTAAAACTCCAAAAGTAGGATTAGTAAATTAGTTGGTGTCAAAAGGTCAAAACTGTCAAAATTGTTTTTAAGTGAATCTCTGAATCTTGTTTGCAGAGTGCAGAATAGCTTTTAGGATTCTCCTATCCAAAAATAAGAAATTTTAGTGATAGTTTAGCTTAGTTCGGTGTACTTATATAAGAATCCATACTAATGTCTACGACAATGCGAAATCCGCTTTATCATAATTTCGAGCAGCTCAGTCGCGATAACTGCGATACATGGGCAATACAAGCCCAGTCGATCCTCGTGAAGAATGATTTCAGAGCTCCTCTTCCTCATGATCTGACCAAAAGAATTGATGCATTGATGAGTAAAAAATTGTAAATCTGCACCTGAAATATTGGCAAAATTGAAGTCTATATCAATGTGAAGGCTAAACTACTCTGAGAAGATAAGCCGAAACAAACTCAGAGGTCAGTCTCTTTTAAAGTCAAGACATAATCTTGGTCATGTGAAGATCATGTACATTGGTGTCTGAAATGGTATTTTGATGAACGAATCACAGATTGAGCGGACCTGTCGACTCAGTGCACGCATTTGTCAGTAGTTGTGCAGCTCAACTCAGAACTTAAGAAGATCAACGATTCTAGGAACAATACCAAAGAAAGGACATTTGGGTAGGACACAAAATGTACTCAAACTGCCAGAGCATGTCAAACATTAACTGAGAAAAATAAAAAAAATATAATGAGAGGTGGGTATACAGAGCTTGGGAGCGACCTGAACAAAATGTGACAGACACGTGCCGCCCGGATGATGCCGCCACAATTGCATTCTGGCACAACATCTGGTTGGTGACCGCCTGTCACATTGAGGCTGGCTGGATGCAGGATGTCGAGCGAGTGAGTGAAACTATTCCAGAAATGGAATCAGACCTAATAATATCATTAGACGTAGCCAGAGCATTCCGTCCATTACCAAATTGGAAATCACCCGGACTGGACGGATTGCTCAACTTCTGCTTGAAATGGCTGATTAGTTCACACACTTGCCTGGCAACTCTGTTCCAGTCATCCTTAGAGTCTGGGTCGCTACTGCAGTTTTTAACAACAGGCATTACACACCTGCTCCATAAGTCAGCGAGTCCTGCGGAACCCAAGAATTATAGACCGATCATGTGTTTGTCGACTGTCTATAAACTTCTTACATCTGTTTGATAGCAAACATTTTTACAAACATTGACAGTCATTTGGCAGTACTCTGGCTTACTCGAACGATGAAGGAATCTGATGTAAAAGGAGATCTGATGACGGTGCCAAGTGGACCAATTTTGGTAAGCAGAACTGGCGCTGTGGGATGAACGAAACGTAGTGTTAAGGCGCCTAAAAAACGCTAATGGGACACCATGAAAGGCGTTGGTCGGTCATGACAGCAAGACGGTGGCCATGGAAGTAGAAATCCGCTAAGGAGTGTGCAACGACTCACCTGCCGAATCAACCAGCCCTGAAAATGGATGGCGCGGAAGCGTTTTGCCTATACACTACCCGTTACCGGCATGTGCGACGATGCTTCATCGCGACGTTATTAAGCCGTAACGAGTAGGACGTACCCGGCGGAGAGCGCAGAAGGGTCTAGGCGTGAGTCCGCCTGGAGCCTCCGTCGGTGCAGATCTTGGTGGTAGTAGCAAATACTATGACACCGATGGCCGAAAGTACTACAGCAGGCTTAGCATGACACTCTATTTCTTCGAAGAATAGACACGGCTTTTTCCATACAAAGTGACATTTCGTTTCTCCTTTTTTGACATCCCACCGTAGAAATCCTTCCACATCAAAAAGGACCTAGACAAAGATCGTTAGAATTGAAAGACAAGATGACAGATTGTAGAAGGATTTCTACGGTGAGATGTCAAAAACTGAGAAACGAAATGTCACTTTCTATAGAAAGAGCCGTGTCTATTCTTCGAAGAAATAGAGAGTGTTATGCTAAGCCTGCAGGAATCCGGAGGACACGGTGGAGCATACGGTGGAGGTTTGCCCGGCTTGGGCAGAGCACCGCCGTGTCCTCGTGGAGGCGATCGGCGGCAGAGACCTCTCGCGTCCGGCCCTGGTTCAGGCCATGGTACGGAGCGAGAGGGCATGGGCAGCCGTCACATCCTTCTGCGAAGCAGTAATGCTCGCTAAGGAGGAGGCGGGACGGTTGAGGGAAAGGCAAGTTTCGCGCCCTCCCGCCCCTAGCCGCCGCAGGTGACGCCCAGGGCGTCGGGAATCCCGGGCGGATTTCCGGCCACCGTAGGCGCGGGCTTGCGGACGGTGACCAATGGGTAGCTCACCGTCCGGTAAGGACCAGGCCCGGGTCGACGGCGCGTTGTATTCCACGCGCGCCTCAAAGACATGTCGTCGCCCACACAAAAAAAAAAAAAATGTCTGTTTGAAGAGGGGCTCGCATGATGTGCTTTTGGTAGTTACGGGTTTCAATAACTTGGTATTGAATTGCAGTCATGAACCCTTCAGTCTCAGGGAATAAATCTCCGCGCCTGAGCCATTCGTTCGACGCTAACTTGTAGACGTTAGGTTAACAAAGGTCTTGGCGATGTCTTCCATGGAGTGACTTCTGGGTCCATTCCGATATTTTAGTATGTCTGTCAGTCTGTTTATTACTAATTTGAATAGTTTTGTCAGACATGTTTAGCGGGGTTAATTAACCCCGCTAAAGGTTGTGCTTTTTGTGTTAAAATATTTTCTTAGAGTAATGATTTGTTTATTGTGTAGGTTATATCTATTATTATTCCTCGTCCACCTTTGCTGGGTAGTGTTAGTCGCTGTTCGCAAGACCTAGGGTGGTGTTTTCTATATTTGGTCAAACTGGTGTTAATGACGCGTTGTAGGCTTTTAGGTTCCGTTTTGGTCCAGCTTATTACAGCAAAGGAATATGTAAGGATGGGTATCGCATAGTTATTTATTGCTTTAATAGTATTTTAGAGTGCAACACATTGCTTTAATAGTATTTTGGAGTGCACGTTTTGTCCGTTAAAAACTCAGTTACACTGTAGTATGTTTTATCTATTAGTAATTTTCGAAGTGTACTTTTGAAATGCACCGTTTTCAAATCTTTCCAAGCCCTTGGCAATTTATTATAAACAATTGGGGCCATGTAATAAATACTTTCCAAATGTAATTTTTGAAGGACGTCATGAAATGTATCTATCGGAACATGTTCGAACTCCATTTGTTCTGTGTGCATATGGTTTTCTGTCTCTATTTTAAACCACTCAGCTTCAGTGTTATGACTATATTGGACTCTCCCAAATTCCTGACCAAAATTGATGAAGTTCGTGTACCGACGGTAAATTATGGTTTGTGTTATTTTCGTTATTACTGGGTGCGGTTTGGTTTGTGGTCGATGTTTTTAACGTTCTATAAAACTGCTTATCGTTGTTCCTAAATTAATTATTTTGAATTTTGCGAAGTGTACAATTATTGTACCTGTTTAATATACTATTTATAAGAGTGAGCTTTTGTTTTAGTTTATTTAAAAAATGTGTGAGTTGTGTGTTTGGTGCTTCATGAGTTGAGTTCATTTTGTAGTTTTCTAGTATTGTGTGTAGCTCTCTAACAAGCCTCCAGCCTCTGTTTCCTTGCATGTACTCTGTAAGTCTTGAAGACAAAAAGAAAGACTTAAGTCTTTAACTCTTAATTCTAATCTTTTCTGTCATTTCGGTTTCTTATTTTTCTGATTCATATAAGCTTACTCTCAGAGGTGACATAAGAAAGTTTACTTCCATTTGCTTTAGCAGCTGCCCAAGCAGCACTATATCTTACTGTCTGCAGGGTTTCGAAGTTTGTATCTGCATTGACATATTTTGGAAGGAAGACGTTATTAATGTAACTTACTATTTGTGCAAATTGTTTTGAAGGTTTTTGTTTAGGCATATAATTTCTTTTTGTGGGCTGAATGCTTGTGAAATGCTGTAGTGTGAGAATGTTTCCTCTAGTTCTTGACATCGTTCTTGACTTATTTCAGCGTTTGTCGTACTATTTTCTGTGTTTATAAAGGTAGTCAAGGTTCCAACGTGAATGCTATTCAGAAAATTAGGCTCGCTTCTTACTTCGGTTTCTTATGTATGTGTTTGATTATTAACGTGGGCAGTTTCTGTGTTATTATTTGTGCGTGCTTGTGTTAGGGTATTATCTGTTGCTATAAGTAAATTGATGATGTTCTAATTGCATATAAGCATTCGGTTGGTTAAGTGTATTCTCTGCTGCATACGTTTTTAGGTCTTGAAGTCGTGCATCTGATATCTTTTTGTTATTTAGAACGACCCTTTTTTGATCTGATATTCTCTGCTCCGATAAATGTGATAATTGTGGATAGAACTCAATGAACATTTCTCTTAATTTATTCTTCCAGACAGTCATATCTGTTTCCATTTTCGTAGCGATGAAATAGGATTTAATTAGAGTTTCGTTTATTTCGTTTGAACACACGAGGTGGTCAAACCCGGACACCGCCGCAGTTAAATACAGATCAATGCAACACAAATTTACAATCGGAACAAAAATGTAGAATGCTCCACTCCTCAATCAGGAACCTCAGGAAGTGTTGCCCCCTTGTCACTACGTCACTATGTGCTAGCGGCCGTTTTCGGGGGCCCATTATTGAGTGTGCACCCCCTGCCATTTTGTCGGTGTATTTTATATAAAGCATTGGTCAGGTAGGGGACAAAGCCTTTCTATAGTCTTAGGAAACCGATCCACAAAGCCTCCCAAACCCATAGCCCAATATTTTTTGTTCCCATGTTCTGCAATAGTCTTGCATCAACCGGGAGTTGTCCTTGGGTGCACCTTCATAGAGCAAACGGATAAACGATCTTCGGTTGGTGCCTCATTCCATTACAATTGTCCAAGGGGCCTCTGCGAGTTGGCTTCGGCCCCTCGTACGCCTTCCAAAGGTCCGGGACCCCATGGTCCCGAGATATGTAAGGACATAATAATAATAAGTATTTATTTTCTCACCACAATAAACATTGCAGACATTGTTACACTTACGGTACATCATATGGTTTAGTTTACTGTGGGAGACTGGTGCCTAAGCTAGGCTTTAAGGGCCTGTGTTTCAGGTCACCAGGTCTCCACCCTCTAGCAGTTAGATATATTTCATATTAATAAAAATTCAAAAAATAAAAAAAGTGATTTAACAATTTTGAATTAGGAGGTTGTATAACTTACTTTTAAGGTCTGTAGCTCAACATAAAGTTTTTAAAAACTAAGATTAACAAATGAAAAATAAAAACAATGAATAAGTAAAAAAAAATATGGTTTAGTACGGTGAAATGAAATTAAATGAAATGATTTTATTTTCTGTAAGTAGGTTTATACAAACACTTTTACACGTCAATCTAGTGTTGTTTGTGTTAGTATTGTTAGTGAACATTTGTAGTGAGAGCGTGAGTAAGTAGATGTGTATCGTGTGTGTATGTCTAAGAGTGCGTATGTGGGGGTGCGTCTGTGGGACGTTGTGGGTGAGGATTTAGTAGATAGCATTTGGTATACATTACGTCACGGTGGTAAGTAGTTTTTCGGTGTCATCATAGTTGAGTCCCAGGAGCCACGTGGTAAGCTTCTTTTTGTATTGTCCCTTATTGAGGTTAAATATGAATTTTATTGATTTTGTTGTACAAAAATCGTCCCAGATAGCAAAAGAAGCGGTTTGAAAAAACAGTCGGAAGGGGAGAATGAGTGCGACTTCGGGATTATATCGTCTCTTACCATATCTCATTGAGGGGTGATAGGTGAGTAATGAATGTTATTTTCGTAGAGTGTTCAGGATACATAGTTGGCGTACCTGTTAGGGTTTTTGATTGCTTGTATAAAAGGTCTGTAGGATAACGGTATGGGAGAAAATTAGAGACCTTTAAGATAACTCTCTGGGCTCTCTCGAGTTCAAGGATGGTGGTTTTAGGTGCACCACCCTTGATATACAGTATTGATATACAGTAACTTATCAATGACTGAACGAGGGCGAAGTAGACGGATCTATTTAGTTTGTCATCCGCCACGTGTCTCAGGATTTTGAAAACGTATATCAATTTACGCAGCCTAGTAATGAGTGAGTATATGTTGTTGAAATCTAAGTGTGTTGTCAACTATTACCCCCAGATATTTCACAGATTCGGCTTTAGAAAGGTGAAAACAAGGCAGTGTAGGCAAGTGCAGGTAGCATTGTGCACTGTTGGGCACGAGTGGACTTTAATGGTGTCCGGCTCTGTAGGTAAATTTAACGAAAACGTAATGATGTGCAAAGGTAACGTAATGAGTTTTACTCGCATTTAGTGTTAGTACAATACTACGCAGATATTTTGTGACAGTATTAAAACCCGACTGGGCGTACGAGTACACATCACGCCAGGAATCCGCACTAAAGGAGGGCTGTGTCATCAGCAAAACTTATAATTCTGCCTTTAGGAAGGGTGAGCATACCCAGGTCGTAATATAGATGAGGAAAAGGGTTGGGCCAAGCACGCTGCCCTGAGGCACGCCATAGATGACTTTCCGTTCATCACTAAGAAAATCATCTATCTTAACGCACTGTGTACGCTCACTGACGTAATCTTTAAAGAGCTGAAGTTGAATTCCTCTAATTCCCAAGTTCTCCATCCTTTCAGACAGTATAGGTACAGAAACCGTGTCGAAGGCCTTAGCAAGATCTAAGAAAATGCCAAGGACTTTTTGCCCTTTGTCTAGGTTTGTAACGATGTAGTTCGTCAATTCATGGACTGCATCTGAAGTTGACTTGCCGGTGTGAAACCCAAACTGAGATGAGGAAAGAAGATTATGCTTTTTCAGGTAATTGACAAGTCGAATGTTCATTATTCTTTCTAGTACCTTTGACAGGGGGGGGAGCACCGCTATAGGCCTGTAATTATCAACTCGGTTTTTGTCACCATTCTTAAAGATCGGGTGTATAATAGACTTTTTTTAAACTTTTGGGAATTTGCCTGTGGAAAATGCAAGATTACAAATGTATCTTAGAGGTGGAGTAATCAAGACCCGATGTCTTTTTCGGAGATCACTGGATATCCTATCCCACCCTACTGCGCTGTTACTGCGAAGATTCATTAATAAATATCCCACTTTGACGTCGTCGGTAGGTAAGAGTACCATGGATTGGGGAACTTTATCGCTGGCATCAGTAAACGGATCCGATGGATAGCTTACTACTTTCTTAGCAAGACGTTCACCAACAGTAGCAAAGAAGTTATTTACGCTGTTAACCGAGAGCTTTGGGGTGTTTGAAAAATTTAGGAGAGGTTTGGAAGTTTTTTTGTGAGTTGCCCTATTTGTTAATGTATTTATTGCCGACCAGAGTTGCCTAGGATTATTACCAGCCTTTGTCAGCTCACTTTTCTCATATTCCCTTTTTAACTTTAGCAGTTTGTTACAGATTCTGTACCTAGTAAAAGTTACATTTAGTGTTTCGATGTTTGGTGACTTTTTATTTTTTTATGAAGGTTGTCTTTGTGTCGAATGCAACGAAGAAGACCTGGAGTTATCCATGGCTTTACAATTGTTTAACGGTTGGGTGCTTTGACAGATTTAGAGTTACTTTCAATCACTTTTTTAATAAAAAAAATCTTTTTTTTTTTTTTTTGATCTTTTTTAATCGCCTTAAGTCTGCATTTAACTGGTCATGATTAATGCGTACCACTGTTTTTTTTTGCAGATTGTTTATAAGTCTTTTTAGCAAGAAATAATAGTACTGTATCATGGTGACTTAATGCAGAGTGCGCCACTAGTGTTGAGGCAGAGTATTGTGTTTTTAGAATGAAATGATCGAGACATGAGTTGAGTCGTGTGGGCAGAGTATGTGAAGGCAATAGTCCATGTGATGCTAATAAGTTTAGATAGTTATATTTGCTCGGATCACGGCATTGATCATTGATGTTTATATTTATATCACCAGTGATTATGATGTTATTATAGTATGCGATACTAGTTAAAGTCATATTTAAGGCATTAAGAAACTTGGTAATGGCGTCGATTCCCTTGTTCACAAACTAAACTAAATCTAAGTCCTGTCAAATTAATCAGCGCCTGTCATTACTCTATGCAAGTTTAGACGTGATTAAAAACTTGCCTACTAAAATTACGTCAATTTACGTCGAGCGCTGATTAATTTGACAGGACTAAACTAAAATGTATCTTCTGTCCTTTTCTTAATGAAATAGAAAGAAAAAGATGCACTGAAATTAAATTTAGTTTAGTTTGTGAACAAGGGAATCGGCGCCAATGTCTTTGTAGCATGGAGGGCGGTAGATTGCTAGTACTATAGTATTGTGGTCTACTTTTATCAGGAGACAATTTGCATCTGAGAAGGGTCCTTGTACAGAAACGTTAAGGTATGCATGTAGTGTGCATCGCCCGGAGGACATGGTGGAGCATACGGTGGAGGTCTGCCCGGCTTGGGCAGAGCACCGCCGTGTCCTCGTGTAGGCGATCGGCGGCAGAGATCTCTCGCGTCCGGCCCTGGTTCAGGCCATGGTACGGAGCGAGAGGGCATGGGCAGCCTTCACCTCCTTCTGCGAAGCAGTAATGCTCGCGAAGGAGGAGGCGCGACGGTTGAGGGAAAGGCAAGTTTCGCGCCCTCTCGCCCCTAGCCGCCGCAGAAGACGCCCTGGGCGTCGGGAATCCCGGGCGGATTTCACCGTAGGCGCGGGCTTGCGGACGGTGAGCAATGGGTAGCTCACCGTCCGGTAAGGACCAGGCCCGGGTCGACGGCGCGTCGTACTCCACGCGCGCCTCAAAGAGATGTCGTCAGCACAATGTAGGGGTCCACGGGGTCCACTAGGGCCGATGCCTGCCGGGGTCGCGGGAAGGTACTAATGGGTCACCGAGGCCCCCGCAACACAGGCAACGGAAGGAATACGGGTGGGTTTTAGTCAGTAAGAGTCTGAAACACCCTCCCGCTCCACCCAGAGCGGGAGAAGTAATTTGATGACTTCCCACGCAAAAAAAAAAAAGTTTGCATGTACATAGACTACTACTCCCTCATTCTGTGTTATAATGTAATCGGAACCAAAATGTAGAATGAGTATATTTTGGTTCCGATTGTAAATTGGTTGCATTGATCTGTATTTAACTGCGCCGGTGTCCGGGAGTGTGTATCTAAGTTAGTGGTGTTTGTTTGTGACGGCTGCTCTTGCCCTCTCGCTCCGTACCATGGCCTGGACCAGGGCCGGACGCGAGAGACCTCCGCCGCCGATCGCCTCCAAGAGGACACGGCGGTGCTCTGCCACCCGGGCGTTTCCTCCCGGCTTATCAGACACTGAGGGAGTGTCTGGGTGTTAATTTATAAATTGAACGAATTGCCCTTTTTTGTAAAACGAAAATTGTCTGAATATCGGCGGCATTTCCCCATAACAGAATACCGTACGACATTACGCAATGAAAATAACTTAAAGTACACTAAAACGGCTGTCTCTAAATTAGTTAAATCACGATTTTTTTAACGGCGTATGCTGCAGATCTAAGCTTTTTTGACAATTTATCTATATGGGAGCCCCATTAGTTCGTTCAGCAGAGTGAATGCTATACATGGTGGCTCATTAATTTTAGTAAGTAACCAGCTTATAAAGGACCGTAAGGATATTGTGAGCCTATCTGTTGAGCGGACTGTTGAAATAGCCTGTATAAAACTGGAGCAGTTTATTGTATCAAGTGTGTACAGACCCTCTTCAGGATTGTATGACTACTTTGAAAAGGTAATGGATGAAGTGTTACACGAAATTTGTAACTCAAACAAGTCTATTATCATTTGCGGTGATTTTGAATGTTAATTTATTAGAAAACTAGGTTCTTGTAGTAATATAAAAAGTCTGTTTCAGTCCTACAATCTTGTAAACCTATTTTAGGTGCCCACAAGAATAACTCCTACTAGTGCCACATGCTTAGATAATATTTAGGTATACAGATGTTATACGAATCCACAAAGAAATTATAAATTTACTAGATTCTGATCATTGCAGGCAAAGGATTACTTTCTAAAACCAAAACTACAAAGTGGCTAAAAAAGATATCACTGTTTAACTTTTTGGCCGCCAAAGTCATGTATAGAGAAAGGACATGTACAGAGAGCAAAATGTGCCCAGCACGCCACGGTCACGATTAGACGACAGATTTTGAGGAATAATTTGTAGCTTTGCGCCGTGGGCACGTCTGCTTTTTTGAAGTGGCGGTCAATAGATTAAACCCACAACTACAAGTCGCTTGGAGGCTTTTAAATTTAAACTCATTAATACATTACCAGTTTTGTCTATTTATGATGATCCAAATCATCTATATGATGATTTTTTATTAGATACTGTGAACAGTTTAATTCCATCTTTATTCCCGAGACTATCTCGGTTAAGAGGCCGACAACACCTAAAGCGCGGCCACTGTCGGACTGCATAGAAAAGAAAGAGAAGCACGATGACACAACGCTGGTACAGATATTCTATTTCACGAAGTCCGTTCGGCTTTGATTGTAGTAGTGACGTATCCCGACAAGCGCGCTTGTGTGTGTAAAAGTAGGTAACGTTAGCAAAAAAATCTGATATATGTTCAAGTCGAGATTTAATAATCTAAATAAAATTTTGGTTTTAAAAGTATATACATTTTGTAAATAAATTAGATTAGGTTGCAATAAATACAAAAATATTACGAATATGTAGGCATTTAATTAAGCATTGGTGTTACAGAATGGAAACGAAACAAGTAGGACTATTCAGTATTTTCAATCACTATCAGATAAATTTTCGATTTCCGATTCCGTTTTGCTGTCGTCAGAATCATCTTGTATGTTGATTATAAATTCAAAATCGAGATCAAAATATTTCAAGTAGTCTTTTTCAATTTTTTCAACATGAGCACAAGTTTTTTGCCACGTTTCACTGCTAACTTGGCCCAAACTTTCATTGATCAGTCTTTCCGTATTCGTCATGTTTTGCTCGATATTTTTAGATGCGACATAATTTTTAACGATCCCCCAAATATTTTCAATCGCATTTAATTCTGGGTGATAAGGGGGAAGGCGTAAGACATCAAAACCCTTGCTTTTTATAAAATCGTCAATCTTGTAGATTACGTGTTGGGCTTTGTACTTCTTTATTGTATCGTACAATTCCAATTTAAGAAGAGATTCATCAAATGCTATACCCTTATCCCTGAGCCATTGCTGCATATCGGCTTTCTTTGTAGATTGCGTCGGTAGTCGTTCAGCCCGTGTGTTGTGATAAGATGCATTGTCTAAGACAATGACAGAGCGCGGAAGTAAATTGGGTAGCAACTTTTCATTTAGCCATTTTACATAGTTATCATAGCGCATATTTGAATGATAATCACCAGCTGTTGAGTTGGCCTTATAAACCAAGGAAGCATTTTCAATAAAACCATCCTTGGTTCCCGCGTGCACTAAAATAAAGCGAGTGCCTGTGCTAATTTTTTTAAAAAACGGAGTTCTTTCCTTTTTTTTTGCCCAGGTGTTGTTTCGCACGTGTGTCGAAAGGACGTAGCTCTCATCGGTGTAGACAATGGGCCGACTTTGAGAGCGGTACTCTGTTATTTTTTTTTAATATTTTAAACGCCACATTTGTATATCATGACGCTCCGTCAAGACTTTACGGTTGTTCTCTGTTTTGCGCCACTTGTAACCTAATTTCAACAGTAACTTGCGAACAGTTTCTAAACAACCTTCGAATCCGATTTTTTCATTCAATGCTGTTCTTAACTTAGCTAATGTTGGAATTTATTTATGGACAATATGGAAATCTTGTAAAGTACTGCGAACCACATCGGCTGTAAAATTATCTATATCCACTTTATTATCTCGCTTTCTCCTTTTCTTCATAGGTGAAGTGAATTTTGATGAAGTGGATGGCAATTCCTTCTCTTCTTTTAATATTCTTTGAACTGTTTTTTGGCTCACACCCGTAGCTTCAGCTGTACGGCGTGTAATGTCTCGTAAATGAGACAAATCATATGAGTTCCATTAATGATTTTGTAAATTCATATTCTTCTCGCAGAAAATGATAAGCTATCATGTTTCGACCCTAAAACAAAATGTAATCAAAATAATTAAGTAATATAAACATTTTATAACACAAAAAAACATTGATTTTATAAATACTTCTATTGCTGTATTAAGTATCTTTGTATAACATTTTAATTGAAAACGTATAAATAAATATTACCTCACTATGGACAACTCTTCTTCGTTTTGTTGCCATGCTGACCTTACTCCGTGAAACAATTTGGCGCGAACTAAAAACCACTACTGATCCGGACCGTGTCCCGATCGACACTGAGCGCTCTCGAGGTTACGCACACAAAAACAATGTGCATGTGCACGCTTGACAACATTCATAGCCAAACGGACTTCGTGACATGGAACATCTGTAATTTATTACAAAATATGAAGCAATTATCGATTTACAAAAAAGCTATAAATTGTATAAAAAAAATAAAACACTATTATGCTAATATGTTGCTTGTAGAATAATCTGACAAAAAATCAGAATGATTGCATGTACATTAGTATGGTTGTTAATCGTTAAAAGAATTTTTTAGAGGTATCTTCGTGATTTTTTTCTATCGTATCAAATTAGTTATATTCTGTTTTCAACACACTATCTACCTAGCATATATCCTTAAGAATATCATATATTTTTCTGATTTTGTTTACTGCAGTGGTGGTGGACTTTAAGGCATTATAAAACTTATAAAAGTTGCGTTTAGGTCCTGTAGTCCCCTTAATAGTAAAACATCTTTCAGAATTTGGGCTACCATTGGTATTCATAAAAGTAGAACACGGCTTTATGAGCTGTATAATGAAAGGACTAATGTAAACACTGCAGAATGTAATTTATACGAGGTGCATCCAATAAGTACCTAGCCTCATCGCCAGAGGGCGCTGTAGTTTCAAAAGAGTTTTACCACAGTGTAGCACATTCTTTTTTAATTCTTTTTTCAAATTTTCATTCCAATCCCTTTATGTGTTTTAATTTGACAACTTATGGAAGCGAACGTGTCGATCGGTTTTACAAAAATGAAAAAAGAGCAATATCGTTCGGTGATTCGATTCCTATTTTTGGAAGGGAAAACGCGCATCGAAATCAAAGAGCGCTTGGATGCTGTGTACGGTGACTCTTCTCCATCGATGGCCACCGTCAAGAATTGGTTCAACGAGTTTGCACGTGGCCGTACGTCGGTTTTTGATGAACCACGTCCAGGTGCACCGAAAACAGCTGCTACGGAGGAAAACATTAAAAAAATCCATGATTTCGTATTGGCAGATCGCCGATTGAAGGTTCGGGAGCTAGCTGAGACTGTAGGCATTTCAGAAGGAACAGTGCATCATATTCTTCACGAGGAACTCGGCATGAGAAAGCTGTCGGCGCGATGGGTGCCGCGTTTACTCACACCAGAAAACAAGCCCAACCGTGAGACCACATCGGAGACGTGTTTGGCGCTGTTTAAGCGGAATCCAGCGGAGTTTTTGCGTCGTTTTGTGACCGTCGATGAAACCTGGATCCACTGGTACACACCAGAGACCAAGGAGCAATCAAAACAATGGATCCAGACCGGGGAACGTGCTCCAAAGAAGGCGAAAACTGTAAAATCGGCCGGAAAAGTTATGGCCACCGTTTTCTGGGATTCACAAGGTGTGATCTACATCGATTACCTCGAGAAGGGTAAAACAATTACAGGGCTTTACTATGCCGATTTATTGGGCCGATTCGACGCCGAATTAAAGAAAAACGACCCCATCTGGCGAAGAAAAAAGTGCTGTTTCACCACGACAACGCACCGGTTCACACGTCTGCCGTTGCCATGGCCAAATTGGTCGAATTACGCTACGAATTGTTGCCCCATCCACCGTATTCTCCAGATTTGGCCCCTTGTGACTTCTTTCTGTTTCCTAATCTGAAAAAATAACTCGCCGGGAATAGATATGGATCGAATGAGGAGGTCATCGCCGCTACGGAGGCCTATTTTGCAGAGTTTGACAAAAACTATTTTTCGGACGGGTTAAAAAAGTTGGAGCATCGCTGGGCTAAGTGTATGGAACTAAAAGGAGACTTTGTTGAAAAATAAATTGCCACTTTTCCAAAATTTTCGTTTACTTTTTGTAGGCTAAGTATTTATTGAATGACTCTCGTGTGTGAAGTTATTCAAAATGATTTAAAAAAGTTTGTTATATGGCCAAGTCGCGTTATTTGAGTTAGAAGATTAAAAACAGTAGTACGAGTAATGTAATTAAAACGACTCTGAATATTATTAATAGTGAAACGGAAAGGTCTATTAACCGAAATACTGATAACTAATGACAACATAATAAAATCACACTCGCAATTCGCCGCGGCCTTTTAAAATTTCTTTTCAGATATTCCCGTTTCAAGTACAAAATCCCTAAACTCACCTACTGTTGCTGAGTCTTTCCTTATGGAAAATGTTAATGTTTGCGATACGGAATTTCATTTTGAACATATTACCAGTAGAGATATAAGTAAAATCTTTCACACTTTAAATGTAAAAAATACTGCAGATCTGTGGGGTAATTCTGTAGAAGTTGCTAAGTCTATTGTTGACATTGTAGCACCTACTTTAGCTCTTATCTTTAATAATTGTATCGACTGTGGGGAGTTTCCTGACCTTATGAAAAATAGTAAAATAATACCTTTGTTGAAATCAGGTAGTACATCAGACCCCACTAATTATAGACCTATCTCAATACTACCTACCTTTAGCAAAATTTTAAAAATTTATGTTAGACCAATTGCAAATATATTTTAATAAACATAAATTACTGCATAACAAACAGTTCGGCTTAACAAGGGGTCGTTCGACTACAGATGTTGTTGAACTTTTAGGACATATTTATAATACATGGGAAAATAAATGCGATGCCTTGGGCATCTTTTGTGATTCGTCCAAGGCATTCGATTGCGTTCTTCATGATACGTTAATCAGGAATCTTCGCCACTACGGGATCCGCAACCCCGCCTGGATCTTCTTACTTGATAAGTAATTCAAAGCGTTTATTAAAGATTCAAAGCGTGCACGTTAGTGGGAAAAGATCTCCCAGATCTATAGTAACAATGTGAGTCCCACAGGGCACAATTCTTGGTCCTTTCTTGTTAGGATAATCATGTAGTGTTGTTTGCGGATGACACTTCACTTTTGTTTAAACTTAAACGTCAGCAGTTGGTTACTGACGATATAAATGGCGCGATGTCAAAAGTAGTTCATTGGTTAAATGTTAATAATTTACATCTTAATGAAAACAAAACCAAATGAATCAAAAAACCAACCAATTAAGTTTGCGCTACCTCACGTTAGGCAGGTGAAAACTAATGTGTTGATAAAAGGGCGAAAAATCAATCAAATCAAAAGTCATTTATTCAAACTAGGCTGAAGATCAGCACTTTTCGAACGTCAAAATTACATAAGACAGTCCCCCAAAACGCCCAACCTTCGCCACTTCCTAGTGCTTTAGCTGGGAAGAAGAAGTGGCCAACAAACTCCCAAGCAGCACAGCTGTCTGTTCAGTTAGAGAAAAAAAAATGGATTCTATACAACACACGTAGTATGCAAAACAATTTACACCACATGAAACACAACACATTAAATTATTAGCCATATGTCAGCTAGCACACCACTACACCAACAAAAAAGAAAAGAAAAAGACCGAAAACTATTCTCAAGCAGAGATAAAAACTTAAACAGAACTTAAAACCTAAATAAAAGCCTCCAAGTATAAAGAGCGTGCCCGCTTACATATATCTACAGCCGTAACAGTCACAAATGATGAACTAGGACCATCAAAGTAAAATAAATAAACTGTTAATTACTAATAACAAAACAAAACAATGGTCAGCAAGACGACCAGTCACCACAAGCAGCACCCGTTCACGAGCATAACGCAAAAATCAGCCATTACCCCCCTCGCTATATTTGAGGGAAGGAGGCAACCCGACCCCCGACGCTACAGCAAGCAGTGACATCTAAGGGAGCATGACGAACTTGCTGCCGGTTGTAAAAATAATATAATCAGTTATCGAGTTCGCTAGCTAACCACATATTGCAATACAACTCAACAAAAACATTATGAAAAACCCTTATGAAAAACATTATTTATAATGAAAAGATTATATCAATAATAAACGAAAATAAAACTTAAACAAATTGACTTATACGAGTACAGTCAAATAAAATAAACAATTATATGAACTCAAGAATTGAATCCTGAAGATAGCACAGTATTTGTGGCCTTAACTTTGGACGCTACGCGTCAGTGGGGCCCAAATATAGATAAATTGTCAAAAAAGCTAAGCTGGGCAGCATACGCTGTTAGAAAAATTCGTAATTCCGCCGACATTCAGACTATGTTTGTTTTGCAGAAAAGAGTTGTTCGATCAATTTATAAATTAAGTCCGAGACACTCTCTCAAAGAGAAATTTAAGGAGATTAATGTAATGACTGTGCCTTCTCAGTATATTTTTGAAAATCTCACACAAAAAATAAAATTGTTAAAAAAAAAATTCAGTGATATCCATAATAATTATACTAGGAACAAACACAAATTTGTTGTACCTACAACAAAGCAAAAGAAAATAGGTGGCTCGTTGAGATGTTAATGTATACGCTTTTATAATAAACTTTCAAGCAACGTTCAAGATCTAAGCCTTAATAAATTCATCAGTCGATCAGTCGTCGTGCAACCGTGTTCGTATACGGGCGGGTGTTTTAAGCATTGGTGCCGAGTGCGGTCATTGACCTTGAGGTTACGCGATGGCCTCTAAAGTATTAAAATGTCAAAGTTTTAACATTGTGATCAGCGAAGTGCTTGCATTTATGCAAAATAAAATTGAAGTAATTAATGAAGAAAGTCTAGTGCAAATCTGTGCGACAGCTTTTTCAGAGGAGGAAGTGGAAGTGGCCAAGTCTTTCGTTCGAGTCAATCCGGACTTCAAAGCGTAATATAACGCGCAAAAATAAAGGCAAGACGAATAGGAATTTGGAGGATATTATACATATATAATATATGTTGCGCGCGCGTATCCATCCGGGGAGGTCGCGTGAATTCGTAAAAATGAATATTTTAAAGTGTAACGAGTGTAATATCGTCATTGACGAAATGCTAGCGTATATTCAAAATAAAGTATCGGTAATCGATGAAGAAACCCTGGTACGAGTTTGCACATCATCGTTTACAAGCGAAGAAATTAAGAAATCGAAATCATTGTTATTCGATTCCATACCTACAGATTCTCGTAAAATATTGAGGAAGAACAAAGGGAAGGAAGAAAGAGACTTGGGTGATATCGTCAATCTGTTTAAATCCGCAGAACCAGATATAATACCAGTGTTTCTGACCCCTCAGCTGGAAAAATTACCCCCAGTTATGTATCTAGTGCAATTATAATCTTTTATATGCCCATAAAAATATAAAATTGTTTAAAAAATACAGTGATATCCATAATATAAATACTAGGAACAAACACAAATTTGTTGTACCTACAACAAGGCTTAAGAAAATAGGTGGCTCATTCAGATGTCAATGTATACGTTTTTATAATAAACTTCCAAGCCACGTTCAAGATCTAAGCCTTGATAAATTCAAATCATTTATTAAAAGTAAGTTGTGCCAGAAAGCCTTTTATACCGTTAAAGATTATATTGAGGACAAAAAGGCTTGGGATTAAGCTGCTCCAATTATTGCATACTGAAACTTTTATTGCGCGAGCCCGATCCGGGGGGCGCGGGGCGCTGCGCGGCGTCGTCTGCGCAGGCAGCCTACGTGGCCGCGCATCGCTACACACATACATCCTGCTAGTACACAACATTATTTATATACCATTTTGACATAATTTACTTTGTGGAGTTCAATAAACTGTTTGGAACTTAATGTTTACTTGTAAAGTATTATATTGTTTTCAATTATTGTGAATGTGAAGCCTATGTGGGTCATTGTTGTTTGTAGTCTCATTTAGTATTAATCATGGTCTGGCAGTTTGAGTAATTTATGCGGCCTACCCAAATGTTCTTTCTTTGGCATTGTTCGTCGAATCGTTGACCTTCTTAAGTTCTGAGTTGAGCTGCACGATTACTGACAAATGCGTGCACTGACTGGACAGGTCCACTCAATCTGTGTGGTTCTTTCCTCAAAAGGACCATTTCAGACACCAATCTACATGGCCTTCACATGATCTGACCAAGATTATGTCTGGACTTTAAAGGAGACTGTGACCTCTGAGTTTGTTTCGGCCTTTCTTCTCAGAGTAGTCAGATAGGACACGCCGACCTCATCTAGCTTTATTTTAAAAATATGATTGCCTTGTAAAAGTGTTTGTACAAACCTACTTACAGAAAATAAATCATTTATCACTTTGGCGGCATGCTACGCCAGAAAGAACAGCAAAAGAGGTGGTACATGTATCCTTGCAAAGAAAGGTCATCGGTGTAAAGAACTCCAAGATATAGCTAATCTCTCCATAAATAGAGTATTTGAATGTTGCGCAATTGACTTAATAATGTATAGTACGATTATTGTTTGTGTTTATAGAGTACCAAAATTTAATAACTTGACTGTATTTTTTGAACAATTAGAAAAAGTGCTGTGAACTATTAATAAAAAAAAATTAAAGAGAAATGTCGTAATTGCAGGTGACTATAACATTGATTTTCTTAAGCATAACAATACTCTGATGGAACTAGAATTTGTGCTCTTAAATTATAATTTAAAACTGGAAATAAATCAGCCAACTCGACTTGCAAGCGGGACTTGCATAGATAATTTTGCACACAGTCTAGGTAAGAAGTGTAAATCTGAGGTGATTGACTTCGGCCTGTCAGACCACACAGCACAAGTAGGTTCTAAAATTACCGGTTAGTAAAAAAATCTTAATAAATCATTGGCGAATAATTAGACGAGACTATAGTAAAGAAAATATGCATAAAATAATTATATTCAAACTATTTCATTCTTTGAAATCTATATGTATTATAATCTAAACACGGCCTACGATACATTTTTAGAGACTTTCATGATGCTGTATAATTTATGCTTTCCTTTCAAAAAAGTTACTGTAAGAACCAAAGCTAAGCCTCAATGGTTATCACGTGGCATAAAAATATGTAGCAAAAAAAAAGAGAGCTAATGTGGAAATATATGCTAAATCGTAATGAACTAAATAGAACAAAACTAAAAAAATACGCTAAAATCTATAAAAATATAATTCAATTAACGCAACGAGCACAGAATGATCATAAAATAAAAACAGCTACTGATAAATCCAAAGCTACATGGGAAATTATAAATAGGTGTAAAACAAATCTACCAAAGGGTACGATCACTTCCATAGAAACAAACAAGAAAACTATAACCAGTCCACAGGAGATCGCAGATGCTTTCAACAATTTTTTTTTAGATAAAATTAAACCGATACCAGGTTCTGGCAAACAAGTAACGGAAAATATTTCTAAATCAGGTCAATTGATGTTTAAGTACTCCATACGACGTACTTAAAATTATAAGATCGTTAAAAAATACGGCAAGTGTTGGATACGATGGGATCTCTACTAGAATTATAAAATATGTCGCGTATCTTAGATGTAATCATCTAAGCCATATCATTAACTTATGTATAAGTACAGGATCATACCCCGATAGTCTAAAAACTTCTATTGTTAGACCAATCTTCAAAAAAGATACCAAACAGAGTATGAACTGTTATAGACCAATTGCGCTTGTTCCCATAATTTCAAAAGTTTTTGACAAAAAAATACATAATCAAATTTACAACTATTTTGAAAGACTAAAACAATAAACATGGCTATTTTTGATTTTATTAAGAACGTCATGTCTAGCGTAGATAAAAGAACGCAGGTATGTTCCATTTACTGCGATATGACCCAGGCTTATGATTATGTTGACCATGACATTCTCCTTCGTAAACTGGAAGCTTATGGAATTCGAGGCAACATACTAAATCTCATAGTCGTATCTAAAAAACCGGAAACAATATACAGAAATTTCTAAAGTAAACATTATCACTAAAAAAGAAGAAACGTATTCATCAAAGATACAAATAGTTAAATATGGAGTCCCACAAGGGAGTGTATTAGGTCCACTGTTATTTATAATCTATGTAAATGACCTACCAAAAGTAACGCAATATCCGGTATCGCTCTTTGCCGATGACAGCACCAAAATAGATTGTAAAAATAAAGACACCTATGATAAAGAAATTAATTGTACAATTGAATCATTAGTTGACTGGTTAAATAACAATAACTTAATAGTCAATCTTGAAAAGACAAAAGTTATGTTCTTCAGACAACGTTTGGCGGCACCAAACATTAATGTTAATCACCAAGGCATAGTAATAAAATCAGTAGACACAGCTAATTTTTTAGGTGTAACCCTTGACAAACGTCTAAACTGGAAAGCAAATACAGAAGAATTAAATAAAAAAATCTGTTCTTCTGCCTACGCACTCTACAAACTAAAACCCATCATAAGTACTACTGCGCTTATTACTGCTTGTCACGGCATTGTCGCGACAATATAACGCGAAATATAACGCCGAACCTTAATATTGACCCGACATGTCGGGTCAATATTAAGGTTCGGCGTTATATTTTGGGGAAATTCCACTAATAAGGAAATCATGTTTAGGTCGCAAAAAAGGTGCATTAGGGCTATGTTCGGCTTAAAAAAAACGGATAGTTGCAAACCGTATTTTATTAAATATAATATTTTAAATCTACCTTCCTTGTTTATTTTTGAAGTGGCTAGTTTCGTACAAACCAATCCCAAACTATTCAAAAAACTATCAGATATTTCAATCCGCAATCGACGGGATAGCAATAAATTATGGGCACTAAGATCAACCACGGCACTGATGCGTAAAAGTATTTTCTCTTTAGCACCAGTTATTTACAATAAAATACCCAAACCCATTAGACCAGCGGTACTCTAAGTGTGTTCCGCGGAACCCTAGGGTTCCGCGATACCCCTGTAGGGGTTCCGCAAGAATTTAGAAAAAAAATCAAAACACCTCTCTCTGGTCACTGGTCGAACGTTTTGACTCCGCCCGCCGCGCGTATACTTGTGAGCGCGCAGTCCCTTTGATAAAAGCCGCCTCTGAATTAGACGCTATAGTTGTGAACAAGCGACTTTGGGCTCTATATTCAAAAACATAAAGTCGAGATTGTTTACAACGCATTTTTTTGTATTTCTATTTTTATTTCCGCTTTTTGTTTGTCAAAGGCGCCGACTCGAGTATTTTTGAGAATGTTCGAGTTCGAGTCTAGGACTAGTCTAGGATAAAAGCGGCGATCGCGCGTCGCGCCTCGTCAGTCAGTTGACGATTAGCGTTCAGAGCGATAAGTTCGTACCTACCTACTTACAAGCTGGCTAGCCTGCTGCCTGCTTGTAAGTTCTACTGCCTGCTGTATTCTGATTGTATCAGTTTTGTACATTTCTTCTTTGGACTATACTTTGTCTCATAAACGCAGTAACGATTGTGCATTATTTTGACCCCACCATCCTGACGTGTAACATTATTAATAAAGAAGAATGGAACGTTGGCTTAAAGGTGTTAAACGTGTTGCAACAACATCTTCTAATGACGCTGAATGTTCAAAAGCAGTACGCGCGGAGAATACAGCAACTACCGATCCAGACGATGATGCCACGACGTCAAGCTCCACGGTTTCAAAGACGAAAAAAAGGAAGTATGATGAATCATATATCAGTTTCGGATTTGTTGATTCCTCTGCATGTTATGTAGTAAACTGCTTCCTAATAGTTCCATGGCACCTGCCAAATTGCGCAGACATTTAGAAACTGTACATCCCGAGTCTAAAGACTAGAATAAAGAATTTTTGTTCGTAAAAAAGAAAAGTTATTGGAAAGTCAAAAAAATATGATGCATGTAACACAAACTATCAATGAAAAGGCCACGGAGGCATCATATTTAGTTAGCTATCGCATTGCACAAGCAGGTGAAGCGCACACTATCGCTGAGAATTTAATAAAGCCATATGTGTTAGACATAACAAAATGTATGCTCGATGAAAAATCTGCAAAGCATCTTTCTACTGTACCGCTATCAAACTATACTGTTTCACGGCGAATCCATTATCTGGCAAGCTACGTCAAACAAGAACTAGTTGCACGTCTACAAAAATACGATTCGCCTTGCAAATGGATGAGTCAACTGATGTCACTGGTCTGGCTATCTTGCTGGTTATCGTGAGATATCCATATGAACGTTCTTTTGAAGTAGACATGCTTATGTGTTCACCGCTGCCCACAAACACTACCGGGGAAGAAATTTTTAATAAAATAAACATATTTTTTAAAGAATATAATCTTAGTTGGAACGATTGCATTGACATTTGTACAGATGGGGCCAAGGCGATGACAGGTAAAACAGCAGTAGTATCACGAATAAAAAGTAAAGCGCCTAATTGTAGTTCCAGCAATTGTGTTCTGCATAGACAAGCACTTGCGATGAAGCAAATGCCGTCAAATCTAAAATTAGTTATGGATGAAGCGGTAAAAATAATTAATTTTATCAAATCACGACCACTACAATCCCGATTGTTCTCATTATTGTGTGAAGATTATGGCAGCAAACATAACACACTGCTGCTCCATACAGAAGTGCGATGGCTGTCTCGGGGTAAAACTTTAACAAGGCTATTTGAACTTAGAGCCGAGTTACAAATGTTTCTTTCAGCAGATACAGTTTCTTTTAATTTGAAAGACCGTTTGTATGATAAAACTTGGTTGTTCCGATTGTCTTTTATGGCGGATATCTTTCAAAAACTGAACGAATTGAATTTATCATTGCAAGGTAAACAGACAACAGTGTTCCAGGCCTATAACAAAATAACTGCCTTCCAAAGAAAATTAGATTTTTTGATTATTTGCGTTGGTAAGAGAGAAATAGAAAGCTTTACGTCACTCAGTGAGTTTGTTAGCTATAACGACTCAGAAATGTTTCAACATGATGTGTTTGAAGAATTGGTCCAATATCTCACTTCGATGCGCGCATCTTTTGAAAAGTATTTTCCCGAAGAACAGAATACAAAAATGAAGCTGAATTCCCATGAATTCATGAATCCATATTCATAATCCTTTTTTACCCAACTTGCAAAAGCCCGAAAGTATGTCAAACGAGATATTATATGAATCTCTTTTAGAAATGTCATCAGACACAAGTATGGAGTCACTGTTCAAAACGACGCCTCTCAACGATTTTTGGTGCAGAATCCGTGATGAATATCCAATGCTTGGCAGAATGGCTCTGAATATTCTTCTCCCGTTCCCAACAACATATTTGTGCGAAACAGGATTCTCAACCTATGCAGCCACGAAAACAAAATATCGCAATAGACTGGACGCCGAACCTGATATGAGACTTCAAATGTCTTCTATCAAACCTGATATCAACCAATTGATGAAAAATAAAAAACAGTTTCATACCTCCCATTAGTTAAGATTTTTTCATTTTTAATATCTTCTATTATTGTACTTGCCATGTGGTAAAGTAAGTAATAATTAGTAACTGTTACATTGTACTTTTATTATGCTTATATAATAAAGAATACACTTTTAAAAACTATTGTTTTATTGTAGGGTTCCGTCAAGTATTTTGCTTGTCAAAAGGGTTCCGTGACGAAAAAAGTTTGAGAACCACTGCATTAGACAAATGATATTAATTAAAGAATCAACTATTTAGCAGTTTAGCATTTTCCTGGCTAATCTAGCCCTTTTTTAAACTCGATTTAGCCCGAAAACCTGACACCCAGTTGGCAACACTGCATTTGTCATTTGTCAACATTTCAACAACTCTTCTTGTCAACCTCATGCTTTGCAATTTGTGAATTTCAGTTATATTGAGGTGTCTATGAATAAAACACAATGAAACAGGATGGAAAAGAGCAGAAAAAGACAGGCAAGAACGGCAAGTTACAGTTATACAAACCAAGGAAGAAAAAGAGCGTTGAGGAAGATGCTGCTATACAATATTTACTGGCCCAGTATGACAAGGTAGTGTGTAGGTATTTTTATCCGCTTATTTCGTCCTAAAAGCTTTTGAGTTTACTATAATTCAAGTAATGATTACACTCAAATACTGTTGAATTTGTACAAAATGCAAAAAATATATATTTAATAAAGTTAAACGTGAACCTCAAAATAGCCATGTGGGCTACAACGTTAAGGGCAATAACAAACGCGTTAAATATATTTTAATTTGGTGTAAGTTGTTATCAAATTGCAACAGTACCCTCAGCTTAAAATTAATACATTAATGTACTTAGTATTTCTTTATAAGTGTTTAGTAAAGCTTACACTATACTTATACTATATTTAAATTGTTAATGTTTACAGATTAATCCGGCTGAAATAAAAACGTTTAAAGACTTCCCACTGTCACAGAAGACTCTTAAAGGGCTAAAAGAAAATAATTATGTTACTCCTACTGAAATTCAGAAACAAGCTATTGGTTATGCATTGCAAGGAAAAGATATCCTAGGTGCTGCTAAAACTGGATCAGGCAAAACGTTGGCGTTCTTGATACCCATACTGGAAAACCTATTTTGCAAGAAATGGACAAGAATGGATGGGGTTGGGGCATTAGTCATATCTCCCACCAGAGAACTAGCATATCAGATATACGAGGCTTTGAGGAAAGTAGGACATCTACATGACTTCTCAGCAGGCCTCATTATTGGTGGACAGAATTTGAAATTTGAGAGGAAGAGAATGGATCAAATAAATATATTGATTTCTACACCAGGTCGCCTCCTTCAGCATATGGACGAGAATCCTTTATTTGACTGTAGCCACCTTCAGATTCTTGTATTAGATGAAGCTGACAGATGTTTAGACATGGGGTTTGAGACAACAATGAATGCAATCATCGAGAACTTGCCACCTGAAAGACAAACTCTCCTATTCTCTGCCACACAAACTAAATCAGTAAAAGATCTAGCTCGTCTGAGCTTGTCATTCCCAACATACATAGCCCCACACGAGCAGGCTGAGTCAGTCACGCCAGACTTGTTGCAACAAAGTTTTATCATTTGTGAGATTGATGAGAAGATCGGGATCCTTTGGTCTTTCATTAAGAACCACTTGAAGCAAAAAGTGATAGTGTTCATGGCTACTTGCAAACAAGTCAAGTACATATATGAGTTGTTCTGTAAACTGAGGCCTGGTGTCAGCTTGCTGGCACTGTATGGAACTCTACATCAAGAGAAAAGGGAGAAAATTTATAATGAATTTTGTAGGAAATCAAATGTTGTGCTTTTTGCTACTGATTTAGCTTCTAGAGGACTGGACTTCCCCCGTGTTAATTGGGTAATTCAAATGGATTGTCCTGAAGATGTGGAGACATACATTCATAGAGCTGGTCGCACAGCTAGAGGGTTTACTGGCAAAGGTGAAGGTCTGTTAATTCTCCTACCACATGAGGAGAAATTAGTTGAAGATTTACATAAAAGTAAAATCCCCATTAATAAAATACAAGTTGACCCATCCAAAGTGGTTGCACCACAGAGGAAAATAGAAAGTCTCCTGTCTGACAGTACAGAACTCAAACAGAGTGCACAGAGGGCTTTTGTCAGCTATCTGAAGTCAGTATTCTTAATGAAAAACAAAGAGATATTCAATGTCCAACTACTAGATACAGATGCATATGCTAGGTCGCTGGGGTTGATTGTGCCTCCTTATATAAAATTTTTGAAGAAATATCAATATGCACAAAAGAGACAAGCTGAAGTAAATGAAAACAATGATGCCATTGAGAAGTTGAAAGCTAAAACTGGATCTGATGAAGAAACTGATCAGAGTGATGAAGAAGAACCTATAGTTGAGCTTGAAAATAAACTTAAAAAGCAGAAAAAGAAGGAATCCCTCATTCAATTTAATTTTCATAATGATGCAGACACTGATGAGGAAGACTTTTTGCAAGTCAAAAGGGTGGATGTCGACCTTGGGGACGAACCAGTTGAAGAAGTACAAATAACATCGAAAAAGAAAGCAAAACCCCTTACAAAGGCAGCTGTTGCTAAGAAACTTCTAAAGAAAAAAATCAAAGTTAACACAACAGTGAAGTTTACAGAGGAGGGAGAGGCAATAGAAGATGAAAAGAGAGATGTAAAATCAGAACTAGCGAAACAGTTCTTGAATGAGAATGTAGGAGGCATTGATATAGAAAAAGCAAAGGAGGTGTTACAAGAAGAAGATAAGTTTGACAAAATCAGGTTTAGAGAAAAGGTTAAAGCTAAACATAAAGAACAGAAACGTAAACTTAAGAATAAAAAGAAAGAAGATGAAGGAGAAAAAGACGACTTTGGATCACAATCAGAGTCTGATGGGCCTGACCTATCATGGCTGCCTGACCCTGATAAAATATATGGTAAAAAAGATTGCAGTGATGAAAGTGAAAGCTCTGATGAAGGCAGCGGACCTGAAGTCTCCGATCACGATGATGATGAATCTGTTGAATCTGAAGTAGACCGAAAGTTCCACAGGTGAGGATTAACTAAGTTTCTCTCAATGTAAATTGTCCTTTGGCAAACTCAAATTAAAGTTGTTCAAATTGTCAGTAAGGGTAATCTGTGTTATTTTAACATTATAATATCCTCGTAAGGCCCAACGACCTAATTTAATGACAAAAAAATTTTGACACTCCGGCCCGAGACACTATTTAAAATCATTTAAATTATATATCTAATCATAAAAATATATATCGACCTAAATTTGGGTTGGGCCTTACGAGGATATTTTGAACTAGATCAGGTCAATAGGGTTAGAGAGATTAATGTGACAACATGTGTTGCAGGCCTACAAAGCGGAAACTGGTGGAGAGCCGCGGCATCCCGCAGGCGAGCGTGACGCCGCGCAAACTGAAGAAGGTGCAAGACGTGGCCGCGTCGCTGTCCGTCGGCGAGGCAGAGGCGCTCGCCATGCAGCTGCTGCAAGCCAAGCGATGATCATTGTTAACTATTCTGTTATATTAATAAATATGTTTATAATCCATGAGCAAAATAATTTATTAATATAAGAACAAAACCAACAATTTAAAAAAATATATATTTCCTTTGGGTATCAAACCCTTCTTATTGGGACTGCTGACACTGCTAGACAGCTGGCTAGCCCCGTGTAGTACTTGCTGTGCTTCATCGATTTGTTTAAGGAAACTGATTACCATAGGTATCTAAGACTAAGCTGCGGTACCATGGGCCTGTCGCGGCCAATACCGAGTATTCCACCACAGGCCTCATCGGATCGATGGTTCCTACGACCTGTCGGCCTGGCCTGGCGCGATCTGGCCTGTGAGAAAGCGAGCCGTGGGACCGCAGCACAAGATAACACCACCGCCTCAAAACATAGTATCTTGTCATAGCACATACTTTGGTATACTCATTTAGGATCAGCCAGTTTAAACTGACCATGATCATGTTGGGCAAAGTGTAATTCGGTAAATAGCGAATTTTGGGAGTTTTACTCAAGTGCCATAATATTCATCGAGGAAAACAGGCATGATATTATGTTTTGTAATATGGCGTAGGGAGCAGTGGTAACGGCCGCGACATACGAGTTGTAGGTCGTAGGTTCGAACCCTGACAGGCGCTTTACTTTGTGTAAATTATTTCATCACCACTGTTCTCAAAACGGTGAAGGAAAACATCGTGAGGAAACCGGCATGTCCTAGAACCAAAAATTCGAAGACATGTAACATCTACCAACCCGCACTCGGCCCGCGTGGTGGATTACGGCCCGGGCCCTCTCACAAGGAGGAGGCCTGTTTCCCAGCAGTGGGAACATTATAGGTTGATTATGTATATGTTATGTAATATGGCGTTATATACTTAAAAGGGGCTCGGGGCTAAATGATAACAGCCGCACGGGTCGATCGAAGGTTAAGCTACGCTTGTCACCGTCGGTTCGTAGACGTGTGACAATCCTACATATCGAGATCCCTCCGTGGAAACCTCCCTCGGAAAGCACAAGCAGTTAGTCCCGACTGTCATTCGTAGATCTTAGACATTCGTTACGGGTAGTCAGAAGCCCAAAAGTCTTACCATTACCAAGGGGTATCGTGTTACCCAGTAACTGGGTTGTGGAGGTCAGCTAAGCAATCCATATAAAGTATCGTTTTTAGCTACATCCGGTTAGACTGGAGGCCGACCCTAACATAGTTGGCCAGGTTGATGAGTTATGATTGCGTGGTACCGATACCTTTTTTAATATTATTTAGCAATACGTTATTACTGATATTTTTTCCAAGGACTACGGTTAATTATGTTAACTTATGAACTATGAAATAAATCACTATTTTGATGTCTGGAATGGATCGACTGGAATCGCTAGAAAACCGATTCCAGTGAGTAGGTACAGAATATGTATCCTTTCGTAAAATCGGTGAAATCTAATTCATGTTTCTCAACGGGTTTTTATATTACTGGAATAGTCTACCTTTATAGTAACTTTATCCAACTTGCTGGAATGAAATGAACCATGGGGTAGTCACTCAATACGTTTTGTTCATGGATTGTTTGAATAATTTCTAATTTGGGCAGCGTTCTTGGCAACACCGGCAACACGACTGTCAATAAGGAAACGGATCGTTGCACTCTCAGGAACGCTATAATACATAAAATAATAAGTTTTCTATGGATTTAGAATAATTACACGTCTTGTACTTATTAATTTTAACTATGTTTTGGAGCGGAAACTATATCGTAGTTAGGGAGTTAAATTTTCTTCTCAAGGAGGAGGTGCGTATTTTGTTAAAAATTGATGGTTATGAGTGGTTCAAACTATGAATTTTCGTGTTGTTGACGCCTTTTGTGATGAGAAACAACGTTCTGGGTGGACAATGATGTCATGTGCACGAGTGGAGAGGCGTATCGATGTTGTTGATTGTGGTATGTTGTGGATGTGCAGTAAGTTTATTGTTTCAGACTGTAACGTTGTCGCAAGTGCTGGAGGCGGACGACATCCTACAGGAATGCAAGGCGGACAACAAAGCACTCATACAGTTGTGAGTATCAGCACAAACTAGATTTTGATGGGGTTGCCCTGGTCCGTTGATATGAGTTCAGTTGGGAGTCCTGGTTGGTTTTGACCAAACCATACATAGCAAGTCTTTAATAATTAATGCCTCTTGTGCTAGAGAGTGTATGCAGGTGCTCTAGTTATTAATGACTACACTGTGCAGAGTGTACTTACTTTTATAACAAAGCATGAAATGTTTAAGACATAAAGAGTTTTAGCATACATTCCCACACTCACTCATATTTACACTCACAGTCACACAAACTCTTTCACAAACATACACACAACCTCAAACACACAATACTCCAGACAAACACACTAGACATTCACAACACTCATTAATATTTAATGTATTTATTTATTTTTTCTTTTAGTTTTTTGTTTCTCTTTTAATAGCCCTAATGGATTTTTGTGTACAATGTGTGTCCTATTTTCTATATGCTCAGGCACAGGTTCTTAAACCTAGTTTAGAAGTCAGGGTTTTTGACTCTGGAACACTAGCTTAATTATTGTAAATGTGAAGACTATGTGAGTCATTGTTTTTTTTTTTTTCTCAGTTGTTTTTTAACACTTTCACCGCTAAGTACATAGAATACATACAAATTGGCATGCCATATAATGTTTATTGCAAATCTATAACAATTCAATCAACAGAAGTCATCTGAACAGAAGTCATCTTTAGCTACATATAGCGACGACTCGGATGCGAGTTGTGGGCACACGAACGAATTATTTTTCGACCCATATGCTGGGTGCTTGGCATAGAAAGTGTTAACATGGTCTGGCAGTTTGTATATTTTTTGCGGCCTACCCTAATGTCCTTTCTTTGGTATTATCCGTTTCCTTCGTCCGTTTAATGGTTGAGCTCCTTTAGTTCTGAGTTGAGCTGCATGACCATTGACAAGTGTGTGCACTGACTGGACACTACGGACAGGTCCACTCAGTCATCGTTTGCCTGCCTCTTTCCCAACTATGTTGGGGTTGGCTTCCAGTCTAACCAGATGCAGCTGAAAACCAGTATTTTACATGGAGCGACTGCCTATCTGACCTCCACAACCCAGTTACTGGGTAACACAATACCCCTTGGTAAGACTGGATTTTCAGGCTTCTGACTACCCGTTACCACTGTCAAAGATCTACAAATAACAGCCGGGACCAATGGCTTAACGTGCTTTCCAAGGCACGGAGGAGTCTTGGTATGTAAAGATCGCCACCCATCCACGGACCACCCAAGTATAGCTTAACCAGATTGATTGACCCGTGCTGCTGTCAATACTTAGCCACAAACCCCACAGGTCCACTCAATCTGTGTGGTTTTTTCATCAAAAGACTATTTCATACAGCAATCTACATGGCCTTCACATGATCTGACCAAGATTGTCTGGACTTAAGAGACTGTGACTGAGTTTGTTTCGGCCTTTCTTCTCAGAGTAGTCACACAGGAAACGCCGATCTGATCTAGTTTAAAAAAAAATATGATTGATGTGAAAAGTGTTTGTATAAACCTACTCACAGAAATAAAATTGTTTATTATTTGAATTCCATTTTGCTGAAAAAAAGCCACTTGACTTATCAGATTGAATAGAATTTCAGCTGAATACATGCATGAATGCATGCCAGTATGTTATATGTATGTTTTAAATAATGTGAAAGTTAATACCTAAATATAAAATATTAATTGTCACAGTTGATCAGTTATTATATTACACATTCCATTTTTTTTATAATATCATTCCAATTTGTTATCTTATCAAGGAAGCGCTAACATTCCACAGTTCCACACCACCTTATAAAACTTGTATCCAATTCCAGCCTAACAAAACCAGAGGTTCTGGCGAAGCTGATAACATTGATAACGGAGGAGCCTCCTAAGAACCTGGAGTTGACGTCGCAATACCGGCATGCCAACATCGCGTGCGAGGTGCTAACCAGCCACCTCTCCATGCTCAGCGACCGCCTCTCGCTAGACGCCACGCAGATGAACCGCCTCTGCGACTTCATCAACAAGGACCCACCACTCAACCCGCTGCTGGCCTCGTACTTTAGTAAAACTGTGGAAATGCTGCTGGAGAGAAGTCCCAAACAGGTAATTCGTGATTTGTAATTGTTATTCAGCACACCCTCTATTTATCATTGCGTAAGAAGCGACTATTAATAGAGATCGCCTTTGTCATTGTCATAGAGGTAGATAAGACGTCAATCGTATGATGAAACTCCAAAGACGTCATCTGCATACATTCAAGATACATTGTTACAAGGATGGCGTGTACGGGTCGTTTACACGCCCACTTATTTTGTCATATCAAAATCATTTATTTTCGTATATTAGGTACAGAAAGTTCTTGAAAGATTATAATTACATAGATGTTTTACTATGCCTTTAATTTGGAGAGCAAATTTAATATACTTAATTATTTTAATAAATTAACTTGAATAACACAGATGAACGTACATACATACAAACATATTATATTACATCACCCCTTAAAATAATAACTATATTTTATGGTACTTGGAATTATTCAATTTGATGTAGGTACATGATATAGGTAAGTTGGATGTGAGGGTGAGATTCGTCTTGGGTTGATATAGCTTGTTAGTATTAATAATGAGATCGACAGGCAGCTTCTAGCTTGCTGAAAAACACTTATATTTGAACACAAATCTACATGGTTCTTGTAAGTATTTAATATTTTCTAAAGAAAGGGCGACAAGACTCTGTTTCAGCTCAAATATAGCACTTAAATACTACCTTAAACCATTTCAAGCACTTTTTCTCTTACCAGTAATCTATATCTTATATTATATAAATGAAATGCTGTTCTTTGGTTAGCACAACACTTGAAAACAGCTGAACCGATTTGGATATTTTTTGTTTTAAAATGATCGTCGTAAAGTCCGAACAAGGTTTTCAGGAGGAGAAAAAATATAAGAATTGTTTCCCGGATAATTGGTAAAATGGGGCAAACTAAATGTCCTTTTTTCTATGGAATTTTTGTATGAACTTATCTATGAACAGTTTGGATAGGACTACGTCGCCGTCGGTCGGGTCAGCTAGTTTCTTAATAGAACTATTGAGGCAGTATGCAGATGTTCTTGGTGCTAATGTACTTCCAACCATTCCATCTTCCCCAGGACTGCTACCTGTACCACATAGTGTGCCTACGCGTGCTGGACTTCTTCAAGTCGCGGCGCGACTTCCTGCCCAACCTGCTGCGCCACATGTCCACGTCCGCCATCGCAGACACCTTCAAGTACTTCATCCGGCTCGACGACCTGTTTAAGAAGACAGTCGTGGAGGTAGGTCAGGTGATTCTATTTAATATTTATTTATTTATTTAGTCACATTTAAACATGTTTTCTGAAGCCGGAGGGGTAACTCCCGTATAATAAGAACGTTTGTTGTAATTTTCCTACATTTTTAACAAGTATTTGATGTCGCTGAGATGAGATTGCGATTAGATTTTGAACGTATTTAATTAAGGGAACTGTTCCACTGAAGTTCAACCGCCTGTCGATCTTATGCTAGTCGTTGTGATTAGTTGAATGCGAGACATTCTCAATGTTATTATTTAAGTCTGAAATACAATAATCATGTCAACAATATGAATAAAAAAAAAATTGAATTATTCCATTGTAAATTAATAAACACAAAATAATTAATAATAAAATCAAATAAGCTACTATGTCAACACAATTTTTTCCTCTAGGAACTCGTTAATGTTGTAGTATGCTTTATTACCTGAATAAGTCTTAAGTTTACTTTTCAAGTGTACATTATTAAGCTCCTTCCAACTTTTTGGCAACTTATTGTAAACAGTTGGAGCCATATGAAAAACACTTTTGCGCATAAGTGCAGTCTTACAGGGACGTACACATAGTTGGGTTTGGTCACGCCTATTCCTGGGAAATTGATCTGCTCTGCGCGCAAATAATTTAGGATTGTTCCTGACAAACATAACAGATTCAAGAATATATATGGATGGCAACGTTAAAATTTTGTGCATTATAAAGTAGGGTTTGCAGCTGTACGTGGTTTTCAAATGAAATATTGCTGTAAGGCATCTCTTCTGTGCTTTAAATGCTACTTCTCTATTTGTCGAGTTACCCCAAAAGATAACACCATATCTGAGAACGGATTCAGCCAGACCGTAGTAAGCTGTTAATAACGCCTCTCTATTGACATTTCGTGACAGTAAGCACAATGCATAGGCACTACTACTAATTCTTTTACTCAGACCATCTATGTGATCGTTCCAATTTAATTGTTGGTCAATAATTAGCCCCAGAAACTTAGTTGTATTAACCGTGTCAATTGTTATATTATTATATGTTATGTCAAGATTGGAAATGTCAATAAACGCTGGCTAAAATGCAAAATACTGTCTTACTTAAATTAATTTTCAAATTATTATTGTCTAACCATTGTATAGTTTTGATCAGTGTATTATTAATGTCATATTTATATAGGTCTTTATTATTACATGGTATAGTTATAGTACTGTCGTCTGCGAAAAGTGTTACAGGATGGTCAATTGACTTTGGAAAGTCATTTATGTAAAGTGTAAAAAGTGGAGGTCCTAAAACATTTCCTTGCGGAACTCCGTAGGCAACGGTTCGTTCCTCCGATAGAAAGTTTTGTTCATGTTTGGTTTTAGTGTTTAGTCTACATATTTCGGTTACTTGTTTTCTGTCGTTCAAATATGATTTAATAAGTTCAAGAACCTTCCCTCTAACTCCGTAGTCATCCAGTTTTTTTAACAAAATGTCATGTTGGACATAATCAAATGCCTGTGTCATGTCGCAAAATATAGCACAGACTGGATTATTTTTATCCATATTTGACATAATCGAGTGCAAAAAGTCATAAACTGCCATATTTACAATCAGCAAGGAAATCTGTTGACTATCAGATGGATAAATTAAATCCAGTACTATTTTGTCATGTGTGCACAGCACGTGCTTGTAAACAGACTGAAGGTTGTCAGTATGCAAACGAGTCTAGTTTGTCATATCTTTCTGGTGTTGCCTGTTTGTAAGCACGACATGGTAGGCGCCTTTACTTGCATATTAAGGCGCTGACAAGACCCAATTGACCAAAATAGGCTTCTCTTAAGAAAAAAAATTGCCAAATCTGTATAGTTTGTGGTAACGGAAAAAATACATGTTAATTTTGAACATATTTCCCAGAACTTGGTTGTTACCAAAACACGTTTTGAAAAAGAATCTCGATACAAATTAACGCTATACTAACCTCTTACCTTGAGTTCTAATCCAAAATATCTGCATTAAATATCAACATACGTTACGTATTTAATTAATAACAAGAACGTCTTATTTGAATGCAGAACTTGGTTGTTTTTTATTTTCGATTACTCAACTCAATTTTGAGTAAATAGATAATTGCTTCATATTTTGCAATAAATTACAAGCGTTGTGTCATCGCGCTTCTCTTTCTTTTCTATGCAATCTGACAGTGACCGCGGTTTAGGTGTTGTCAGCGTCTTAAGGACGTCTTACAAATCAGTTGATTGTTTCAACATTAAATGGTCACAAAATAAGTCATGCATGCGCCTATCATTGCATAAAGGCTATATGTAACAATGCCGGAAGGATCGTGGACCATATTGTGGTGGTTTCAATGGCTGCTTATCTAAGAAACATAACCTGGTTGCATGATGCTTGCGTTGTGTTGTGGTTGCTTTGTGTGTGATGTCCAAAACACAGCGAGACACAGCACGCCACCTCTTTGTGAGTATGAGCAGAGATAATTGTGATGGACGTGTTCACGCGGAGGCCGCACGTGTAGCGTAACGTGCCAAGTATAGCCGTGTGTCACGTTGTCACCTGTGTTCACTGAAGGAATAGGCAGAGAACTTTGGTATTGTCAATTGTCACCTTTAGTCAATTGTCGGTTATGTTATGCCAAGTGATAGGAGGTTTGCCTTTTGTCAGAAATCCGACACAAATCCATGCTGTGGGCTGCTCAGTATTTCCGGGAAAAACCTAACACTGCCCGACCTAGGAATCGAACCGACCACTAGGATAATAATACTCGTATCTCGAAAGCTTATAATGTAGCCTATTGCCTTCAAGCCTAGGGGTCAATGCGCTGCTGTATTGATTGACTTTAATTCTTTTGTGAGTAATAAACTCCTTTGTCTCGAAAGTTTTAAATGACTCACATTAAAATTCTCGAAAATTGACAATATTTGCTCAGTTAGTCGGCCTTAGCATGTGCGAATTAAGTAAATAATAAGTAAGTACAGTAGGAATGTACTAAATACACACGTATTGTGTTGATGATGGGGTTTGTGTGAAAGTTTACAAACATGAACAATGCACTGCCAAAGTAGGGCGACACATGGATCGTAAGACAGTACCGACTGTTTGTTTGTCGGCGTTAGAACAGGTGCGAGCTACGCACAGCAGTGAGTCACGTCTGTACCGGTACATACGACTTGGTTTACATCCGAAGGTGCGTTGTACTCTGATTAGATTTTTGTGGTTCGATCTGTTCTTAAAAACCGCGTAATAATCGCAAACTATACCTTGAAATCTTTGAATTCAATTTTCTTTCTACTCAACATTAAACTGCCGAGTAAGTAGGTACTCATTACAACTCGCTACAGGAGAGGATTTATTTTTGTTCAATAACGCCAGTTCTATTTATTAGTGCAAGTAAAAGGTCATTCGTACGAATGTGCATAGCAACAGGCAATATTGTTAGTTCACGTTTAGAATCAGTTACCTTTTATAAGTACCTCGGAATAGTGATAGATAACACATTCGCACGGGACCTGCGTGTTAACAACGTCTGCAATAAGCTACGCTCCATTTTGGGTAAATTGGAAAATGATAAATATTATGGCAGCAGGAAAGTACTGTATACCTTATATGACGCACTGGCGGGCTCAATTATTAGCTATGGCTTGGGTGGATATGGTCTTACGTTCCCTACACACTTAAATAAAATTAACATCTTGCAGATTTGGTTACTAAAACTACTTATCATAAAAAAACTAAGAAAACCTTAAATAAAAATTTATGTATATAAATTAATTATGAAGAACTGTTAAAAATTTGTAAAGTACTCCCGATCCATCTTAAAAGTAAGTTAAATATCTTTACTGAACAATTTAATAATCAATGCCCCAAACTGGAACGTAAGCATAATGTAACCAACTCTTTTATCTAAGAAGAAGACATTTGCTGTTCCAAATGTAACAAACTACTTTGGTAAGGGCACGAGAAGGTACGTAGTACCAACGATAGTGAATGACCTACCCCCAAAACTGATATCACATGTCAAGTCCAAGGAACAACTTAAAAGAGTTCTACGAAAACATCCAAGTTCCATAGCTATGTCTGTAACAAACCTCACGTTTGCGAAAATGCCTTTTTGTAAAATGTGACATTTTATTGTTTACTTAGCAGTTCATTCAGTTTTAGCACTCTTATTTTCAAAACTTAAAAATTTGTGATCTATGCTAGATGAGGACGACTGCCGACAAACTGTTATGCAGTTTGGCAGACTTTATGTATATTATTGTTAATACAGATTTTGAATAAATAAATAAAAAAACAAGTTTCATGTAATAGGGGCGAACGTATTGCCACCACCCAGGCATGTATTATTCCGACTGCGGGCTGCTACTGTGACTAATGGAAAACACAATAACACTGTCCGAACTGGGAATCACCTCGCTTCCAGACGCGCTGGCGTTCATGAAACCAACGATCTTTAGGGTTCCGTAGTAAACAAGAACCCTTATAGTTTCGCCATGTCCGTCAGTCTGTCTGTCTGATCCCACTGTAGCTCAGAGACGTTTAGTACTAGAAAGCTGTAATTTGGCATATATATTAATCACGTGGACAAAGTGGTAAAGTAAAAAAAAAAAATGGTACCTCCCGTGCACGTAATGTGAGGATGATATTGTTCCCCGTCTATCCCATGGTGTGGGGTATCGTTGGATAGGCCGGCTCAAAAATATTGCTGGTCTGTGAACACCATTTTTCGATTCAAGGACCCGTTTGCGTAATATTAAGCTTTAAAGTGCAAATTTTTGTTAGAGTCAAGTGACGTCGTCGTCGTCGTCCCCTATGCCAGCCAAATGGTTGTTTATGGAGATGTGAAGAAATCATGGCAGTAGTTCATATAATGAAATTAAAAGAAAAACTATCACAGCTACAAGTGGCTTTACAAGTGAATGAGTAATAGCCGACCAACTTAAATTTGCAGTTGGAGCATTGACCGTGACGTATATCGATTTATGGGAGAACATGCTTCTCAACTACAATGTTAAGTTTGTTTTTGGGATAACTTCCTCCCAAGTAATCCCAACTACGGAACCCTTCATTGTGCGTGGTCCGACACGCACTTGAGCGGTTTTCTTTTTCTTGACAAGGTTTCGTCTATAATAAATAAACAATAATACCAGCCTACTATTGTGCCACTGCAGAGCCTCTTCTCTCACAGAGAAGGCTCGAACATTGATCACCAATGTTGTTCAAGACGGGTTGGCGATTTCAGACTTATATTGATTACCAGTTGACCCGACAGACGTTGTTTTGTTTTGGACAGGCCAAAGGACGTGGATAGTTTGGCCGAGCACAGACAAAGATCCCACCACAGCTTTCGTTACTTGGCAAAACGTTTGCAGAAAATATTTCAATTTAAAGATTACTATTTTTATTAAAGTATTCGGGGAGATATTTATGTTGCCAGTTTGGAAATATGAATAATAATAATAATAATTTTTTGACATAAGGGGAACCTCGTGAAAGCCGAGAAAGATAAAATTAAATCAAGTATCTTGATTTGGCTCACGAGGTGGTCGACCTGTGGGATGTGGACTCAGCGATCATTGTGCCGATAGTCGTATCAGCCAATGGCTTAATTGCCAAGAGCCTCGACCGACACCTAAGGAGGCGCTCGTTAGGCAGCTGGATTAAGGACCTGATTCAGAAAGCGGTACTTCTGGACACGGTTCTCATTGTTTGGAGGTTCCTCTCTGAAACCCTGACCGTAGCTTGGACCGTGTTCCCAATACCGGTGGGCTACTAAAAAATATATTTTAAATGTTTTTATATAAAAATACAATTTATATCTACGGAAAATAAGGAAGGAGGTTCATAAGAAAAATAATAATTTCTTTATTTACACTTCAAAGTCACAAACATCTGTGTAGCCCTGGCTCTTGTACTAGGAGTATCTGCATCGCAAGAGCCAGACCTCTGAAAAAATAATGATGGAAATATACGAGGGTGACACTGAAAGTTCTTAGATAATCAGAAACTGAACAAACTAGCAATCTATCAGTTTTATTATCTTTTCAAAATAGTGTCCATTTACATCAATACATCGCTGCATCCGATGGAACCACTTAGAAATGCACTTTACCCACTCGTCCTTAGGGGTCTCTTCGACGGCATTTTGAAACGCAGCCACTGCTTTCTCGGCGTCCATAAAACGTTTTCCTCGAAGTTTTTATTTTATTTTAGGAAATAAATAAAAATCGCAAGATACAAGGTCGGGGCTATAGGGCGGGTGACCCAGTAATTCCACGTCTGACGTCGCCAAGTAGTTGATTGTTTGCTTGGCGGTGTGCGACGAGGCGTTGTAGTGGTGAAGGAGGATCCTACTGCGAGGTCGTTTCTCGCGAACTTTTTCCAAGACAAGTGGCAAACAATTGTTAGTGTACCACTCTGCAGTAGGTAAGTGTTTTTCGATCCTCTAAAACAATTGTTGCGTAATGACGTGTCCTTCCGAAGAACGAGGCCACCATCTTTTTTCCCACGCTTCGACCTCTCTTCACTTTAGTTGGCAACTCCTCGGAAGGGAACACCCAGACAGCAGACTGTCTCTTAGTTTCAGGATCATAACAATAAATCCAGCTTTCGTCACCCGTAAGTATGTCGAACACAGCATTTGAGGAACACAGCATTTGAGGTGACTCCGTTTAATCTTTGAACCATTTCACGACACCAATCAACACGACGGAGTTTTTGGGCCTCTGTCAAATTATGAGGTATCCACTGGGCACAAAGCTTCCTGACCGCTAAATGTTCATGGAGGATTTTGTGCCCTTGACTCATACCGATGCCTAAGCTTGTCCGAATCTGCTGATAAGTCACTCTTTTGTCAGTCTTTATCATACGCCGCACAACACTGATGTTATCTTCAGTCGTTGCCGTAGAAAGCCGTCCCTCACGCAGATCATCGGTAAGATTAGTGCGACCACGTTTAAACTCATTAAACCAGCTGTAAACAGTGGCACGAGATGGGGCTTCATCGTGAAAGGCCAATCGAAGTCTATCATAACTTTCTTGTTGACATCGAAAGTCATAAAAAATCATTGTACGAAAATTTTCTCGCGCTAAATTCATGCTGACGTGATACAGGCAATTTTCAATTTGCCGCCAAATCGTAAACAAATGACAAATGAATAAAATACATTCACAATATTATTGGCAGAGTTCCATTTTTAAAATTTGAACTGTTTTTTTTTTATTATATCGTGGCCAGTTCTAAAAACTTTCAGTGTCGCCTTCGTAATTGGGACATGCTTATTGTAAGAATTGATATTATAGTCCGATCAACGGGGCATAAGTAATCCGACAAATTCTCCCGCCTATGAAATTTGGCATATGATGAAGTTAGGTAATACAGATTACAGATGTACAATAAGCCAACAACTTTTATTACGAGAAGTTAGGTATTTTTACCTAAACATGAAAATCGCATAGAACTCTCTGAGAATTTCCTCAGACTGAATACTTTATACGTACGTATGTACTAGTTAGAATAAGTATGTAAAGGCATCCAACATTTTTTCGATTTCAGAGATACCCCAAATGTAACTTTTAACATTTTGCACTATAACTTCTACCTACTGAAAAATTGGTCTGCTAATTGTTATTTTTTAATATGTTTTATATCCTTAAATACATAGCTTTGTTTAGTTATCCAAAAGATTTTCCTTTTTAATCATATTTTTTTGATTTTTGTTTAACTACGAAATGTGAAAAATAACTCCGTCAATTTTTATACCTTTATTAGTCATATGATTTAATATTAAAAAAGATTTACCAATTATCCAACAATTTTTCGAACGTTTATATATTTTTTAGGATATGTTCGCTGATTTATGCTAAAGCGTAAGGGTTGACTTTCACTTCACTTGACCGCTCGGTACTGCTTTGCCACGCACTAGTGATGGATTAATTAGCATTCTCATTCACTGTTAGCATGCGAATGTTCATTTACCATTTAGCAAATGAAATGTAGTTGCGAAATTCTGTGAAGTGCGAAGTGAATTTATCGCTTCGTACTTTTTAATACTATCATACGTCAGAGCGCCGACTCACGCAGCGGTAGCGTGCGTTCTCCGTCGCACCCACGGGTAGTCGGGAATACTACCTACATTACTACCACGCACTTCTGCAATAGTGTAGGCGAGTTTGGTGGCCACAGCTTAATATGCACAACTTACAACGGGCGTTTAGAAATTGGGAATTTTAAAAGGAATATTATTTTATTAAATGCATTTAAAATAAACGTTACATACTTCCTGAAAGACTTTGTACATTATGCAAAAAAGGGCAATAAGTCTAATAATGTTTAGAAAGGCACCTAATGAGGAGAGAAAAAAAAGAGAGAAAAAAAAAGTTTCGTTCAAAAGTGTTCGAACAATATACAATATACAATAATTGCTCAGGTTAATTCAATACGTTTATGACTTATGAGTCGGTGTATTTTAATAGAAGCCAATGGAAATTCGACCTAATACCAAAGTTTTTACAATCTCAATTTTTGCTAAGTACAAGTATTGCCGTCGCTTAGCAACGATCTGTTGCGGGTGTGAAGAGGGGTGCGGGACGCTCGCGCGGCGCACGGTGGATCGAAAATCGGCTGTAGAAGACATAGGATCTCGATTTCTTAAATGTTATTTTTTTTGCTGGAAATGACTTCTGCTGATTATTACTGTTCTATAAAATGTCATATGAAGTAATTGTGTGCACAAATGGAAGAGTTATAATTTTTATAAGAAAAAAATGTATGGAGCTGACATGAAAAATGAGGATATCTCTGGAATCGCAAGGTTGGCCGTTATATCCTTGCACACTGTTATAGTACTATTTATTTGTGAATTTTTGACATACTTAATATCGCGGCATCACTTGCGATTTTTTTTTTTTAATCTTCAAAATTAAAAAAAAAAGTGTATGTTACATTTTAATGCTTAAATATGGCTATACCAAGTGTAATTTACAATATTTTTTATGCTTAGACCAAAACATTCTAAGAAATCACAAAGTCGTATTACCTACTTATTTGAAATGACATGGTAATTATGAATTACGTAATACGTAATCTTGTCTAATGCCTCAAGTCCACATTAGCTAATGATTAATAAAACTTAATACCTATATACCTAGTTAAAAGGATACGTACCAAAATAATTTGGGGTACTCGCTAATTGTAGCAATTAGTGCAGGATTAACTTAATGAAAGAATTTAAATAAATGTGATACCATCATTAGTCAATAACAATAAATAGTCAAACATTGGATTCACAACTTCAGTTCATTTAGAGCACACTAATACTAACATCTATCCTACCGTGTCTTTTTACTCAGTGATCGTGAATAATGGAAAGCATTATTACAAATTTGGATTTGTTTGTTATTCTGAGCACTCAGGATGCTTCGTCTTTCGATCATGAAATATTGTTCAACACACTTGTTATTCGACTGGGCTCTAGCCTTTCAGATGAAGACAGTGTTACCGTGAAAGAATTTTGTCGAAGATTTACACGGGCAGTTCAAAAGAGATGGTTACGATCCCACAGGAAAAGTGAAGTTTTTAGACGTGGTTACAGTAATTGGCTTGAGGCAAATATTGACTGGCCAAACTGCGTGCAAACCAATTTGCTCATTCAAGAATAAACAAGTGAAAATATTTCTACTGAACCTGTACCATCAACTTCAACAATGAAATCAACTTCAACGATGACAAAAAGATCTCGAAAGCCGTTTGAAGATCTAAGTAACAAGCAGAAGAAGAGACGATCTGATGAACATATAGGCGATGACCCTAATGAAGTAGCTTATTCAGCTGCAGCACGTTTGAAAGGAGATGGTAGTGAAGATATTGCATCTGTTGTTGAACATATGCTCCAAAATCCAGAAGCAGCAGCAAAAATCAAGGAAATGTTGAACAAACCAGCTCCTTCAACAATATTTTCACCAGAAAAAGCACTGGGTTTGCTACTTTCATTAAAACTATCGAAATGGCAATATATCACATTAAGGGAAACGACTATTCGAGAAGGTTCAAAGGAGATATATCCGTCTTACTATAAAGTGCAAAAAGCTAAGCTACAGTGCTACCCTGCGAAGACATTTATGACTGTAACGGATTCATCTGCTAAGATTGCACTACAAGCGTTACTAGATTTAACAGTGAACAGAATTTTTGAAACTATTCGTAGTCCTGATGCGATACAAGATAAACAATTGATTTTAATATCAAAGTGGGGATTTGACGGTGCATCTAACCAAAGTAGATATAAGCAAAACATAGAGAGTGGTCAAGATGATTCCAGCAAATTTGTGACCTCTTTGGTTCCATTAAAGTTGACAGCTGACGGTGATACCGTATGGGTGAATCCAAAACCCTGTTCACCTAGGTATTGCCGTCCAGTCCAGTTTAGTTTTGTGAAAGAAACCAAAGACGTTGTCATAAATGAAAAAACTGCAATGGATAACGAAATTGAAGCTCTCGTTCCCTCAAAATGTCAAGGACATGAAATTAGTCACAAATTAATGATGACGATGATTGACGGCAAAATTTGTACATATCTGTCTGAAGCTAAGTCAAATGCGGCCTGCTACCTGTGTTTGGCTAAGCCTACAGAAATGAATAAGTTAGATGTCATTGCGTCAAAAACCATTTATTCTGGTGTGTATGAGTTCGGATTATCATCACTTCATGCCCGCATTAATGTGATGGAATGTCTTCTACACATAGCGCATCGTCTCGACTTCAAAAAGTGGTCTGCAAGAGGAGAAGGTCATCAAGAGTTATTGCATTCACGAAAAAAACTCATTCAAGATCGATTCAAAGATGATCTCAACCTTTTGATTGACATCGTTAAGCAAGGATCAGGCACAACTAACGACGGGAACACAGCAAGGCGGTTTTTTGAATTTCCTGATAAAACTGCAGCGATCACTGGATTAGATGAAGACCTAATACGCAGATTTGCTGTGATTCTGCAAGCTATCACATCTGGAGAGATTGTAGACGTGCCGAAATTTAAAGAATACGCTAGAACAACCGCTGAAAAATACGTGGAACGGTACTACATGTCATCAACCGTCCACAAATTGTTGATTCACGGAGGGGACATAATTGCAGAAAATGCTATTGTACCAATTGGAAGTCTTTCGGAAGAAGCTTCAGAGGCCCGAAACAAAGACTTTAGGAGGTTCAGAGAACACCATTCGAGGAAAAAGAGTAGACAAGCATCAAACGAGGATATCCTCAATATGCTTATCGTCTCTTCTGATCCTCTAATTTCTTCCACAAGACCAAAATTAAATGCCCACAAGAGCAGACATACTTTAAGGAAACAGTAGAACTACTGAAACTTCAGGATCAGGAAGCTCCGACAGAGTTCTTAGAAGTTACGAGTATATCTATTGTAGAGCCTGATTCTGAAGTGGATTCTGATGGTGACGAAGTATAAAATAAGTTAACTTTAATTGTTTATGTTAGGTTAGGTTAAGTTAATATTTTTTTTTAATAATTTGCTTTTATTTTTAATCATACAATAGTTTACCATTTATTGTTATTGACTAATGATCACGTTTATCTAATTACCCTCATTATGATACGTATCCTTTTAACAGGTATATAGGTATTAAGTTTTATTAATCATTAGCTAATGTGGACTTGAGGCATTAGACAAGATTACATATTATGTAATTCATAATTACCATGTCATTTCAAATAAGTAGGTAATACGACTGTGATTTCTTAGAATGTTTTGGTCTAAGCATAAAAAATATTGTAAATTACACTTGTTATAGCCATATTTAAGCATTAAAATGTATCATATCCTTTTTTTTTTTAATTTTGAAGATTAAAAAAAAAAATCGCAATTGATGCCGCGATATTAAGTATGTCAAAAATTCACAAATAAATAGTACTATAACAGTGTGCAAGGATATAACGGCCAACCTTGCGATTCCTCATTATCGATAAGAAGATATCCTCATTTTTCATGTCAGCTCCATACATTTTTTTCTTATAAAAATTATAACTCTTCCATTTGTGCACACAATTACTTCATATGACATTTTATAGAACAGCAATGATCAGCAGAAGTCATTTCCATAAAAAAATAACATTTAAGAAATCGAGATCCTATGTCTTCTACAGCCGATTTTCGGTCCACTGTGCGGCGGTGCGTTGGCGCGGGCGGCACATTTTCTTCGTGATTTTACCAAGAGGTATTATGTTTATATTATAGTGTTTTCTACAACATAATTAAATTTTATCGGTGAACGCAGATGCTGACAAAATGTACAATATTTTTTTTATGCAGAATGTACCAGAAAAATGTGATCAAAAAGGGTGTAGTACAGATCATCAAACTGAACATGTTTCTCCGTAATCGCGAAAAATTATCAACTGACCCATAGATCACAAAATCGTCTTTTGGTGTCGTGTCGTGCAGATTCTTAATCACGCTTCTGCAGCTCCTCGTGTCTTTCTGTGTGAACGTATGTCCCATTCTTTCGAATTAGGTCTATGATATTTTTGTACGCTTCACTTGTCTGCGTCATTACTCTCAATTGATCTATTGACTATTTTATAGGTGTAAGTGTCGCTTGGTACGGAACTATTCAGTTTTGATATGTCTGTAATACCATATAGGATTATCGGTGGTTGTTTGCTAATTTTTTTAGCTAACCACCACCTTGACTTTCCTTTGGTTCAGCGGAGTCATCAGGTGTATCTACTAGAAGTCCACTGTATCTGTTGGAAGTATTAGTAGAGCTCTGCGAGTTCTGTGATAGGTTCTTATGTCCTTCCGTAGAAGGTGGGCTATTAGATAGCCTCTTTTTCTCTTTGGGCTTCGTTGGGTGGGTATTCTTTGCCATATGAGAGGACACCTGTTGTCATAATTCTCTAAGGTGATCCTCACTGGTGATGTGGGAGGTACGTCTTTCCCTCTTGTAGTGCTAGTTGCGCTTGTTTTATTTCCAAGCGAGGAAGATTTAGGTCTTGAGATAAAGAGGCTCGGATGAAACGCCTGCTGTATAAGATTCCTTGTTGTGCTGCCAGTAGCATTTTCTGTCACAGGGGCCTGGTTACCTACCCTGTGCAGACTTCGGTAACCAATTTCCCACTCGCCCGGGTACCTGCGAGCGCCGGGCGTTCGGATCGCATGTCAAATCGACGTCGTTATCATTCAGACTTACATTTTACGAGTTGGGACATACATACAACACTTTCCCAAGGTAGGTAGGTCGCACTTTTTGAAGGGATTTAATCCTACCCTGGCCTGCGAATGCCTGTGGGCAGGTTATTTACCGCCGCCTGTTGCTCGGCGTTGCTGCTCATTTAGCACCACCCGAGGGACACGTATAGGGTGGGTCTAGGAGAAGGTGGTAAAACTTATGGACGGGAGCAGCTTTATCCCCCTTATGGGACGGCTGATATTTTTTTCGCGATTACGATGTTGGTCCTATGGAGAAAGTTGTTCAATTTGATGGTCTATACCACACCCTTAAATTTGACCTCATCTTTCTGGTACACCCTGTATATTGTTCGGACACTTTTGAACGAAACTTTTTTTTTTTTCTTTAACTCAATATCTCTTCAGTAGGTGCCTTTCTAAACATTATTAGACTTATTGCCTTTTTTTTTTCGCATATTGTAAAAAGTCCTTCAGGAAGTATCTAACATTTATTTTAAATGCATTTAATAAAATAATATTAATTTTAAAATTTCCAATTTCTAAACGCCCGCTGTACGTTGTGCATATTAAGCTGTGGCCACCAAACTCGCCTTCGCCTACACTATTGCAGAAGTGCGTGGCAAAGCAGTACCGAGCGGTCAAGTGAAGGTCAACACTTACGCTTTAGCATAAATCAGCGAACATATCCTAAAATATATATAAACGTTCGAAAAATTGTTGGATAATTGGTAAATATGTTTTAATATTAAATTATATGACTAATAAAGGTATAAAAATTGACGGAGTTATTTTTCACATTACGTAGTTAAGACGCTGACAACACCTAAACCGCGGTCACTAACAAATTCCATAGAAAAGAAAGAGAAGCGCGATGACACAACGCTTGTAATTTATTGCAAAATATGAAGTAATTATCTATTTACTCAAAATTGAGTTGAGTAATCGAAAATAAAAAACAACCAAGTTCTGCATTCAAATAAGACGTTCTTGTTATTAATTAAATACGTAACGTATGTTGATATTTGATACAGATATTTTGGATTAGAACTTAAAGTAAGAGGTTAGTTTAACGTTAGTTTGTATCGAGATTTTGTTTTCAAAACGTGTTTTGGTAACAACCAAGTTCTGGGAAATATGTTCAAAATTGACATATATTTTTTCCGCTACCACAAACTATACAGATTTGGCAATATTTTTTCTTAAGCAAAGCCTATTTTGGTCAATTGGGTCTTGTCAGCGCTTAAGGCGCTGACAAGACCCCGGCAGGCATCGGCCCTAGTGAACCCCTACACTTGTGCTGACATCTCTTTGAAGCGCGCATGGAACACAATGCGCCGTCGTCCCGGGCCTGGTCCTTATCAGACGGCGAACTACCCATTGCTCAACGTCCGCAAGCCCGCGCCTGCGGTGGCCGGAAATCCGCCCGGGATTCCCGACGTCCAGGGCGTCTCCTGCGGCGGCTAGGGGCGAGAGGGCGCGAAATTTGCTTTTCCCTCAACCGTCACGCCTCCTCCTTCGCGAGCATTACTGCTTCGCAGAAGGAGGTGGCGGCTGCCCATGCCTTCTCGCTCCGTACCATGGCCTGAACCAGGGCCGGACACGAGAGATCTCTGCCGCCGATCGCCTCCACGAGGACACGGTGGTGAACCTGTAAGAAGTTTATGGTCTTAAAATAACATTGTAAATCTCCCAATATTGTATTTATGTATAATGACCATCGTATTTACAACTAAATACTTATTTCATTTTACTTTAAGATGCTTCTACAAAAATTCACATTTGGATGGATTTAGCTTAAGATTTACTTGCCTTAAGCGTCAAAAAACTGACATAAGGTTCCTGTTATGCTCATCCAAATTCCGCCCAAAAATAATTAGATCATCTAAATAAATTAGACGTCATAATTCAACCCAGACATGGCCACAGTCATCAACCTGCTAAAAGAACTCGGACTTATCTTCATCCCCATTGGTAACTTACATATCTGATACTGCCCCTTATCTGTCGTAAAAGCAGTGTATTTCCTACTACTTTCTTCTAAAGCACATTGATAATATGATTGCAACAAATCACAGTGACTAAAGTAAACAGCAACCGATACGAATCTAAGATTTCAGTTATGGCAAAGGAAATTTATCATCCTGTATCTTTTCGTTCAACTGCCTGTAATCTATCACCACGCGCCATTTCTTCTCCACACTACGTTCGGTTTTTTTGGGTACAACTAAAACAGGACTAGACCACTCACTAACCGCCTCCTCAATAATATTACTATCCAGCATCTCCTGCACTTGCCTATCAACTTCCTGCTTCTTTACATAAGGTATTCTATATTGCCTCCTATAAACTGGAGTCACATTCTCTTTCAATCGTACTGACTGCTCATACACATTCGTGACAGCTAATATATCTCCCGGAACATGAAATATATCTGAATACTTCGCGCAGATTCGTTCAATCGACAACCGTTCCTCGGCATTCAAATAGTCAAGTTTAAGCAAAGAAAATATTCCCTTAACACGCTCAACGTCCACCTCCGACTCCTCAAAACTACAACAATCGTAATCACGGATAAACTTCTACACCGGACATACTACACACAACTTCCTCAGAGTTTGTGTTTAAAACCCTAATGGGTATCATCCCATTCTTAGGCCTAGCCATCACACTAGCCAAGAAAACTCCTTCACGCAATTCTTCCCTTACCACCACACAATCTTCCGTTCTATTACTAACGGGAAAATACCTAACCACTTTACAACGCGGAGGAGACCACCTATTCAACGAAAAATCTATACTACCACTATACCTCTGCAAGAAATCCTGGCCCAATATGCCAACCGTCAAATCAACACGGCAAATCATCAAATATATTAGGTTGGGGATATGGGGTATGTATGAACTTGTAATAAAATCTCTTTGTGTATACTATTTGTATCGGGCTGGTTTTGGTATCATTGAAAGTTTAAATTTTAAAGAACTTATGTTCTTTAAAATTTCCAAATTCAAATTAGGAAAATGTGTGATTTTCATTTGTTTTTCGTACCGTCAAGATGAGTGAATCTAATGAAGAAATTCGATACATTTTAAAATTTTACTACAAAAAAGGTAAAAATGCAACGCAAGCCGCGAAAAAAGTTGCGATGTTTATGGACCTAGTGCAGTGTCTGTGAGAGTAGCACAAATTTGGTTTAAGCGTTTTCAATCCGGAAATTTTGATGTCAAAGATGCACGTCGCTCTGCAGGGCTAACATGACAAGCGCGAGAACGCTCTCTTTCTCGATTTGTCGAAATTTGTCTACGATTCTGACGTCATCCGAATGCCTAACATGACCGATAAGCGTGAGTAAACTCGAGAAAGGCACTTTGACAGTTCTTTATCTCGCGACGAGAAACCGATGTAGCAAATTATTAAAAACAAATCATTTTTATTTTAGCAACATCGGCTCATTCGATAAATTTTACGCATGGAATTAGTATGTACTATAATGATTTTACATCCACCTCTATTAATTTATGTTGTAATTTTTTGTGTAACCGATTTTTTTATTAAAATTTTATATTTTTCTATGGCATGCCGAAATTAAAATACAAAATGACGGAAACGAAAATGAGTGAGCCATTTTTGTTAGGGGAAAAACCTGTGGGTTCGCGTCACCAATATGTTAACTGCGTCACCAACATACTAACCACGTCACCGACATCCTAGCCGCGTCTCCGACATATGAACAGCATCCCTTGAATATGCAATCTGCGTCACCAACATGCTAACTGAGTCACCGACATGCTCAATGCGTCACCAACACGCTAACCGAGTCACCGACATGCTAACCGAGTCACCGACATGCTCAATGCGTCATCAATATGCTCAATGCATCACCAACACGCTAACCGAGTCACCGACATGCTAACAGAGTACCGGAAATGCTCAATGCGTCATCAATATGCTCAATGCGTCACCAACACGCTAACCGAGTCACCGACATGCTAACAGAGTACCGGAAATGCTCAATGCGTCATCAATATGCTCAATGCGTCACCAACACGCTAACCGAGTCACCGACATGCTAACAGCGTGCCCTACCTGCTAGCAGCGTGCCCGACGTGCTGGCAGAGTCAACGACATGCTAACAGCATCACCGAAATGCTAGCAGATTTACGAAATGCCAATCGACTTACGCCGTGATAACCGCGTCACCGACATTCTGAAAGCATTTTTTGACATGCAATTTGCGTCACCAACATGCACACCGCGTCACCGACATCCTAACCACGTCACCGACATGCAGACTGCGGCACCAACATGCTACCCAAGTCACCGACATGCAGACTGCGGCACCAACATGCTACCCAAGTCACCGACATGCTAATGTAACGTGTGCATCAGACTGGCGTCGCGGAGCGGCCTGTGTACGTACATGTATACGCATATATATACTTATATATGTTATTCCAAAGTTTTAAGTTTTCATTTCTGTCACCAGTCCCCATGAATGCCATATTTTTTTGTATTATAATTTTGTCTACTCTTCTCGTCGTCAAAATCGAGGACGAGTAAATGACAGCAGAATCGAAGATTATCTCGTGTTGAATTGTCAAAATACGAGATAACTTAGGTGCCATGTTAGGGTTTGTCGAGAAAATATCGAGTTTGACAGAACGAGTCGAGTATTTTGTATGGCAGCGCTGTCAGAAAACGAGAAAATTGACAGAAATAGACAAAAATTACTCACGCGAGAGTGAGTAATTGTCGCGTGTGTCATGTTAGCCCTGCTGGTCGCCCTATTACGGATAAAATTGATGCCATTTTTGAAAAAGTGGAGCAAGATCGGCATATCAGTAGTTACGACGTAGCTGAAGAACTGGGAATTGACCACAAAAATCATACATCCATGTTGTGCCTCGTTAATAACCTACGATCGAGTTTGTTATCTGTTTACCCACGTTTTTTGTTTTTTTCTTTTGTTTTGTCATTTTATATACGTACATCTGTGCGCTCTAATTATTAATCTTAGTTATTAGTTATTGTTTCTCAGTAAGTGAATTAGTGTATGCAATTCTTTATGAGAAATAAAGTTATTCTAAACCCAAATAGTTTTGGCGCATTTGAAAAAACTGGGTACACAAAAAAGCTCGATATTTGGGTACCTCACGAGCTCACTGAAAGAAACCTAATGAACCGTGTACTCATTTGTGATTCTTTATTACGACGTAATGAAACCGAACCATTTTTGAAGAAGCTGATAACTGGTGATGAAAAGTGGATCACGTACGACAAGAACGTGCGAAAAAGGTTGTGATCAAAGGCCGGTCAGGCTTCACATACTGTGGCGAAACCCGGGTTAACTCGCAACAAGGTGATGCTGTGTGTGTGGTGGGATAGGAAGGGCATTATTTATTATGAGCTGTTACCACCAGGCAGGACCATCGATTCTGAACTCTACTGCGAACAACTGATGAGATTAAAACAAGACGTTGAGAGAAAGCGGCCGGAATTAATCAACAGAAGGGGTGTGGTTTTTCATCATGATAACGCTAGACCTCACACATCTTTAGCCACTCAGCAAAAATTAAGAGAGTTTGGCTGGGAGGTGTTAATGCATCCGCCGTATAGTCCTGACCTTGCACCTTCAGATTTCCACCTGTTTCGGTCTCTTCAGAATTCTTTAGGCAGTGTCAGGTTAACATCACGAGAGGACTGCCAAAACCACTTGTCGCGGTATTTTGATCAGAAGTCCCAAAATTTCTATAGCAACGGGATCATGTCCCTACCTACAAGATGGCAAAAAGTTATCGAACAAAATGGTACCTACATACTTTAGTTAAATGTAAAAAAACTATATTAAAAAATGATTTAAATTTTATAAAAAAATGCGAAGAAACTTTTTCCCCAACCTATTACTATCGCAAGCTAAAATATGCTTAGTCTCGAAAAAACTGAGTCTCACTCAACTGTCTGCCTGCACAGCTCCGTGGCATTGACACCGCGCCTGAGTCAGCATCGCCCCGCGCATGCTCAAAACACGCTACACGCCGCCGACTTTGCTGAGTCTGACGTCCAGGACGAGCATTATCGCTGCGACCGTGCATTCCATCGCTATGCTATACGCTGACATTTTTGCGCTTACGCCCAACAGCTGTTCCTTGCTTCGCGTGTTCATTCCCTACAGTGTGCCGCCTATAATTATTTCCACGATTTCTGTTGCCCGTTGAAAAACCACCCCTTGCGGGCCAGCGCTGGTACGTCATGACTTGCGCCAACGAAGCACAATCGTCGTCTTCCGCTACCCTGATAGCATCTTTCAAACAATTCAAATTCTGCGCCGTGATAACCGTACTAAGACGCTGATTACGATGTCCGTCAGCAAACTTCCTAATCGCATATTTTTCGTTCAACGGCTGCAAAATCTTATAGGCTTCCGAACTTTCCCCGGCTTGAGAAATAGTCAAATTGACCATCAACTTCCCTATCTCGGCCCCAAAATCCGCGACCCATTTATTATTCTGCCTAGCGCGAGCAAGTTTGGCTTGCACAGCCACGTCCGACTCCACCGTTAATAAATGCTTCCTCATGTCAGCCAACAGACTGTCTGTCGTTGCGTAATTGGAAGACAACCGAATCCTAGCCCCCTGGGTAAGCCGTGTGGTTAGCACAAATTTAATTAAAAGAGCACTATCAGCCTCCTCTAACATTGAACTATATAAACCTATGGCATCAATTAAATCTTGGGTCACCTGCTCATCCCTTCTCATTTTCGGTAGCAAGCTAACCGCCGTCCTCAAAGAAAACCTTTCCGCTGCCATCTCTTGTTCGGTTGTCTTCAAACTTTATGGTCTCTACGTACAAATTTTCTATTCTACGTATCAACTGCGTTAACTCTTCCGAAAATTTGCTGGACCTTGAAACTATACACTTAAATTTACCGTATAATGCTTTCGCGTCACTAATTTTCCCATCAAAATTTTTGCCTTTCCGCCTAGTAGGACCTAACTTAACAATAGATTCCCTTAACAATTTAAGTTGTATAAACAGCGACGTTAACTCCACTTCCATTTAAAACTATTGTCTCTAAATTTACCGATGACCGCAAGCACTCGCCACAACACTTAAGCTCACATTGGAATCACTTACTTTCCCTCGTCACTCTGTACGTCCCTGGTCAGGCCATTTGCAAACCAGGCTCTTTGCATTTGCTTTACGAACCTCCCGTTGATTGATCTTCTCTTCTACTGCGAAAAACTGATGAGATTAAAGCAAGAAGTTGAGAGAAAGCGGCCGGAATTAATCAACAGAAGGGGTGTGGTTTTTCATCATGATAACTCTAGACCTCAAACATCCTGCCGGGGTCGCGGGAAGGTACTTATGGGTCACCGAGGCCCCCGCAACACAGGCAACAAGAAGGAATACGGGTGGGTTTTAGTCAGTAAGAGTCTGACACACCCTCCCGCTCCGCCCAGAGCGGGAGAAGTTATTTGATGATTTCCCACCATAAAAAAAAAAAAAAAAAAAAAAAAAAAAAAAAGACCTCAAACATCTTTAGCCACTCAGCAAAAATGAAGAGAGTTTGGCTGGGAGGTGTTAATGCATCCGCCGTATAGTCCTGACCTTGCACCTTCAGATTTCCACCTGTTTCGGTCTCTTCAGAATTCTTTAGGCAGTGTCAGGTTAACATCACGAGAGGACTGCCAAAACCACTTGTCGCGGTATTTTGATCAGAAGTCCCAAAATTTCTATAGCAACGGGATCTTGTCCCTACCTACAAGATGGCAAAAAGTTATCGAACAAAATGGTACCTACATACTTTAGTTAAATGTAAATAAACTATATTAAAAAATGTTTTGAATTTTCTTAAAAAATGCGAAGAAACTTTTCCCCCAACCTATTACTATCGCAAGCTAAAATATGCTTAGTCTCGAAAAAACTGAGTCTCACTCAACTGTCTGCCTGCACAGCTCCGTGGCATTGACACCGCGCCTGAGTCAGCATCGCCCCGCGCATGCTCAAAACACGCTACACGCCGCCGACTTTGCTGAGTCTGACGTCCAGGACGAGCATTATCGCTGCGACCGTGCATTCCATCGCTATGCTATACGCTGACATTTTTGCGCTTACGCCCAACAGCTGTTCCTTGCTTCGCGTGTTCATTCCCTACAGTGTGCCGCCTATAATTATTTCCACGATTTCTATTGCCCGTTGAAAAACCACCCCTTGCGGGCCAGCGCTGGTACGTCATGACTTGCGCCAACGAAGCACAATCTTCGTCTTCCGCTACCCTGATAGCATCTTTCAAACAATTCAAATTCTGCGCCGTGATAACCGTACTAAGACGCTGATTACGATGTCCGTCAGCAAACTTCCTAATCGCATATTTTTCGTTCAATGGCTGCAAAATCTTATAGGCTTCCGAACTTTCCCCGGCTTGAGAAATAGTCAAATTGACCATCAACTTCCCTATCTCGGCCCCAAAATCCGCGACCCATTTATTATTCTGCCTAGCACGAGCAAGTTTGGCTTGCAGAGCCACGTCCGACTCCACCGTTAATAAATGCTTCCTCATGTCAGCCAACAGACTGTCTGTCGTTGCGTAATTGGAAGACAACCGAATCCTAGCCCCCTGGGTAAGCCGTGTGGTTAGCACAAATTTAATTAAAAGAGCACTATCAGCCTCCTCTAACATTGAACTATATAAACCTATGGCATCAATTAAATCTTGGGTCACCTGCTCATCCCTTCTCATTTTCGGTAGCAAGCTAACCGCCGTCCTCAAAGAAAACCTTTCCGCTGCCATCTCTTGTTCGGTTGTCTTCAAACTTTATGGTCTCTACGTACAAATTTTCTATTCTACGTATCAACTGCGTTAACTCTTCCGTAAATTTGCTGGATCTTGAAACTATACTCTTAAATTTACCGTATAATGCTTTCGCGTCACTAATTTTCCCATCAAAATTTTTGCCTTTCCGCCTAGTAGGACCTAACTTAACAATAGATTCCCTTAACAATTTAAGTTGTATAAACAGCGACATTAATTCCACTTCCATTTAAAACTATTGTCTCTAAATTTACCGATGACCGCAAGCACTCGCCACAACACTTAAGCTCACATTGGAATCACTTACTTTCCCTCGTCATTCTGTCCGTCCAAGGTCAGGCCATTTGCAAACCAGGCTCTTTGCATTTGCTTTACGAACCTCCCGTTGATTGATCTTCTCTTCGCTCCAATTCTGGTGACATCTTCTATACATCCGGACTGCTACACCAACGATGACAATCGCCTAACACAGCAATAAACAACAGCACCGTGTTGATAGCTGTCAGCTGCTCCTGCGTAACCGCTGCGGCATTCGAACCACCCGCTGCCGTCTGAGCGATAATCACCTCTTCCTTAGATGTCGTGCTCCCCATGGCCCGTGACCCGACGTGACGTGAAGCTGACCGAAGTCGAGTAAACTGCGACTCTGACTAGCCCCCAATCGGGCAACTATAACGCCGTTATTTAAATTATCAGCATTAGCAGGGTGGTGCGAAGAATGACGTTTAGCAAATATTACCTTACATAATGCAACAACATAATGAGCCTATAATGTTCCCACTGCTGGGACACAGGCCTCCTCTCTGTGAGAGGGAGTGGGCCGTAATCTACCACGCGGGCCCAGTGCGGGTTGGTAAATGTCACATGTCTTCGACTTTTTTTTGGTTCTAGGACATGCCGGTTTCCTCACGATGTTTTCCTTCACTGTTTTGAGAGCAGTGGTGATGTAATAATTTACACAAAGTAAAGCGCCTGTCTGGGTTCGAACCTACGACATACAACTCGTAAGTCGCGGCTGTTACCACTGGGCCACCACTGCTCCGGCTATTATTACCTTTGATTTGCTCATACTTAGGGTCGTGTATTGATTGAATGAATGCGTGATTGTTTAATAATCATTTGTTGGGCACGCGCGTGGTCGTTTTGTGTCAAAGTTCAGTACGTTTTGGCAAGTGATAGTGAGAGTTTAGTGTACGTATTCGTTATACAGTAATTACATTCTTTCGTCTTGTGCTTATTATTGTACTTAAATAGATAATAGTGTGAACCCAATACAATCTAATCAAAATATCAAAAGTCTTAAATAATGAAAGGTTTTAAATTGTTAAAAATATTTAAGTATGTGATCAATCTTAATCACATGTGCAAGCACAAATGCAAGTGTACTAGCACAAATAAAACGATCGATCAGGTTAAGCAACGCTTGCCGCGGTTGGTCCGTGGATGGGTGACCATCTTTACATACCAAGCCCCCTTCGTGTCTCGGAAAGCACGTTAAGCCGTTGGTCCCGGCTGTCATTTGTAGATCTTTGACAGTCGTTACGGGTCGTCAGAAGCCCAAAAGTCAGACAACCAGTCTTACCAAGGGGTAGGTATCGTGTTGCACAGTAACAGGGTTGTGGAGGTCAGATAGGCAGTCGCTCCATGTAAAATACTGGTATTCAGCTGCATCCGGTTAGACTGGAAGCCGACCCCAACATAGTTGGGAAAAGGCAGGCAGATGATGACTAGCACAAATAAAACTTTATCGGCGAGTAAACAAACCGCACGCTAGGAGACGTCCTAAGGCGAACGCGCTTTTTAATTCGCATATTAACAAAATTCACCTACTTCATTATTATCAATTATCGTCATATTAGCATGCTAAGACTCAAGCTAATGAAATTAATGCGAAATCGCATTAATTGTTAATACTAGTCGCCATGCGATGTGGGGGAGAGGAGGGGTTAAGTAAACAACATGATGTGTACTACTCCGAGAGTATATATACATAGATAGTACGTGACACTATGCTAATACTAAGGCTACGAACACAGCTTATTTACCTTAACTTAAACTATGTATGTGACGGGCTGATGAACAATATACGTGACTTCACACCACACTCTATCCCGCACCTTCTCAAAAAATTAGAAGGGTTTGGTGTAAGAGGTATTCCTTTAAAATTAATGACGGACTAGCTTACAGGAAGAAAGCAAAGAGTTCGGATTGACAATTGGCTAAGCGATGAAGCATGGGTCGAATTCGGTGTGCCTCGAGAATGCTGCCCGCATTCTCGGACCAACGTTGTTCTTGGTGTATATCAACAGCCTCTGCCAACTGCAGGTCCACAAGGGCAAAATCATTAGCTTCGCTGATGACACTGCTCTCTTTTTTAGTGGACAGAGCTGGGAGGAGGTCTTTGATACTGCCCAAAAGGGTTTTAATCGAGTCTGCAAATGGCTCCGATCGAATGTCCTGACGTTAAATGTTAAGAAAACCAAATATGTAACTTTTTCCCATAGGTCAAATCAACTTCTCCCATTATATTTTAGCACTTACTCTCATGCTTGTGTTCCTGACGACACGTTGTGCTCCTGTCCCGTTCTCCAAAGAATCGAATATTTCAAATACCTTGATATCATTATATATCAGTTCTTGACCTTCAAACCGCACATAAAAGTCCTTGTAACCCGGTTGCGTAAACTAATTTACATCTTCAAAACCCTTAGACACGCAGCGGACCGACGGGTTATTAAGATGGTTTACGATGCTTTATGCCAATCCTTAATAGACTACTGCATTACATCTTGGGGAGGTGCCGCCAAGACTGACCTCATTGAAGTTGCGAGAGCACAGCGTGCCATCCTCAAAGTTGGCGCCGGTCCCCCCTACCTATTCCCAACCGTAGATCTAACTAAAATCTGCTAGACTAACCGCGTAAAAATATAATCACGCTATCAAAATAGAATCACGTACTCCATCTACCCAAATAATTTAAAACAAAGTCTACAATGAATTTACGTGTTACGTACTAATGTTACCACATAAAATTATATACTTTCTAAATGCATAATACATGTGTTTACAAGGTCTTAATAATTATTTAAAAAAATCACATGGCCCCGTCGCGCGTCGGGCAAAACAATTTAATCAAATATGAGTAGTAGCATAATTCAAAATAAATAAAGTAAATTGGAATTAAAATATAGCAATCATTAAAAAAAAACTTTACAAATTGTACTTAATTTGGTTCTATGCAGCGGTTAAAACAATAATAAAACTTTACATACCTGCGATATGTCAGTATACTTCAGATAGTGCATACATTCGTTTGTTTCTAAACAATATTTTTTGTTCTATATCACTTCCGACAGCCATGCCTGTCAGAAGAAAGTACATAATAATATGAATTGAAAATAGGTTAGGTAGGTTTCGTCTTTTTCTTATATTTTTCTTACACAATAAATGCGTTTGAAATTAAAAAATAAATTGCAGCGATTAAAAATAAGTGTGCGTACACAGTGTGTACGTAGTCACACTATAGTGTTGTTATTCAACAGTGGCTAGAAGAGCACCAGTTCCTGGAGTGCCTGATCCAGATCGTGTGCGGCACGTATGTGGCGGAGGAGCTGTCGGGGGCGCAGGCCGACGCGCCTGAGAAGGCGGAGCGCGAGCCCTCGGAGAAGACGGACGCCAATCACAAGGACGACGCTGGCGGCAGCGACACTGATGCAGACAAAGGTGAAGGAAGATGGGTCTATTATGAGTGCACGTTTTTAAGACATTAAAATTTTTTAATTAATTGTATTCCCAATAGTATTTCATGTTGTTGTTTTACAACTTGATGTTCGAACTGTGAAATTTGAAACCTTAAGCTAAGCGCACATCACAGTCGCAGCAGGCTCCATCGCATTGAAATGCGCATCGCATTTCAATGCAACAAATAAAAAGGCCGTTTATAGACTGACGCACATTAGACCAGGCCGTTGCCTGCTCTAATGTGCGTCAGTCTATAAGGCGCTGACAAGACCCAATTGACCAAAATAGGCTTCTCGTAAGAAAGAAAACTGCCAAATCTGTATAGTTTGTGGTAGCGAAAAAAAAATATGTTAATTTTGAACATATTTCCCAGAACTTGGTTGTTACCATAACACGTTTTGAAAAAAAAAAAAACTCGATACAAACTAACGTTAAACTAACCTCTTACCTTGAGTTCTAATCAAAAATATCTGTATTCAATATCAACATACGTTACGTATTTAATTAATAACAAGTGCGTCTTATTTGAATGCAGAACTTGGTTGTCTTTTATTTTCGATTACTCAATTCAATTCTGAGTAAATAGATAATTGCTTCATATTTTGCAATAAATTACAAGCGTTTTGTCGTCGTGCTTCTCTTTCTTTTCTATGCAATCTGACAGTGACCGCGGTTTAGGTGTTGTCAGCGTCTTAAAGGTGATCGTTAAATGTTCGCGTAAGCCACCACTAAATGAAGGCAGTGGAATAAAGTTACATGGTAGAGTAAATGCAGTCACCGCTTACATTTAGTGTTAGACATTTTTAATTTCATATGAGGTGTTCAATCGTCAGGTTCATCAAAGCCGGATCAGGAGAATAGTCCAGAGTCCCCCGCGGCGGGCGCCGGCAGCGCGTCGGCGGTGGTGGGGTCCGGGGGCGAGGCGGAGGGCGCGGGCGCGGGGGCGGGGCTGAGCACGGAGGCTGGCGTGGGGGCGGGGCTGAGCACGGGGGCAGGCGCGGGGGCGGGGTTGAGCGCGGAAGCGCGCGCGCGCATCTCGGCTGTGGCGTCGGCCAACGCCGCCGCGCTGCTGTGCGACCTCATTGTCAACGGGTGTGCCGGGGAGGGATGCTCCACCAGGTATGCCTATCACATGATTTGCTTTCTGTTTATGTATGTCATTAGTGTAGTAATCTAATAACTGTTAGAAAAATATTAAATATATTCAGAATAAGGTTCAGAATAGACTGACATATTATCTGATATCGTGGACGTCGAATATTTTTACACCACACCACATATGATGTTGGTTGCACACAATTAGGACAAGAAATACCCCTACCATAGACTAGAAAACCGTGTAAGTTGTCGGTATGGCTCATTCGCAAAACGTCTACTTCGCAAAATGTCTACCGGTCGTAAAATGTCTCTTTCTCATAATATCTCTTTCGCAGAATGTCGCTTTCGCAGAATGCCTCTTTCGCAAAACATCGCTTTCGCACAATGTCTCTTTCGCAGAATGCCTCTTTCGCAAAATGTCGCGATAGTAACTTAGGATAAAACATTCGTTACAAAAAAACGTTTATTACAGTAAAGTAAACAAATCATAAATGTCTTCATTTAGGTACTTAAATTTATGTTAGTGTTACATACATATATCATAGTTAAAAAAACATTATTTAAAGTAAACAAATCATGTGTCTTCATTTTTGGTATTTAAATTTACATACATATTACATATACAGAAATATTAAACAAAAATGTGATATCCAACAAAAAAATATACTTTCTAGTACACTAGAACCTAGAACGACAGCCACAAAGCGAAATATGTCTCCTAGGTCTGAAATGTCACCTAAAATCTATTTGAACATTTGTAAAAATTGCGACAGGGTCAACTCCTTACGCTCAAATTGTCTCAGTAGTTTCTTGTATTTTATTTCAAAGTATATATATTTTCATAGTGTATATATTCTCAAAACCGCGATAAACCCCCCCCCCCCCCCCCCCGACCGCTCACCAGGTTCGGCAAGCCTATCCCTTGGGAGAAGCGACCCAAATACCTAGGCGTGACCCCCGACCACCATCTTTCCGTCTCAGAGCACATAAAGCAGGTGCGTTCGCGTGCCGCTTCCACTCTCGGTAGACTCCATTCCGTCTTAAATGCACGCAGCAAATTGTCCCTTAAATACAAATTGCGTATTTACACAGCGTGCATCCGTCCCATCATGACATATGCTTATGCAGTCTTCGCACAAGCTAGGCCCCACCACATCCACAGGATGCAGTGCCTCCAAAACCGTTTCCTCCGAAAGGCAATGGGATCCCCCTGGTTCGTCCGTAACGAGATCCTCCATCTCAATCTTAAAATCCCCACCATCCAGCAGTTCATGAAACGCACCGCGAAGCGATTCTTTGACTCTGCCGTCACCCACCGCAAACTTCTGGTTGTGAAGACTGCCAGTTATAGGCCCTCCTGTATTAGCTCTATTCGTTGTCCAAGGGCTACGCTCACCGACCCCGATGACCCCGTAATTGTCCCCCCCGACACTTGCTCGACGAAGTGCCAGCCCGCGCTGCAACTGAGCCCGTAGCTTTAATTTCCCCGAATAATAATAATTCAGTTCTAATCCAGTCTGTCCCACCTTGCTGTCCTCCCCCCAGCAACGCCCTAAGCGTGCAGTCGCTTAGTAACGTAAGTAATTCACCCCTGGCTGGAGGCTTTGAGTCCGCTTAAGGCAGCTATAGGATAGTCCGGTTGAGTAGTCACGACCTCTCAAGGTCAGCTACGAGATGACATATATAAAAAAAAAATCCACTGCGTTAGTTGTGCGATGACGTTGGTAAGCGCAACTTAGTAAAGTTGGTTCTATTCTTGGGTACCATTCGTTTTCGTAATACTGTCTAAAATTGTTCAATTGTTGTTAACTGTCTGGAGCTATACTTAAAACATAATTATTTTCAATTTTTTTTCATACATATTTGACAGAATAAAAAAGCAATTACTTTACCAGCGTGGCATTTACATTCATGAGGTTCTCTAAAAAGCATTTACTACTGCAAATTATAATAAACTTTAAAATAGTCAATATCCACATAATAATATAATTGAATTATAAATGATTTGTTTGCTTTATAACTAAATGTTTTTTTTTTAAACTATAATATATGTAACACTAAAGTAAATTTAAGTACCAAAATGAAGACATTTATGATTTGTTTACTTTACTGTAATATACGTTTTTTTGTAACGAAAATTTTATCTTAAGTTACTATCGCGACATTTTGCGAAAGAGGCATTCTGCAAAAGAGACATTGTGCGAAAGCGATGTTTTGCGAAAGAGGCATTCTGCGAATGCGACATTCTGCGAAAGAGACATTACGAGAAAGAGACATTTTACTACCGGTAGACATTTTGCGAAGTAGACGTTTTGCGAATGAGCCGTCTGTATTTCCATCGATTTTATTAATTATTTCGTTTATCGCATATCTACTATTGTTTCTTTGAACATCCCGTGGATTTTGAGCAACATGTAAAACGAGCATTCAGTACAAGAGCTCACCCATGCCCAGGCCGCGCACGGCGTGGGCGCTGCTGGCGCGCCTGCAGTCGGAGGCGGGCGCGCGCGCGCTGCTAGCGGCCATGTTCACGTCGCCGCCGCCCGCGCGCCCGCACGCGCTGGTGTGGGGCTGCCAGCTGCTGCGCGCGCTGCTGCACGAGCCGCTGGCGTGAGTGGGGGGGGGGGGGGGGGGGGGGGGCAGTGGTAGTATCTTGATCAAAATATGATTCGCGACCATTACAAGTATGTATGTACATAAGTAAAATTATTAATACATCTCTCTTAGTTAAATTTGTTCTATAAGAATAAATCTCTTACGGAAAAGTATTTAATTTGATCAAGATCTCACACTGATCTGCAAATTACAAAAAACTAAAGAAAATTCGAAATTTGCGGGCTACCACTGCGGATCCACTTTAAGAGATAAATAAATGTTATTTCTTATTTAGTAGGATAGAAAGTGGGCTAGGGGGTCAGCTCGGATCGCTAACAGCGCCCGTCTGGATGATTATAGGAATAATAATAATTATCCTATAATAATGTCAAATACGAGTTTAATTGTCTAGTAGCTTAGAGCTCCACGAGTCAGGCACAGGTCGCTCACCACTGAGTGCGCAGGGCGCGGGCGGACGGCGCCGAGCCGGGCGGCGCGCGCGGCGTGGAGCGCGCCGTGGCGCCGCACCTGCCGCTGCTGCACCACGCGCTGCTGGCGCCGCGCGCGCGCGTGAGTGCCGACCTGCTACCTGCTTGTGTTACACTTTGGCCCAGCATTTTTTCCTCATACATCAGTAGATATCATCTCTGAGTTCACTTCCTAAAATTCCAGTCTAATACAAAACAATCGTCAATTATACTTTAACACTGTTGTACCCATTCCATGTTTTATGCAAATAATTTGTTATTCTATCATTTATTAACGTTGCTTTCTTATTCTGTTACATTAGATATAAAAGAACCCATTTAAAAATTAAAAATAAATAGAAACCCGGTGTCTCCCGAGCCGTCTCGAGGAGCTCTGCCTTCTGAATCAGACTCTTGATCCAACCGCCCAACGAGAACCTCGAGAGATGTTCATCGAAGCTTTCAATCATTTGCCGTTACGACAATCGGCACAATGACAGCCGAACTCACATTCCACATGTCAACAGCCTCGTGTTAAATCAAGATATTTTATCTATTTCTCTTTCTCAGCTTTCACGAGGTTCTTGTTATGTGGAATAATAACGCGCTAATCGATCTATAACCACTTATCAGGCTTTATGACGACAATAGTCCTGTCAGTAATAATGGACCGCTCCCAGTACAACGTGACATGGTCATTTTCGAGAACTAGGTCCACAAGTTTATATTTCAAAGCAAGTTGCTAGTGAATAATCCTAGCCATTTGGTTATGCCTGTACTTCACCGTTAGCCTGACGACAACCACCAAAGATAATATGTCTGATGGACTTACTCGGACGGTGGCATACCCGACACACGTCAACCTTCCCGCCTAATATGTTTCCGGTAGTCATTCTTCAAGATAAATGCGTCCATAATTACGCAGACAAAACCTTCAGCTTCCCCGAACAGGTCTCCAAAACGTAGCCAGAATACGGACGCTAAGAACTCTACACCGGGCTCATGAAAAGTCCGATAGAAGCGCCCGTGCAGCTCCTTGCTTTGCTATACCTCCTTGCGGTCATCGGTAGTCAGTCTACAGGGCGCCAGTTCTCTGTAGCCATGGTGAGCGGGGTGAGCCCCTTGTCCACTGTGACTATATGAGATTGCACACGTCGCGGTTTGCACAATTCTTATCGTTTAAGTAGTCGTTGATAGAATAGTATGCCTTTGAGCAAAGGTTGGTTTTTACTTTAGTTTTAAACGCAGCTTGTTATAAAAAGTAATACCAAGCCCAATAAACGGGTTATGAACCTTGTGAAGCCGGTGAAATGGAGCGCGTAATGAATATCACTGTTTTTGGTGTATAAGTGTATATTTTGCCTAATAAATGTATAAGATGTTGGCGAAGGTGAACTGTGATGCTACCGTGAGAATACATATATCTTATAAAAATCTCTCGGAGAAACTGGCACCTAGCTGGTAAATTGCTCGAACAGCTCGTTTTTGAAGAACAAATATATTTTGAATGTCAGGCTTTGCCCCACAGCAGAATACCGTAAAACATAACGCTATGGAAATAACTAAAATAGACTAACCGAGCTGTATCAACGTCAGTGTATTGTCTTACCTACTTTCCTGACGGCGTAAGCGGCCGAACTGAGCCTTCCCGCTAGGCTTGATATATGAGGGCCCCACTGTAGTTTGGCATCTACTGTTATGCCCACAAAAACTGCCGAATCTACAGTTTCAAGAACCTCTTTATCCAAGATGATGTTGGGTCCTAGATTTCTAACATTCGGTAAGGCAAACTTTAAACATTTAATTTTCAAGGCATTGAGATTTAAGTTATTTCTCGTAAACCAATCCGTAACCATTGAGAGTGCACTGTTTACGTCGTCAAAATCTTGTCAATTCCTGTCTACTTTAATAAGAGAGGTATCATCTGCAAACAGTACAACTTCACGGATACCCTTTAAATAGTCATTAATATACACTAAGAATAAGAATGGACCCAGTATTGAGCCTTGAAGTACACCTAACTGAACTAGTAGCCCGGAAGATTTTACACCATTAACATATACACATTGCAACCTATTATGTAAATAAGAACTTATTACTTTAAGAGCTACATTTTGGACACCGTAATGACGTAGTTTACGCAAAATCGTGTCATGTTGGACGCAATCAAAAGCTTTGGAGAGATCACAGAAAATTCCAATAGCATTTTGCGAGTTCTCCCATGCGTTAAATATATGTTTCAGCAGTGCAACACCCGCATCTGTAGTCGAACGACCTTTTGTAAAGCCATATTGTTCATTATGAAGGAGGCTGTTTAAATTAAAATGTCTTAGCCACTGCTTGAGTATTATCCTCCCGCTCTGGGCGGAGCAGGAGGGTACTGACTAAAACCCACCCGTGTTCCTTCCATAGCCTGTGTTGCCAGGGGCCTCGGTATCCCTTTCGGACTTTCCCACGACCCCGGCAGGTCTGGCTACGTCTAATGGCGTAATTAGGACTGCTTCCATTTCTGGTATAAATCCACTCACTCGCACGACATCCTGCATCCAGCCAGCCTCAGCGTGTCACAGGCAGCGACCAGATGCAGCGCCAGAACGACCTCGTGGTGGCATCATCCGAGCGGTACACGTCTGTCACATTTCGTTCTGTTTGCTCCCAAGTTCTATAGCCTTGGCCAAAAGTATTGAGCACCTAACAAATTTCGCTCGTTCACGGTAAATATGGGAGAAAACCAAATCTACTGTTGAAATATTCTTTTGTCGGTCATCTACAAAGATTTAAAAACAATGACCCATGCCGCAGCTAGCAATAAATCACCTGGGTGCAATAAAATGTGTCTTTTACAATTTTTGTATTTATTTATCAGTTTGCTACCATCGCTCGTTGTGAACACATCCAGTGATCTAGTGCGCCTTTGGTATTTTATTTCAAAGTTTTAAGTGTTATCGTTGCAATATGCCAAAACGAAACGAACTTTTTTTTAGAAAAACGTGTGTAGATACAGCTTCTGCATGGGCAAGGGAAATCACAAGTAGAGATTTCCAAAACTGTGAAATGTTCGCGCCGATCCGTGCAATATGCTATTAAGCGATCCTCTGCTAACCGGATCACATCAAAATAGACCGAGAACCGGGCGCACACGCATCACCACAGACCGTCAGGATCGTCAGTTACTGAGAGAGTCGTTAAGAAATAGGAAAAAAACGTCTTCAGAGCTCGCTGCTGAGTTGTCAGAACAAATTAAGAAATCAATTTCTGCTCGAACTACTCGAAGAAGACTTCAGGAAGGTGGTCTGAAAGACTGTGAAGCTAGGAAGAAGCCATGGCTCTCCGACAACAACAAAAAAGCTCAGTATAAATGGACCTTAAAACACCGAACTTTCACCGCTGAAGAGTGGTCAAATGTTGTGTGGTCAGACGAATCAAACTTTGAGGTGTCAAAAGTCAATTTAATGCCCTAATATAATTATATTAAATGATTAAAAAACCAAACGCATAGATGAAGTTATAGATTTTTTCCGGAACTCAATATTTTTCTCTTTATTGCACATTTTTGGTACACCTGGTGTGACCTTTGTGCGTCGCCGGGTGGGCGAAGAATTTAAGCCAGAGTGTGTGATCCCAACCGTAAAACACGGCGGCGGCAGCGTAATGGTCTGGGGTTGCATGACCGATCCTGGAGTTGGCGAATTGTTCGTGTGTGAGGGCCGCATGGACTCTATTAAGTACATAAATGTACTAGAAACTGCGTTGCTGCCTTCATTCACGAAACTTTTCGGAGACACGAACATGGATGGTGTTAAATTCCAGCAGGATAACGCGCCATGCTACAAATCTGCCCGCACTATGACATGGTTTCGGGAAAATAACACAGAGCTTCTTGACTGGCCTGCCCAGTCGGCAGATCTGAACCCCATAGAACATTTATGAGGTTTATTAAAGCGTAGAGTTAGGCGCGACACAATTAACAACAGAAGATTTGATACGCTACCTGCGCCTAGAATGGAACGCGATTACTGCTGAAGACTGTAAAAATCTTGTTAGCTCTTTACCAAAAAGTATTTCTGCCGTAATTAAGGCAAAGGGTGGACCCACAAAATATTAATTTTCAATTAATAAATAGTAAAATAAACCTATATAAAACGTTTTATTTCTATTTGATACTCCTCATAAAACTGAAAGATGTCATGGGTGCTTAATACTTTTGGCCAAGGCTGTATATACCCACCTCTCATCGCTCTGGAACATGCGATTTTGCGTGTATCGATCAAACTTTCTGCTTCAGGAAGTCGATGCGCTCTGTGACACGAGACAAGTATTCTCGAGGGCTGATTCCAGTCCCCGAGATTACAAAGCGCATCATTCGTGGTCGTGGATTGCCCTCCCCGAAGCAGTATAGTTGGCCATCTATACGACACTCGATCCTGCACTGCCAGGCTGGTACGGTTGGTTTTGGTCGAGTAGCTACGTCAAAGTTTGGAAACTTGACGTTAGCTAAACGACATGCTGCAACAGCCGCGCAATACAGGATCGAGTGTGTATCAACGAGATCGTTCCTGCTCTCGAAAACATCCTTAAGCTGCGAGTCCAAGGCACACACCAGCGCCCTATTTTTATATGCATTGGTAGGCGTGGTAATCGGGGTCTATGTTCGGTCGGAGTGGACCTATACTCGCTATACGTATCTTCCAGTACGCTCCTCAATCGGACATTGCACTGGCTACTTACTGTGGCAACTCAAGTTTGTCTTATTCAATGCAATCTCCATAAAGTACAAAACCAAAGTGGTGTAAAATAGGCTGGGTGATTTTGAAATAAATAATAATAATACCCAACCCTCGGTATCTCTACATTGACGCCGTGGTCGGACTTGCGCCCTACGAACTCTGCGTCAGTGCTGGTAGAGTTTACGTTGCCGGAACAGGTCAAGGGTAAGGAACCAGACCAAGAGAGAAACAGAAACCCGCAGGGCAGCATGTGTTGGGCAGTAGCGACCCTACGGACCGTATCTCCCTGGAGAAGTCTTGTTCCTCATCTCTGGCTTGCCTTTATTGTCCGGCTGGAGAGAACAATGACGAGGAACAGAGCTCAGAGCTCCTCATTCTTGTCTTATTGGCCGGCTTTGAGGTTAGCGTGCTAAATAGAGTAAATTGGTTACAGCGCCCTCTAGCGTTGAAAAGCTGAACTTGTTGTTGATTGCTCGAATTTGTTTGTTCGATGGAAAAATGGTCTTCATTGATTTTGACACGTAAAATAAAACCAACGTTCATGAGTTGTAATAAGACTTAATTTTGAACAACGAATTATAAATGGAACTTTTCGCCAAAGTTCCATTTATAATTCGTAGCCAGTAATATTATCGTTTTCTGTGTATTGCAATGTACATTTTAATTTTTGGCGACACTGTTTCCCGTACTAAGGAAGTCTAAGGGCACTTCCACTGTTTTTTCTATTCCGTGCCTCGTACACAAAAGTGACATACAACCCGACTTTTTAAGTTTTTTAAGATTATACGTCTTAGGGGCTCATTATCATGGTTTTCGAGGGGGCTGATATCGAAAATGAGGTTGCGTGACATCGCGGTTTCCTTGGAGATGCATATGGCGCGACATTTGTTCCCTAGTAAAATACACCACGTTATATGTACTTACTACTCTCCAAATAAGTTATTCTTCACCATATATATCCGGAGATATGGCGAAGGCATATCTCCGAATATCTATGGTGAAAGGTGGCGACACACAAGGTACACTTAAACAAATATTGAGTGAAGACTATATTTGTTCAAGTGTACTTTGTGTTTTTGTACCTATTCACATTCCAGAAACGCACACAAAATCAAAAGAAATACGGCACACATGATGCTTTTTTCGCACGCACACATGCAACTAGCCTCAACTAGGGAAGAGGGGTTGAAATGAAATGAAATAAATTTATTTGCTTTGAATGCAGGTATTTACAATTTGGTGTTAGAATATTATTTACAGGGCCTTGTACATTCTGCCTATTAGGCATGAAAATTTTAAACTTAATTTACTTAATGTAGACATTAAAATTAAACATCCGATAATTTATTTAAGCTAAACTAGGTATAGAAGATATAAATTAAGCTATCGCTACACAAGTTAAATCTATTATTTATTATTGACGGATCATTCAGGAAATCATTGATGGAATAATAACACTTTTCCACAAGTAGAGCAAAGAGCTTCTTTTTGAAAATTCTTATTGGATGTGCTTTTATACAGTCAGGTATCTTATTATAAATTTGAAGTGCCATGCCAAAAACACTCTTTTTTTAACAGAGCTGGTTTGTAGCCGCCTGTGTATAATAAGTTTTGGTACTGAGGTCTCATAGAAGTAGTGCGGTGTCGAATTTCACAATACATCTTGAAAAAATGAAGATTACCTTTTACGAACATGGCTAACTCTAAAATATACAAACAAGGAAATGTTAATAATTTATGTGTTTTGAAAGCAGGAACACAGCTATCTGTGACTTTAATATTGAACATGGACCTTATACAGCGCTTTTGCGCCTTAAAAATGCCTTCTCTCAGACTACAATTGCCCCAGAATATAATTCCGAATCTTAATTTCGACACAACTAAACCGTGGTATGCAACTAGAACTGTCTTAGTATTAACTTTTTTAGCTAAATTATAAAGAGCATACGCAGATGCACTAAGTTTCTTACATATAACCTCAGCTTGTGCCTTCCACGTTAATTGACTATCCAAAGTTATTCCTAATAATTTTGCTATGGATACTTGTTCTATATTTTGGCCAACATAGTTTATGTTTAAATTGTTCGTACGAATTCTTTGGTGAAAGTGCAATACGTTTGTCTTAAGGATATTTATTAGTAAATTATTTATATTTAGCCAGTTTATTATTACCTTCAAGGAATTGTTAATATCATAGGCATATGCTTCTTTATTTGTACATTTTATTAAGGCGGTGCTGTCATCTGCGAACAGAACCATCGGGTGGCTGATTTGACGGGGAAGGTCATTTATATATATTAGGAACAATAATGGTCCCAGGACGCTTCCTTGCGGCACACCATAATGAATATATCTGCAAGACGATGCGTGTAAAGTTTCTCTTTTCGATTTGAGACATACTCGAGCTATTTCGGTGTATTGTTTACGTCAAGTTAAATAAGATTTAATTAAATCTAAGACGTTACCGCGTATGCCATAGGCATTCAGCTTATCTAATAAAATCGAATGATTCACATAGTCAAAAGCTTTCGACATATCAGTGAATATAGCACAAACGGGGATTTTGTTATCTAGATTGACCATTAACATTTTCAGCAATTCAAAAATAGCCATATTTATATTTTTGTTTTTCCTGAAGCCATTTTGCTCTTCGCATAATATATTAAACTTTGTCAAAAAATTGTAAATAGATTCATAAAGAATTTTTTCAATTATTTTGGAGAAAACGGGTATTAGCGCGATAGGACGGTAATTTGACATTTCATCTTTATCGTTCCTCTTGTAGAGCGGTTTTATTATAGTTGTTTTTAAGGACTCGGGAAAGACACCTGTTGATATACTAGTATTTATAATGTGTGCTAAGGGGCCTGCTATGTAAGGAGACACGTATTTTATTACTTCAGTAGATATACCGTCATAGCCAAGACTTTTTTATTTTTTAGACTTTTAACTACTCTTATGAGGTCTTGAGGCACAACTGGATGCATAAACAAAGAGTGTGGATTATGTTCTATCGGCTTAACACTGGTTGTGTTTTGTTTTGGAATATCTGTTATCTGGTCAATGAAAAAATTATTGAAAGTCTCAGCTATTTCATTCGGATTGATTATTAATGAATTGTTATTTTTTATTTGGAGGATGGGTTCTGTTACTTTTTTATTTTTATTTATAATTTGCCAAGTCGTTTTTGATTTATTTTTAGAATTTTGGATTAGATAATTGTTTTGAGCTTTCTGTGTTAGATTTACTATTTTTTTTAATCTTTCGGTATAGGAATGAAAGTTCTTTTTATTTTCTTCTTTCGGTTTTAATCTCATTTGCCACAAAAGGTAGCGTTGTTTTTTACTGCAGGTCCGTATGCCTTTAGACACCCATTTTATTTTATTTTCTAGACGTATTGTAACTGTTTTATAAGGGAAACATAAATTATATAACATAAGAAATAAATCAATGAAGGCATCATAAGCGTTATTAGGGTATGTGGTATTGAAAACATCTGAAAAACTAAGATTTTGAAGATAGTTGTTAAACTTATGTAGATTTTCTTTGGACATGTTTCTTAATCTTTTACGCCAAGATTTTATATGACTAGATTTGTTAACTTTAATTTCTATTAACTGGGCCGTATGATCTGACAAGGCTAATTCTAATATTTGAGATTTACATTTTTGTTTTATATTGTGTGCAAAATTGTCAAGACAACTTTGGCTACAGATTCTAGTTGGTTTATTGATTTCTAATTTCAGATTATAGCCCAAGAGAAAGCATTCAAATTCCATTGCAAAACTATTTCACTTCAGGATATCTATATTAAAGTCACCACAGAATATTATTTTATTTTTGTTGTTATTGCATACTTTCTTCAGAATAAGATCAAGGTTTTCATACAATTTATATATATTTGACACTTTTGGGGGTCTATACACGCATACAATTATTACATTTTGCTTTGGCAACTTAACAGCACAACTTTCAATAACTCCTGGCAACGAGTATTTCTTAATGTCTAGCAATTCAATGTACTCTAAGCCTTTTTTAACCAGAATGCAAGAGCCTCCACGTTTAATGTTATTTCTTGAATAACAGGCTGGTAAATTGAAATTAGGAATTTGTAATAAAGATTCATGTCCAGACATTATGAAATGTTCCGTTATGCAAAGTACATCTATGTCTACTTTACTGTCTAACAGTTGCTGAATGTGGACGGTTAAAATGTCTGATTTATTAAGAAGCCCGGCTATATTTTGGTGCATGATATTTAAACGATTAAAAAAGAAAAAAATCGTCTTGTGAAGAATTGGCGGGTACTGGTATTATATTAGTTTCCATATTTATTTCTAAAGTAGTGCAATTTGTTTCATTTAATAAAGCTAATATGTTATTCATAATATTCTTCATTCCATAGTCGTTTATTCTACCGGTGTATTTGGAGAACATAATTTCATCATAACTTAAATTTAAATTAGAGTCAAACATTGTTGCATACTTATGTGTATCTACATCTAAGTATAGAAGATAGTTGAACGTTTCTATGCGCCAGTTGAATATTGGTGAATAGTTGTTGCATTTAAAGGTTGGAGCACATATGATGAGGTTCGTGTTCTGGATTGCTTGAAGAGTATTTCTAATTTCCACTATAATTTCATAATAATTAATTGTGTTGCGAAAATCTTCTTCTCCTATAAGTATAATACAAAAATCCTGTTTTGTAAACGTTAGTAATTTATTTTTCAAGTCTCTGATTAATTGTAATATTCCACAGTAGAGTGTAACATAATGCGGTGTAAATCAGCAATAGATAGAATTTTATTCGTATTGTTAGCACTTATAATGCACAGTTGGTTCTTGAAATTCTTTGTAAGGAGTTTGTCCGTCTTGGATTGTGTCACAGTTTCCAGTTGTGTTTCCTGTTCTTGTTCTAGGTTTTCTGCTGATTTTGGAGAAATTGGAGTGCAAGGAACAGCGTTAAGTTGTTTCCAAGATTTCTTCTTGGTTCTACTATGTGGTGTTGACATTTTCTGAGTATTGTTTGTAGTATCCATTGTATCCAAGGTGGTGGTCATTTTCTGTGTAGCATTTTTTAAGACTTCGTATTTGCTAGATAGTAATTGTAATGTTGATTTTATATTTTCATTTTCTGTTGATAAATTACTTATCTTTACATTTGCTAAATTAAGCTGTGAAGCAAGTTGATTTATTTGTTGTTTTAGTTCCTGTATTTGACTATTTTGTTCTTCTCCTGATAGGTTCGGCAAGCTACTAGTGGTGCCATCTAGTTTTGATATATTTGTACTACTACCATCACTTACTGGTTCTACTTCGGACATTGATTGAGTACGTGTTTTTCTGAACGTTATATTTTCGAAGAAGTTCATGTTGAAAAATGCGTATTTAAATCTTATATTATTTAAAAACTTGGAAAAGATTTAAAAGCTTAGAAAAAGATTATCTTTTACCAGGATTCGAACTCGGTCCAAATTGCGAAATCAAGTACAACCCGGTCACATTATCTCGAGACCTCGCTGGAATGCGAACCTCCCGCCCAGTTCTCCTTTCACCTCCCCGCGCTCGCCACGGCGCATCAGTACGGTTAGCACTTTCGTTGCCGACGCGACGCGACGTCATCGACGCCAGGTCTCGAGATAATGTGACCGGGTTGTACGTGTCATACGCAGTCAGCCAGATGGTCGTTAGCGTAGTTAGTTCAAATTGCGGATCGCTATTTGATGAGATTTTTCTTTATTTTAAATGTCAGGTAGATTGAATGACAGTTACACAATTTGAAAGTGCAGTTTACAATTTAGAACTTTTATCAAATAAAGTTTTAGCACTTGATGACACTTGTTCGTGTAAATGCACACAGGGCCCCTAAAAACCACTTAAATTATCGAAGAACTAAGGTTTTATTTGATTTTGGCATCGAAATTCACTGTAATAACAGATGTTTTGTTTACGAACTGACGCAACATATTATTGTTTGTATTTTTTTAATTCCTGGTAATAGGCACTGGATAATAATGTCACGTATTAATTGAGGTCCACTGTCACTACGAAATTAATTATTACACTTGTTTACTTAATAAAACTATTTTTAATTGACTTGAAATACGGAGCTACTTGTTACTCGTGGCGAGAGCGCCTATTGGTATGCGGCTGTCATTAGGCTGGCGAATGTCAATAATATTTCACAACTGCTAGATAATTATTTATAAATTCGTTAAATTTTATAATTAATGCAGTGATTTTTGTATTACCGGTGGTAGGACACGCGACTTGTCTTAAGGTTTGTTGTAAATTGTCCTATTTTTTCAAATAAGGACGGAACAATTAGGCATTTTGAAAAAATACGAAATCACACTACACGTTCCGATGCAAACATACGAGTAAACGGAGCTCACCGCCGCACAGTGGGCTGAAACGGGCCGGTAAAGGACTTAGCATTTAAAAAAAAAAGTTTCCTTTTCTGAAATTTTAAATATTGTGTTGGATTTATCTATCGATTATAAGTAATTATTTCTATGAGGGTCGTTCAGATAACTTAGTATTTTCGGAGTTATAAATATCCAAAGTAATTTTTGTATGAAGCAAAAGAAAAAAATGTGAAAATCTCGAAATTCTCAAATTTTCTCAAAGAATTGACTCTACGTATGCATAGTACGTATATTTGTCCTATTTTAGCGCCTATTCTCGGGTTGCGATTTTCTGCGATTTGGTCGCAATTTCGAATTTTGTTCTCTATTCCACACCACCATAGAGGTTAAGAACTAGGCGCGTTTTTTTTATGTAGTGGTCTCGCCTTTAGGCCTAATCCACTAAGGACTAATAAAATAAATAAATAAATAAGTAAAAATCACAATCACTACTGGCCACTGCACTGTTTTAATTTAATCACTGTCAAGGGTATCCACATTAACGAATGCAAAATTTTCGTATTCGTCATCATCAAATGTTTCCGCTTGTTCAATTACTAATAAACTTTGTGCTTCTACTGACAAAGTTTTATGTTTTCTGCGAAGTTTGTGACGTTTCGCTGAGATGAGTGGATCAGAGCTGGTCAATAAATTATTTAAAATGTCTTCATTTGTAGTTTTTCTACTGCATTTCCTGGAATGGTGTTGGCGGTACCTACGAAAGTCTTTATTTCTAGCTTCAGCAGCTTCTTCAGATAGCTGTCCAATTGGTATTAGACCAAAACTTTCAATAATAGCTGCACCATGCATAAGAACTTTATGAACACTTGAAGGCATATAATACCAGCTATATAATTCCAAATACAGTTGCATGGTCACTTGAGCATATTCGTGAAATTTCGCTGTGTCAATGTGGTAACCTGATGAAACTGCCTCTAAAATGATTACAAATCGCCTTATTAATTCTACACTAACACCAGTTATCTCAGCAGTCATGTTTGGATTTGCAAAAAATCTTCTAGCAGTATTTCCGTCATTCGTGGAGCCGTGCCCTTGTTTAACAACATCAATCAGAAGTCCCATTCTATTTTTAAAAGCGTCTTGTATGTCTTTCTTTCTTCTTTCCATGATGCACTTGTTGTCTCCCTTTACTGTCCATGTCTGTATCGTTAATCTGTAGGCTATATGCAGAATGCATTCCATCATTCGTATCCAGGTATGTAATGATGACAATCCGTATTTACAGAGATCTGGATCAGTCGGTTTTGATGCAATTAAGGGCAAATTATTCATCTCTGTTGGAGTGGCTTTACAAATGTCGCATCTCTGAGATGAAGTATCACATAAAATTGATGTTGCTTTTCCGTCTATCATAGTCATTAATAAAGAGTGTGAAATTTTTATTTCTCCAACTTCTGTTTTCACTAAATTCACAATCTCTTCCTCAATAGCACTTTTTTCCCGCAATATCGTTATTTTATTTTCTTTCACAAATTCGAAAAAGAATGGACGACACCAGTAAGATGAATTTGGTGAATCGTTTTGCCAGATAACTTGTTCGCCGCACACTAATTTTATTGGCACTAAACTACACATAAATATGTTTGAATCGTCAAGTTGACTTTCTTGTTCATAGTCTGTTTGCATTTTTTGTTTGTAATTGGCTTGATTAGAAGCACCGTCAAATCCCCACTTACTGATTAGTGTAAATTCTTTACAACCACTATCTATGACGAGTGACGTCATTATTCTTGTTGTCGTTATATCCAATAGAGCTTTTAATTTTATTTTAGCTGAGGTTTCTGTCACTGTAATAGCATCTTTTGGTGGATAGCATTTCTGTTTCGCATGTTGCACTTGATAATAAGATATAAATATATTACTGTCTTTTTCGTTAACACTTTTTCTTAAAGTATTGTATTGCCACTTGGTCAGCTTAAGTGATAAAAATAATCCTAAAGCCTCATCCGGAGAAAACACAGGTTTTGTTTTTTTTTACATCTTGGGGATTCTTTAGTAAATGTTCTAGTATTTTAGCAACCTCCTCATTCCCATCCGCTTTCAACTGCTCAAAATATGCATATTTTATTTCGTCCGAAGATAAATGAATGTTTTCTGCACGTCTTTTTTTCTGTTTAGGCGCTAATTCATAAAAAGGTTTTCTTGGGCTTTGTTCGGTGGAGACACCGACAGAAACTTTTGATGGTGATACATACTGAGTTGATGTACTCGGTGCTGGTTGATCTTCATTACTGCCTATTAAACACTTAATAAAGTCTGGCCATATTATGTTTTCTTGTAACCATTCACTATTTTTAGTTCTGAATATATTTTCTTTACGATAAGCGTTTTCCCATCTTCTATTTAAACTATAACAAAATTTTGCACAAAACAACTTTAAGGTCTTTTCGTGATCATCACTTAATTCGACTAAAAATTTAGACCTTATCTCACTACACAAACTGTCATTATTTTTAATACTGCCACTGTTTTTTAAAATAACGAAAAGATCAAGGTTTGTCACTAAATTTTCAAACATTTTCACAAATACAAAATAACAAATAAGTAAGTAATGAATGTGTGGGGGTAGTGCGTCTATTATGGTGGGTAATAGAACACTGAAGTACGTTTGAATGCAACCGAACATTCCGTAGATACCCTATCGTTGCACCAATCACGTTACCACACGTCATAACTTGTTGTTGCGCTCGCGCACTCTTATCCCTTGATTCCCGGAAATAAGTCTCAAAACAAATTACGTCATACCTACCTATGGTGGTGGAAAATGTCGAACATTGTTTTTTTTTTAAAGAACTAAGTAGGTATTGAGGTTTTCAGGCCGTTTAGTATACATTATTTTCAATTTCAATTTAATTGGAATAAATTGCTTAACTAAAATAACATGACTCTTCATACAAATTTGATATGGCTATATCTCCGAAAGTACTCGTTAAATTAAAAAAAGTCAAGGAATAAAAACGTTTTAAATTTATGCCTAGATACCAAAAAAATACATTTGATCTCTTAAGACCCAACCTTGTAATCCCAGCCCACTGTGCGCCGTCGCGCGGTGTTAGGGTCAGTTATGCCCCACGGAGGCTACATTTGCCACGGCTCCGAGCCATATCCCTCGATATCCGTATTCTTCACGTGTCTGATACGAGGGCTGCACTAAAAGTATCGGGAATGAAATATTTCCACTGTTCCTGTCATATTAAAATCTTTTAAATTGAAAACTCCTTGGTTTTAAAAATCGAATACCATTTATTTATTTAAAAAAAGATTCTCGGTCTTGTCACAAAGTTTTGTCAAACTTGTTTAGTTGTTGAGAAAATGGAATTGACTCGAGAAAATTCAAGAGCCATGATTTTATGACTTTCAAAGTGGTTTAACACAAAAACAGTGTGTTGACCGGATGATTTCTGCATTTGGTGATGAAGCTCCATCCTAAACCACAATTTATCGCTGGTTTGCTGAATTTCAACGTGGACGTGTCAAGCTCAGTGATGATCCCCGTCAAGGTCGTCCAAAAACTGCAGTCACCCAAGAAAACGTTGATGCTGTGCGTAAGCTGATTGAGGAAGATCGACATGTGACATAGGTACCGCGAAATTCAGGCAACTTTAGACATTGGCATGAGTCAAATACAAATAATCTTGCATGAACAATTAGGTGTAAAAAAGTTGTTTTCCCGATGGATACCGCATTCGCTCTGTGAAGAGCAAAAAGCGGCTCGCGTTACTTGGTGCGTCAGAACTCTCGAAAGATTCCACGCGGGATCCTCAAATGCTGTATACAACATCGTATCAGGTGACGGATCCTGGATATACGCGTACGAACCCGAAACAAAAAACCAGTCACGAGTTTGGGTGTTCGAAAATGAGTTAAAGCCAACAAAAATTGTTCGTTCACGGAGTGTTGCAAAAAAAATGGTGGCCACGTTTGTCTCCAAAACCAGCCATGTTACGACTATTCCTCTTGAGGGACAAAGAACGGTTAATGCAGAATGGTATGCTAGCATTTGTTTGCCACAGGTCGTTTCTGAACTCCGTAAAGAGAACTGCAACCGCCGCATCATCCTCCATCACGACAATGCGAGTTCTCACACCGCGCACAGAACAAAAGAGTTTTTAGAGCAAGAAAAAATATAATTATTAGACCATCCGCCGTACAGCCCCGACCTAAGCCCTATGATTTCTATACTTTCCCTAAAATAAAGAATAAATTGCGTGGACAGAGATTTTCATCACCTGAAGGAGCTGTGGACGCCTACAAAACGGCCATTTTGGAGACCCCAACTTCCGAATGGAATGGTTGCTTCAATTATTGGTTCCATCGTATGGAAAAATGTGTCAAACTTCGCGGAGAATACTTCGAAAAGCAATAAATACATTTTTAAATAGTAATGTTGTGTCACTTCCTTGATTCCCGAAATTTTCAGTGCCGCCCTCGTATTCATGACTGTCACATGACGATGGCATGACGCGATAACTGTATTAAAACGCCAATCAAAAGTAAACTACAAGAAATTTGTAATAACTAATTATAATTGTTATGTAATCGCACTATAACAATGAGTAATACCACCACCATTCATTTTATTTCATTTTGAATTGGGTTCGTGCCATGGTTGCAGGTTTGTTCCAACCGATTCGTTATTTTGACATCTGTCTAGCTAGAATAACCTGTTCAATTATTTGGAGAGTATGTACTGAGGTGTGGCTGACTGTCTCCCGGTGTATAGGAGGCGCCGCCGGGCGACTCCTCGGCGGACCCGGGCGCCGTGGGGCTGGCGCGCGTGCAGGTGGCGGCGCTGCTGGCGCACCTGGCGCTGTCCGAGGTGGAGGAGGTGCCCACCACCATGCTCACGCTCGGTACGTACTCACTGCTGCACCAGGCGGCAGGTGGCGGCGCTGTCGGGGAGACATTGTTGCCAGTTTTGAACAATAATAATAATACATTTTGTTTTATTTGTGTTCATTTCTGGGCCAAGCTTGTATGGGACCGTTATCCATCTCTTTTTGAATGGTTAGATTATTACAGAATAGACTAGCTAGGAAATTTTAATTATTAAAATTCTGTAAATACATGTTTGCTACGGTCGGGAATCATATTTTGATAAATATGCAACCTGATACAGACTGAGCAAAAACGTAATTAAATTTGAATTCCTTGGGCTACCCTGGCCCGCTTTCGTCTTATGGGTTACCTAGTTACAAGTTAAATGTTACTACTTGCTGCGCCCTAACAGGGTAATTTACTCATAGGTTCAATCTAGTCATAGCCTGTAACTGTGTGTATTTTGTGCAATATATAATCAAATCGACGTCCTGTGGTGCAGGTACCCCGGGCGTGCTGGTGGACATGTTCTTCCGCTACCCCAACAACAACTTCCTGCACGCGCAGGTGTACACGCTCGTCAAAAACGCGCTCACCAACCGCGTCTACCGCACGCAGTACGCACGACACGTCAGTATACGTCACTTTATACCTAAGTTACAAGCGAAGTTATGTAAAAACGTACCTTGTAAATAATAATTACCTTGTATTAGACTGAAGTCCGCTTGCACCACAATTTTGCCAGGCCAGATTTATTTAATAACTTTTATTTTGGCTTTTACAGTTATTTGTGGAATGTGATCTGTTGACGCGACTCATGGACGTGTTTGAAGAGAACCAAAATAACAAGTAAGTTATTTTTTAAGTTTTAGACATAATATCTTTAAATGATGTCTTTGATGAAGAATAGATATAGTGTCAGATTGGAGACGTGATTCTATGTTCACTGAAGAGATGATGTCCTACAAACCCTTCTGGACTACAATGTTGAATTTGCAAAATGTTGAATTTGTAAAAAGTTGAATTTCCCATCCGGACCACAATGTTGAATTTGCAAAATGTTGAATCCCAAAATGTTGAATTTGTAAAAAGTTATTTTATCGATATCTATTGTAGTCCATGTGTATTTTTTTATTTATTAACGTAGGTACTAAATTAAAAACAAAAACTCTTTACTTGTGATCCTTATCTAAAAAAACTCCACTTGTAATCATTAACAAAAACAACAAAAACTCTTTGCTTGTAATTCTTAATTAAAAAAAAACTCCACTTATAATCATTAACTAAAACAACAAAAAACATTTACTTGTAATCCTTTACTTAAACAACAAAAACTCTTTACTAGTAATACTTAGTTTAAAAAAAAACTCCATAACGTTACGGTAGCTGTACATATTTCACTATCCTCGTAAGGCCCAACCCAAATTTAGGTCGATATATATTTTTATGATTAGATATATAATTTAAATGATTTTAAATAGTGTCTCGGGGCCGGAGTGTCAAAATTTTTTTGTCATTAAATTAGGTCGTTGGGCCTTACGAGGCTATGTGTGCACTTCCAGCGTGTCGTACCGTCACGATTCGTCTTACCGTCTTTAGTTAGTGTCCACTTCCCTTTTATTATTAAGAGATCTTTACTCTCATGGTTTTTTTAAAAACACAATATCGTTGAAAGGAGTCATAATAAATTTATTTTATGTTTTTACTTTAAATTGTGTTTCATTTCATCACAATCACAAACAAACAGGAAATTATGAACTTGACTGACAATAGTAAAGGATAATGACAAATCGCTTATCACTTTATTAAAAGTGGCCAGTATTAGTAATGGATGCACAGAGGTTTCACATAATATCATTTTATATTACAATATAACGAGAATTTTAGTTCGGTACGTGTAAATAAATACAGGGTGTCTGAGAAAGGGTGTCGCCAACTTAAGGGTGTGGTACAGACCATCAAACTGAACAACTTTTACCCGGGGACCAACATCGTAATCGTGAATAAAAAATCAGTCGTCCCATACATTTGATCAAGAAGGTATTGAAGTTGTATGGGACGACTGATTTTTATTCACGATTACAATGTTGGTCCCCGGGAAAAAGTGGTTCAGTTTGATGGTCTGTACCATACCCTTAAGTTGGCGACACCCCTTGTCAGACACCCTTTAGGTTTATGTAGGTACTAACTTAACCAGGTGGTAGGTTTATGTACTAATTTTACAGGGCCGTCTATGTGGGTGCCAGATATTTTCCCGTGAAGTAAAAGTGTGCTCATTATAAGATTTGCCAAAAGACGTCCACTGCTGGAAATAGGCCTCCCCCAAATATCTCCACCGCGACCGGTCTTGCGCCTCTCGCATCCACAGGACTCAACATTTTGGTATTCAACATTTTGCAAATTCAACATTATGGGTCCGGAAAATTCAACTTTTTACGAATTCAACATTTTAGGATTCAACATTTTGAGAATTCAACATTTTGCGAATTCAACATTTAGCAAATTCAACATTGTAGTCCAGAAGGCTACAAACATATCAATAAGATTAAGTAGATATTTTAATTTAAAAGCGCCCCTCCACTGTATCATTAGTATTATTGCAACTTTCACTGACTCATCAGCAATAATAAATGTAAATTTTTCTACTCATTGTTTTACTTCTGATTTTGCATCATTGTAAAAGTTACGATAATTTTCGTTATAATAAGGTTGCTGTAGGGTTTCTGCTGTCAGAGGTAAAATAAATGCGAAGTAAAAGGAAACCGCACACACACAGCTGTACACCTGTACACCTGTCTGTGGCGGTATAGTTCGTTTTTGAGGCGTTTTCCTTTGTGTTTGGGAGATACGTGCCTCCCGGTTTTAAAAGGGCGCTTCTTTTGACTCCGCCAGGACAGGCGTGCGCGCGGCCTACATGGGGCACGTGGTGCTGTGCCTGGCGCAGGCCGAGCGCGCGCTGGGCGCTGCCGAGCCGGGCCTGGCCGCGCCGGGCCTGGCCGCGCCGGGCCTGGCCGCGCCGGGCCTGGACGCGCCGGGCCTGCCCGCGCGCCTGGCCGCGCGCTGGCTCGCCTTCCTGGACGACGCGCTGCGCCCGCTGCTGCAGCAGCACGACACGCCGCTCGTGAGCACTATTCTATTTACTAGCGTGTGTCTAATCCTGGGGTATGTGTGCGGAGATGAATAAAAGTTGGTACACTTGCACAGGTTACAATAAAGTTTATTAGGCGAGTAAGTTTACATAATACAGGTTTACAGCGTTACTTTGGAGTCAAGAGCACGAATTAAAGAGGCTGCTCTTAGACAGACCAAAAGCACAGTGAGGACAGTATTGTCGGCCCGCACTGGCGCCACAGGTGGCGCGGGCGGGCTCGCACTTGCGCCACAGGGAACGCGGGCCGGCACGCACTGGAGCCACAGGGGGCGCGGGCTGGCCCGCACTGGTACCACAGGGGGCGCGGGCCGGCACGCACTGGTGCCCCAGGTGGCGCGGACGGCCCGCTCTGGCGCCACTGGGGGCGTGGGCGGCCCGCACTGGCGCCACACGGTGCCCGGGCTGACCGCGACCAACACCTGCAACATTGGAAAACTCAAAACTAACACCGGCCAAGTTATTGCCGACATAATCCACGAAATTTACGAAAAAGTCATTTAAAATTACTTCGAAATAATCAACTGCTGCAGAAGGTCCAGAGGCAGCCATTTGCCTGACATCATTTTCCATAATTAATGAATAAAACTAAATATTCGATTGAAGAAAATATCATAAAGATATTGTTAGATTTTGTATATTTAATAAAGGTTAGGAACCTCGAATTGGATCACCCTTTGCAAATAAATTGTTATTTTTTACTTATTTAATATATTTTTACTTTACTCTTATTCAAGTTGTTGTTTTGGACCTGCAAAACATTTTAGGAGGTAATTATGTTAGTGATTCTCGACCCGAATAAAAAAAAAAAAAAAAAAAATTAAAATTAAAAAAAAAGAAAAAGAAAAGATAAATATTAAAAATCTAAAATAAAAAGTATTATTGATTATTGACTTGGTATCGTATTGTTATACGATTATTTACGAGTTTCTTATCAACCTCCTGAAATGTTTTGCAGGTTCAAAACAACACCTTGTATATAAGTTACACTAAAAACAGAAACAATTATTAATACTAAAATATATTTGGACTAAACACTAATATAATCTACGCCACATTGGTGCCGATTCTCTTGTCACAAATTTCTCTAAACTAGACTAAAAATCACCAAAATTTCGTTTATTCCTCTCAAACGATGTTTCCCATTCTGAAATTAACCGTGACATAAATTAACTATATTATAGTTTGTCAGCACTAATGTCATTTTAGTTATTCAATTTAGTGAAAATGGCAATTTTGCTATTCTGAATTTTAATTTTTCAAAGTAAATCAAGACTATTTTTAATCGCGATTAAAAAAGTGTAGTATAAAATTAGTTGTCATGAACTAAAATTTACAAAGCACATTTCTCTGAGATTTCTTGAAAGTTTGCATGCTTGTGGGTTTGGAAAATCTTAGATCAGTAAGGACGCTTATGTGATTGCAGCTGTTGTGGATGCGGCAGAAATTATTGTTAAGACGCTGACAACACCTAAACCGCGGTCACTGTCAGATTGCATAGAAAAGAAAGAGAAGCGCGACGACAAAACGCTTGTAATTTATTGCAAAATATGAAGTAATTATCTATTTACTCAGAATTGAGTTAAGTAATCGAAAATAAAAAACAACCAAGTTCTGCATTAGAATAAGACGTACTTGTTATTAATCAAATACGTAATTTATGTTGATATTTAATACAGGTATTTTGGATTAGAACTCAAGGTAAGAGGTTAGTTTAACGTTAGTTTGTATCGAGATTTTTTTTTCAAAACGTGTTTTGGTGACAACCAAGTTTTGGGAAATATGTTCAAAATTAACATATATTTTTTCCGCTACCACAAACTATACAGATTTGGCAATTTTCTTTCTTAAGAGAAGCCTATTTTGGTCAATTGGGTCTTGTCAGCGCCTTAATAGAACATAATACGAAATTCATTCGTGAAGACTTAGAGGTATTTTTGTACTGAACATCTAATGACTTCACTATAATTTGGAAAACAAGTGGATAAATCCATTTCCAGATTCTGTGAAATAAGAAACTATTTTTTTTTCAACTATCAAGTAAGAGTTCAGTTATTATTAGAGTTCAACTATCATTTGGAAACATTGCGAGACCGTTCCAACTCATTTCAAATGGCTCGAAAAAGATTTTTAGACTCCCTAGATTGGGACAGACTAATTCAAGATGTTCTTGATAGGGCTTTCCTACGGCGACGTGAATACCGGAGACTTTTTACTGAACGATGAACCGGATTTATAGAGAAAGCTCAATATGGAGGAGGCTCAGTAGGTGCTCAGATGTTTTGAATTGAATGAGTTTGTGAGGAAGCTCATCGGAGATAGTGATGATCCAATGTGTTATCCCATGTACCCATATTATGACGCCAGCTTAAGAGAACAATATATTTTTATAAATAATGAAGCTACATTGTTGTTATATATTCATTAAGTTTTTATTTCCAATATTCTTCCTCCAAAGACATGGGTGCCATTCTTTCCGCATGCCACCCTCATTCCTCATCTTTTTCACATATAATGTTCTCCTCCCTCACTGTTTTTGCGAGGTTGAATAGTATGTGTGCTTGGTGTGGCTTTCATAGCAGCAGTCAAACTCGTACCTTTAAACAAGTATAATTTGTTATAAAAAGGCACTGAAAAGCAAGGGCTGCAAGGCATGGTGCAAAAGCAATAAGCTAAAGGGTAAGGTATAGACATAAGTACCTACATATATTTCTAAGAGTATATTTGTTTTAACAAGCTTAAAAGACATACAAATACATAGCTATTATCAGCTACTGCTTTAACTTTGGTCAGTTTACATTAAGTAAAGTAAGTAAGTATAAAAGTTGTAAGTTCTAGTAAGTAGATATAAAATCAGAGATAAATACCTTTTCCTGTTGGACAATTTTTTTTTGTCACCTATTTCTTACAATCTGTCCCTATGTATTAGGACATTCAGTTATAATAATAATAATAATCATTTATTTGTCAGAATATGGTACATTATAATAATTATGGTCTTAGGTTTAGTCGATGGTATCATCACATTCTGCCAAGTGTGGCGTGCAAATATTAGGTACATATAATTATTACAGGATAGAGATTACGTTAGTATTAACATTATTGATTGCATAATTACGAATTAAAATTACAAATTTAGGCTCATCAGTTAAAAATAATATCCTATACACACACAATTTATTGAGGATGTTAAAGTATAATTTCATGTCTACTCTGATTTTTTCAACTCTTTGATGATTTTGATGTCAAAGTATCATTCAAATAGTCGTTTAAATTATAATAACATTTATTACATAGCAAGATTTTCAGTTTCTTTTTAAATCTATTTAAATTTAACTCTGATTGATTTTGGTATTTTGTTATAAACCTGCGGGGATAAGCAGAATATGCTTTTCCACATTAAGGCTGTTTTGGCTCGCCGTCCGCGTAACATATCATTCCGTCTGTTACGTTTAACAGTATCTGATAGGTGGGGAAACAAGTGTGCATTTAACTTTACAAATAAGGCAGTTTCATAAACATACAAAGCCGGGAGTGTCAGAATTTTGTATTTTTTGAAGTATGGTTCACAACTGTTCGTTACTTGTAGTCCAAACATAGCTCTGATGGATCGCTT